>JBBMOL010000020.1:7200000-7800000 GCA_037954665.1 Laguncularia racemosa | reverse complement strand
CTACTCTAAAGCTTTGGGTTATTTAAACTATAACTTTTGTCTTCAAGGCCTAATCTTCTCTTCAATTTCCTTAAACAACCTCACTTCAAGCTTTGGTCTTCTTCTTCAAGTTTAGGCTACTTCAAATGACTCTATTGCTTTATTGTTTGTCAGAAAAATAAAGATTAAAAGTATATGAAAGTGATGTATTCTAACCAACAAGAGCCTACTAGCAACTAGAATGTCCTGTGATGAAGAACAAACTTAAATCACAAGGTCCAATGTAGCTATTGCAGTCATCCTATGTTGTTATTAAACTAGAATGTTCCACAATAGAGAAACAAACAAAGGTGATGAAGATTGATACAGTAATCACAATCACTCTATGTCACTATCTAAGGCCAAGCCAACTAGGTCCCGAGGTTAGAACCTTTGACCTAAGACCTAACTCCCAAAACCCCTAACTTGAGCCTTAGGATCCCCAACCCTAGACCCAAGGCTCGAAACCCCAAACTTAAGGCTTAAGACCCTAGACTCGAGTCCCAATGCCTAGGAAGGGGTGGGGGAGAATAAGCTTGAGAGTGTGCATAATGAAAGAATGGAGGCTAGAGGTGCAATATAACAAAATGACACATATGGAGATGGATGTGGAAGAAAATGTTGAGAGAGGGAGAGAGAGAAAAGAGCAAGATTATCCCTATTTGTAGAAAGATAAACAAGAAGTAGATAATAACAGAAAATATTCCTTCATTGTACTATGCACTATTAAAATTGTGACACCTAGCTTCTTTGTGAAGTGATCACATCATTATCCATTATAGGTCGTACAATATCAATAGGAATATCCATTAAGGTGTAGAAGAACAATTAAGAATGGATAAG
This sequence comes from Laguncularia racemosa, assembly GCA_037954665.1. NCBI lineage: Eukaryota > Viridiplantae > Streptophyta > Magnoliopsida > Myrtales > Combretaceae > Laguncularia > Laguncularia racemosa. The sequence continues at coordinate 7,799,139 of JBBMOL010000020.1, read as the reverse complement.
AAATAAAAGGATCCCATGTCGACCCTCAAAAGAGAAATCTTGATATAATTCTTTGGTGATAAGCTTTGTATGTGCTTGGCTTGTAGGAACGTGAAATGGATGGCAATGAAATAAGGAATAAAGATGCAAGTCTAGTACTAGGAAAAAGATGCAAGTCTTCACCTATTGATATGAATTCAGAATTCATAAAATGAGCACAAATTCTCATCTCATTGGCTGATAGACAACTCAATTTTGATATTATCAATAAAATATGTTTATGAATTCAAAGTGTATACATGAATGACACATTATACAAGTTTGTTAAAAAGAAAAATTCCATTTCTCCATAATAGTCTTTGAGGTATGTAGCTAAATACAATACAAATTGAGAAATAAAAGGAGGGATACATGTCTAATTCCTCAATGGATATTGAGGCATGAGTTGAATTAAATGTGGTTTGATCCATTGTACTGTCAGGACTTTAGTTTAAATATTCTGTTTTGCTTAGTTAGTGACTTCATTTGCTCACAAGTCACATAGAGAGTTTTAACTAGAATGGGCTATTAATGAGGTTGGGGTTTGGGCTTAAATGAAATGAAGCAAGTATATATATATGGTGAGATTGTTGTTACTATTCATTGGAAAAAAAGAAGAAGCTAAATTTCAATGAATAACAATATTAGACTTACTCCACTAGGGAATAAGTCCATTAAAATACTAGATTAAAAGCTCATAAATCAAATTTAGCTCTCTATAGTTATTCAGCAAAAAGAGGAAAAACAATTAAACAAAGTAAAATAAGCATACTATGCATGGATCGAGTAAGACTTATGGGTCTAACTCAGGTTAGATTTCCATAGTTCGCTAGTCAGATAGGTTCGGAGCTGGATTGTGGGTCGGGTCACACGCACAAGCTATGCATGTGCAAGTGAGAGAATAACAAGAGGGAGCAAAGTTCATAGGTGGTGCTCCAACAGCTATCAAAGTTGAGGGTTACATTGACCAGGCTTTGCAAGTGACGGAAAACTCAAATGTAGTGCGATTTAACTCCAAATTGTGCACATGGGCGAAAGTGGAACTCCTAGCAACAATTAGTTTTTTATTTTCTAATTTGAACAATCCACAAAGAAGCGAAGTGAAAGCTCAAGTTTTTTTTTTTTTATTCTACTAATCTTTAGGAATCTATTAGTATCAATACTATAGTTTTAGATGATGTGTGGAACTGAGAATCCTATAGAACAGTTTGCGAGTTTCAAATTCCATAACCAAGAGAGAGAAAGTAATTACGTGACATTTTTTAGTGTTTGTTGTTTGATTCCAATTGTTCTTCTATGCTTAGGATGCTTTGGTCTATTTATAGACATGCAAATTAAAATTAGATAAACTCAAAATAGATACGAATTGAATCTACAATTGAGATACACAAAAATTCATTTTTATCTTTGCAAGATTTAACCGAAATTGATACAAATCTTTAAATTAAATCTATTTTTTTTAGTTTTCAATTAATAAATTTGTATCAAATTTTGATGAAAACAGTTCCAATTTGCTTTAGATTTGGTAACGTCCAGTGCGCGTGTCTTTGTCTAGATTTGGTAATGGTGAGAAAGATTGTTCAGAAAGTTTGTTAAAAATTATGTGTTTGCTGAGTATTGAATCATTTGTCCTTATACTGTTTTAAATAATAAAATCTACAAAATATTATTAGTTCATTAATTCTCAACAACTTTTCTCACTATTTATCTTACTTTATTGCCCTATTCAGTAATTTTGGAATATAAACAAAAGTTAGTTAACTTTGTTTAATATATATGTTACATTTGTTATATAGACATATTGATATATATTTGTTAGATACATTGCATATATATATAGAGATTACAACATAAAGACATTATTGTAGTAATATGTAAGTATTATTGTAATGTATGTACCAATATATAAAATATGTGTAAATAGAATATATATTTATTATAGATATGTTACACATATACATCTTATATTTGTTAGTCATATAATCAATATGTAAGTTGTATATATTTGAGATAGATGTTATATATAAAAATATATGTAAATATAATGTAAAATTTATTGTAATGCACGTGCTATTACATGTATATAGATTATACATTTTGTCATATATATATATGCACACACATTATATATAAATATATATCTTATATATGTAATCTATTATATATAACACCCATATATGTTTAGCGTGTGTGTATATAATTGTAATATACGCATAAATGCATCTAATATATGTATGTAGAATTTACAAAGGACATGAGAGTCACATTTCTTAAATTTTTTATTCCCTCTCTCGAGGAAATAAAAAATACCATTTCATACAAGGAAATGACTATTCCTGGTTAAAAAAGAATAAAAAAACTATCAAAAATAAAACCTCCCAACCTAATGTTTAAGTAAACAAAGTAATAAATGGTATTCCAAGAATAGTTATTATATTCATTCTCTATGACCTTCAAATAAATGATTTGTAAATTTCTTTTGCATAAGCACAAAAATACATTTACATATGTAATAAACACATTAAATTGATCTATAATTGTTGATAATTGTATATTTAATATTTATAAGGAAATGAGAACTATTAAATTAAGGTTTGTGAATTTAGTACAAGGAAGAATTAATAATCATAAATAAACAATAAGATAATTAGACATAATGGAATCATATAAACAAAGCCTATAAGTTAATGAATAAAATGAAATAGTTAATTAAAATTAAAGTTTTATGGAAGAATAGAATATTAGGTTTGTGAATACCCTAAAATTGACTTTAGGCTATATATTAACAAACAAGGTAAGAGCATGAGATCAAATAAGTAGAAGATTAGTTGACCTTTAATTAACTGCTTGACTACTCTTAGAGGTTAACCCATGCACACTTAGTAATTGCTCTAATTCTTTTTTATCAATTGCTCTTCTAGATGATTAGTAGCATAAAATTAAAAATAATTAAATTCCTGAGTTTGATGTAGAAAGAACTTGAAATAGGAGTAAGGAGAAATAAAGTATACCATAATTCTAATTATATAATTATTGTTACTTTTACGTGTTAGATTAGATTTTAGATTGTAGAGGCGAGTGCTATATTACTTGGATGTTGTTGTGCTTGTGTTTGGATGGTGAAACCAAATTGATGGATATATGACTATCACCACCATTATACCTCATGTACACTGTTATAAATTCATGCAATGTTTCAGTTAGTTCTTACAACTAATATCTTAGAGACATATCTTACTCATTGCTACTTCCCATATGACCATTATCGTTATTATGACACAAGATTATCAAACTCATAATTCTATTTAGACACACTATAAAATCTATAGAATTAAATTGTATAAATATAAAATTTTACAATCTTTGTAAACTAACATTCAAAAGTTGTAAATATATTTACAATGGCCATGAAAATTTTGAAATTCAAGGTAGAAATAAATAAATTCATCACTAATTTTGGTTATAAAACAAGTTATAGTATATATAATTAAACATAACTCAATTTGCTACAAAAATAAAATATAAATGTTAATGTTGATATAAATTATATTATAACATAAATTATTATGATAGAATACAAAAACAAAACAAGTAATTAGTCATCAACTACTTTGTTATCGCTTAAAAATAACTATAGCTCTCTAATCACTATTATCATCATTGTTATAATCAACATTTATTGGAACAATTAGCAATGATATCTATTTTTTTCTAATTCTAAATCTTTTGAATTAGCTATTCATATTTTATCTTTAATAGCACCAATGTCATGAGTTTTCAAAATTATCTTCAATCATTCTCTCATAATTCTCCAAATTTATATATGGACCAATTTTCTCCACAATATTGCTTTCATCGTTTTCCTTTAAAAGGATATTAAATATATCTTCTTCTTCAACTATGTATTCATCATAGAATGAGATATTTTCAATAGTAAAACTAGTATATGAATCAATTTGAGTTAATGAAACAAATACGGTATCATTTCATTTATGATTTGATGGCTTATTTTAAACTATAGAAGTCAATTTATATATACATACATACATACATACATACATATATATATATATATATATATATATATTGTTTTGATAGCTTATTAGACCCTATCGAGTCTAATTTTAAAATTTTATATTATTTTCCTAATCCGATTCATATTAGATTTCATGCTTATCCAATATAAATCATCGACTTGAACTAAGAAGTTTTTATTTATTTGGAGTCGCCACCCAACTGAAGTTGGAAAAAATTATGAAATTAGAACCAATTGAGCGGATTAATTCTAATCTAAACAGCTAGTCTACGAAATCTTCTCTTTTTATTTTTTATAAAAAGAAAAAGAAGAAGAAAGGAAAAACCAGATTCTCGACTTGGGAGCTATCTTATTAAAACCCTAAAGTTATCACCTTATCCTTCTGAAACCTGAATTATGTTAAGATATTTTTTTTTTAGCATAAAAAGAAAAATATTAGAAAAATTGATATAATGATTATATTAACAGTGATTTGAAAATATATTTTTATTCTTTTTAGAGTTGCTCCATAAAGGTGCCTACGTATCTACTAATCAGGATCAAATAAGCCGTAATTCGCTTTTTATAAAAACTTTAGTCAATTTGTTTAAGTTTTAATTATGAAAACATGTCGGGTTTATGTTTATTATCATTTTAAAAATTTTTTCAAAAAAATTCTAAGTCTAAGCTTTATCTTTATTTTTTTTATTTAAAAAAAAATAAAACCTTTAATTTAAAAAAAAATCAATTATTTTTTTTATGAAAAGAAGTTTTCTAAGTGATAAAAATATTTATTATTTTTTTATTAATTTAAATTTTTTATTTTTTATTAATATTTATTAATTATAATAGACATATATATTTATTTATTTAGAAAACTCTAAACCTAATTCTAATTAACACATTCTAAAAAAAATCTTATTTTCACATATTTATATTTTTTACTTTTTTTATATTCTAATAATAAATAAATAAATAAATAAAATTCGGCTAACCTAGATATGGATCGCAGTTCGCGGGTCGAGTCAGGTTAGATCACGGCAGTCGAATTGGTGATTAGAGCTTCCTTGTCGGTAGCTTTTCTGGTAGCTTTTTAAGGCGATTAATGGCTACTTCTAGACTTTTCGAAGGTGGGCAATCCAAAGGAGGCGGTGGTTTTCTTCAATATCCCCTCCAGGCGGTAGTTCGGAGCTTGATAGTCGGTCACGATTTGGGGAACTCTAGCGAAGGCTTCGAACTCACTTGTTTTCTCTCTCTTTCTCTCTTCAGATATGTGTTTTTGCTTCCTCCCATCGTGCCTTATTTATAAGCTTAAAAAACTGAGCTAGATAAGCTCGGATTTCCTTCCGATAAGTTTAAATCGGATTTGCGGTTGAAACCCATTTTCGATTTGCCTTTAATTCATGTAAATCTTTGATATTTGTTAAGATTTGTATTAATTAGATGATATTTATCTTATTTTAGTTAAAGATTTGTTAGATTTGTGCAAAAAAAATAGCATCAAAACAGTTGGATTTCCCCATCCCCACTACTGGCGACCATTTCTGATGGAGGTTGAAGACGATCACACGCCCAGTGCGCATGCGTTTCCTCTTTCTAATCATGTGCTGCCATGTGTCCTTGGTAAGGAAAAAAAAAAAAACAAAACGCATAGATCTGCTTCCCCCACGTTTCGAACCTGTTATCGAGAGCCCTCTTGCACGCGCTTAGGCCAAAGCCCAGACCAGCTGAGTTAGCCCATTTCTCAGTTTTTTTTTCATGTAAATTACATATATGCGATGCAATTTATATTATTTTGAAATTAAAAAAATTTATAAAAAATATTTTATATCTTTTATTTTTATTTCTATCATCATTTTCCAAAATCTCTATATTTTTCTTATTTATTTTATTTTTTCAATATTTTTTCTTTATTTTTGCAAGGAAAATTGAAAAAAAAAAGATAAAATAAACATTATTTGTGATTAAGGGGCAAAAATGAGGTGTTTATCAAACCAAATCAAAACAGGTTAGAGGACTAGTAAAATCATATAATATTAGTATAATCATATACCTAAAATCATGATTCTATAATAGATTTACATGTTAACAATTTTATTTCATTTAACCCAAAATAAATATTATAAAATTATAAACTTGTAATCATATAAATTAACTCACGATTTTAGCAATCATGCCATAATATCCTCCCCAACAAACACTTTCCATAATAATAATTTGAGGAAAAAAAAATCACCTTACCGACACCTTACACACTAAAATCCCAAGAATCTAGATCACAAACTACTCACATCAATTGCCCTTCATTGAGTAATAAGTAATCACCAATAGAGCTTTGACATATCGACATATAACTAACAATGTTTAATGTTTCGGATCAACAAGAACAAAAGGATCTTTAAGTTTGTGATTCTGCTTGCATGCTTGCAAGGAACGTCAGGGTCGGGCGTAGATAACTCCTTTGATTTTATCGCCATCATTTACAAGCCCTTCCAGCAATTGCCTCGGGCCTGAGATTCTATTTCCCGTGGAGGCTTGGCCTTATTCCCATTTGCGAGTGGCCTGATTTCTAGTAGGCCGATTAGGCCCACTACCTCGTATCAATCCATTGAAAGAAAGCCTCTTCCGCCGCCGACCCAACCGTAGAAAGTACGTATTGGATCCCGTAGAATTTGACACGTGGAAAAAATTATTACTATTAATGGTATTTTCTTAATATGATGGGTAAAAATTATTATGCCCAAGTTTTCTGACCATCCTTTCAACGGTTGATAAGGTTTTACATTTGTATTTTAAAGGATTCTCTTTTATATTCATTTTATCTTAAAATTTTTTTAAGAGGTTTTTCATATTTATTATATTTAGTTTTTGGACTTATGATACAAAAATTAGATAAAATTAACACTAATAAAAAAAATTTAAAATCAAAAAGGAATTGCAACTTATTGGAATCCTTGTGAGAGGATTATTTAATTTTTTTTTTCTTATGTGTTTAAGTAATAGTGGGAAGCATAATGGAATTAATTATAGTCATTGTAAAAGAAATGAAAATAAGATTTAATGTCAAATTAGGAAAAGAGAAAAAAATACGGATGAGAGGGGAGCACATTGGGACATGCAATCTTATTTTTATTCCAATCTATCACTAAATACACCATATGGTTACATGGCACCTTTTATATTGTTTTTCATGTATATTCATTGAAGTAGAAGGTGCCATCTTTTGGCCTTTAGAAAAGCTAATTATCTGTTGACGATAGGAAACTATAATTTAAGAGAAGGTAGCAAGTAGCCATTATAGCCACATAAATAAACGAAAAATTTTAACAAATTATTCCAACACATTTTCCTTATTAAGTAAATCTATAAGTAATACTCATAGCACTTATTACCAAATTTATACCTAAAGTACTTTAGAAATGTCAAATATTCAAGGTTCTAAATAGGGATAAGTCGGAAATTAAAAAATAAATTGCTGTGTCCAAACCAAACTAAAAATATTTTTTTATTTTTACAATTTGGTTTAGAAAATTCCAAATCTATTTTTAATATATATATATATATATATATATATATATATATATATAGTGTTATTTTACTTATAAATAGAAAATTCTTTTGTTATAATACATTACTTAAAAGAATTTTTAGCTTATATTTATTAAAATGTGTATATGCATTTAACTTTTCAAACCATAATTTATAAATTATATCTATAGAAAATTTATATTATATACTAACTTTATGAATAAAATTACTTATTGATGCACATTTGAAATTTTTTAATCATATGAATGTTGATTTCATCATCTTACATGATATTAATATTTATTATTATTAAATGAATTTAATATTTTTCATATAGGATTATGTATTACGTAAATATATTTTTATAATTATAAACTATAGTTTAATCCGTAATCAAATCTTTCGGAGCCACGCGATTTAGCTCAAAGCAATAAAAAATCAAACTGTACATCAAAGTTTAGTAAACACTTAAATTTGGACATCAATCAAAGTTTATAGGGCATCATTTCTTATGGTCGTTCATACATAATATGGATCCATGTGGTGGTGCAACGTTTATAAATGATGAATTGCTCTAGTATAATATACTATTTTCTTACACATCAGTGTTTGATGAAGATTGAAGAATGAGTCAACATGAGTGATATGATCAATACAAAAGGATTTACTTCATCCTACTTGGAAACAGGCCATATACCAAAGATGACCCACGAATCCGGCCCACATCCTTTCGACGAGCCTCATGCTCCTCCAGGTTTCGGCTTGAATCACTTAGCGCCGCTTTAGCTCGCGACAGCTCCTTCTCTTTCTTGGTTACAAATTTCTCTTTCTCCTCTACATCTTGACGAATTAACTCCACATTTATCTTCTCCTACATCGTATATAACAACCTTATTGTTTTCAAATCATAGCTAACTATTTATTTTAATAAGATACCTAAGTTTTTCATAATTATATCAATGCACTTTAATGAAAACCTCAATTATTATTATTTTATAGCAACAAGTGATGTTGACATGACCTTGATAATACTGATTTTACTTTTATATGATAATAATTGGTTATAAACTTTTAGCATCTCCAATTTTTTAACCCTTGTTAAAAGTTGCTTTTTTAGATTATGTTTTCTCAAATTTATAATCCAATGGTCATGTCAATACAACGAAATAGAATTATGAACACCATGTCTATCCCTTTAACATCCGAACAAAGAATTGTACGAACAAGGTCATTTCTTGCGGAAACACAAATAAAGAAAAGTTAAATGACATTAATAAACAGGAAGATTTTGATTAAAATTTTGCACAATTATAGAGGAGGTTTGATGTACTTATCTCAATAAATATTATACATAAATATATAAAAAAAACTTCGATATTTGTTATAATTATTATTAATGATAAGAAGTGACCGTTAAGAATTTAGGCTAACTTAAACTTATCATAATTGAGTTTCCAATTTTTTCATCCCAACCAAAGCTCAACTAGACTTGATAATTGAATCTATTCTAATTAAGTTCGTGTTTAGATTTAGAAAAACTATCAAGAAATTATAAATATTTTTTATGGCTTCGCTTGATTGGATTAAGGTTGGTTTGATCGCAGTAAGGTAAGTTTTCATTCGATTGAGTGGGTTGTAAATAGAGATGTGATAAAACATTTGCAACTCTAACAATACCTTATTGAAGATCTTATTTGGATTTGTCATTTTGATCACAAAACTAACATGTACAAGAGATAATCAAGTAGGGAAAGAGAGAATATGATATAAAGATTTATTGTGGAAAACTCCAAACAACTAAGGTGGAAAGTCACAAGTAAGATCGTAAACAAGCCCCTTAGTATGATAGTATAATACACAATTCTCACAATTACTTCGGAGTAATTCTATCATAACTGAGTCCCACTATATGTATATAGTTATCTCTTAGTCTAACTATAATGGATAAACATAAGACATATAGAGAGTTATAAGAAGCACCAAGAGCACCACTAATAATAATAATATGTCCACTAAGAAAACCTAAAACAAGAAATTGCTACATGCTATATGACACCTAGATGTCCATCATGTATACATGGTGATGAGGGCCTAAGGGTTGGCCAGAGTTACATGGCAATCAACCAAGGCCATTTGGTAGTCAATCAACTTAAGCTTGTACTCAATTTTGTTTTTATGCACATTTATTCACCTATTTATACTAAAAAAATCTAAGTTATGTGTAAATTTAAGATCAAAACTTAATAGATATCCACCTTAAGGGTAGCTCGTTTGCCTCTAAGCTACCTAGTGTACAACACTCACCTACAAGCTTCCCCTCATTATCTCTTAGATGATGTGTTATCTAATATTGTAGGAAAAGCACATATACCTAGCTATGAACCTTAACACCAACAATGCCTCTTCATTCAAAACTGGGTAGCACATGTATTAAATCATCAAGTAATTCTTGGACCTTCAAGCTACACCTTTGTCTAAACTTTCATCGAGTCACCAAGTACTTTACAACCTCTCAAGTATTAAGTATGATATCCCTCAAATAAAAAGTGATAAAACTACAATCATCAAGACAACTTTTAATGTAATGCCCCAAAGTTCATTGGAGCTCTAAGGTTGAGCATGTTTAATGAGGAGTACTACCATAATGGATGATCTCCTATGAACTAGTTGGCACCACAAACAAAAAGGTGAGGTGTACCATGCTAAAGCAAACAATACATTAGTGTGTGAAGTTTCAAGTTGTTATAAATGGTATCTGAGTAGTTCACCAACCGGAAGAGGGAGAGCTTAGTTCTACGTAAGACAAAGTGTCAAAGTATTAGGGTAACTTTTAAGCTTGTAAGGAAGTACCTCTAGAATCCTTCCTACCTAGTGTAGTCTTGGACTTATGTAATAAAATTAATGAGGACATCAACTCTATATGTGGGAGAGATTTTGATATTTCTCAAATAGATGGTGATAAAACTATAATCATCGAAGTGTCTTTCAGTACAATGGCCTAGAGTTCATTAGAACTCTAAGGTTAAGCGTACTTAGTGTGGAGCATTCATAAGATGAGTGACCTCCTAAGAAACAAATGACACCATGATAAAACTATAAGGTATATCATGCCATTGTAAACAATACCTCAATATGAGGAATTCGAGTCCTTATGGTAACTTCATCTATACTCATTCACTTGTGGGCTTCTTACAAACAACTAGTTGTTTTCCATATGGTTAATTGAATCAATATTAGGATCTTCTACCCTGAGATCGGTATAAACCACTAAGAACTAATAGTCCCCCTTTCTATTATTCCTTTTACATATCTACTAATGCACTCTTCAAATGCATTTAGCCACTCCTTTTTTTAGTATCCAAATGGGCTTTATAAAGAGCTCATTTGGTATTGCTTACATGATTTCTTATCCTTATTTCTTTCTTCTTTATGTAGGTTAGCAACGCTACATAGAATGTGCTTACGAAACTCCTTAAACTATTAAGAACAACTTATAACCCATCATCCCTTGACTCAATTATCACCACATCACTAAATAACTTTACTCTTATCATCCCGCATCTATAGCAAATTCTACCTTGCATGACTCTTCTACTTATAGTCAATTTAGACCACAAGCATCTATAATCCCTTATAGAATAGCTACATTCATTGGATATTAGTCAATTTTTAGCAATCAAGTTGCCTATAAATGCACTGCCTCTAATAGATCCTAACCAAGGTATCATTGTCCTAGCTAATAGGTTGTTTGAAAACCCTTGGATTGAAGATATACAAAAGCACATCAAAATAATCACAAGTCTTCCACGTAGTTTAAGATTCAATCCTAATTTATCTTTATTGTCTCAAGACACTTATGCACAAGAGATAAGCAAGAAAGGAAAGAGAGAATATAATATATAAGATTTAATGCGAAGAGCCCCGACAAAGCATAATGAAAAACCACATATAAGATTGTAAAAGAATCAATTAGTGTAACATCATGGTATATGGTTCTCACAAGCTCTCTAGATCAACGTTCCCACAATTGAGTCTTCTAGAATTTACATGGTTCTCTTTAAGTCATATACTATTTGATACACCTAATAGTAAATATTGTGTTACATGAAGCTTCAAGACCCTAACTAGTAAAGGAAATAACTTAAGCACAAAAAAAAATACAAAATGAAATAATAACAAAAGTCATACAGTATTAGGGACTAAACATGTATGCATAGCGGTTATCCATAACCAAGTAGCAATCAATTACTACCACTTAGTGGTCAACCACAATTATATGGTGATTAACCATAGCTATAGCTATGTAGAGACCCATTATCCCATGTGTTTCATGGTCCATCTTTATCTTTCTTTTCATTTCTTCACCTATTACGCTTCAAAATCTGAGTCTTTTATTAACTTAACAACATAAACTCTACAAAGTGGTTAAAGAAGATGCATAGTCAAGTTGCTTAACACTACCGTTCGCATTTTTTTTCTTATTTTTGTGTTATCACTTAAAAAAAAATATGTAAGTCATTTCCATTAACAAACTTGCTTTGGTATGCAGGCCTCTCTTTAGTTCTTGACTTTACAGATCTTCTTAACATTCCATATCATATAAGGACCCTCATGTAGAACTATAATTATTTCTATATTCCCCTTGCACCTTAGCGCTACATGTCTTTTGCTTAATTCCTTATTCTTTTTCCTTGACTTTAGCAAGATAAATATTAATTGCCCTTACTTTATTATTATCATCTGTCTCGTTTATTTTTAGTGGGTTGAGTGGCTACTCCTTAAATAAGTAAAATCTTTGCTATACTACTCAAAGCCTCACCATGTTCACATGGGCTACATATTTGATGAGAACTATACACTAAACAAGAAAGGTATCATTTATTACTAGAAAAAGAAGTTTTAGGTGCTAATTAAGCCTTAAGCTTTAAAAGGGTTCTTGTGCAATGAACCACTCAAATTATTTTTACTAATTTGTGTTCATCTATGATGTGGCTTTTCATTCTTGTGTGGGATTTTTTTTAAATTAGAGATATAAAAGGGTCATTTATATCCTATTTTGTATAAGAGATGTATCCATTTAGCATTAAGAATTGCTCTATCTCTTTATAAAGAGGTTTTGAAACCTTACCTTATTCTTAGAGAAAATGATTATTTTTTTATGTGCATTCCATTATTACTTTCAATTATTAATAGAGTGATCAGGATTAAGTCATATGGAGGCCTTTCAATTCATATATATATTCCAAGTGAACCAACCCATATGTCTTTGATGTTTTATTAGTTGGCACTTATATTTTTCCCGTGGTCTATTCAAAATTCTATTTCATTGAAAAGAAATTCGTAGCTTAGAAAGTACCTCTTGCAATCTCGTTTCAAACTCAGTCAACTGAGAGGAAGATTTGAGAAAGTCTCTTAGCCTTAGAAGATGAGCATAAAACCAATCTACGTCAAATCCTGCATCTTTCATGTCACTAGAGAACTCGACCATGCGATCGATCTCTTCCAATTGAATGGAATCAACTGATAGGGTTTGGAGAAGATAGATCCGAGCACAGAGTTTTTCCACCAAAGATGATTTAGCATCTTGGCTCTTGAACGTGGATTCCTTCGTAATGTCACCATATGACACCTTGATGTCCTCAAGGATTGGGGCCAACCTAGCTTCTACTGTAATGTGGTCCATTGTGCTCAATCACTGAATCTGTCAAGACAGGTGCACGTGCTATAATTGCCAATTAAGCGTACAGGAGGTGCTAGAATTCACCAGAGAGATGCAAAAGACGTACTAGAATTTGCCAAATACGTGTAAATACAACAGACATACTATAATTTGCCATAAACAAGATCGAAACAAGAGATTTTTTTTTTTTGTCATTTCTTGATAAACTACAAACATTGAAGCTCGTAAGTCTATACTTATTTCTCACATGGAAGATGTTAGTCCAGGTTTCGTATAAATGTATAATTCTAGACGGAATGGTTTGGAATAAGATAAAGAATATATTAAGATTTTTATAGTCTAGTGATATATGGATCATATTTAAATTCTTCCTTCTCTCATTAAAAAAATAATTATTTTGTTTCTATAATTCATTTGGGTCGAATATTTTAGGAATGTATATAAACGTATTTGTAAATGATACCCCTTTTTTTTTTTAAGATGTACTCAATAATTTGTATTCGTAATTCTTTTATTTTATATGCTACATACTATGCAATATATTAATACCATAGTACTATACATATATGCATGATTATGATATTAGGTATTAACTAATTTTATATAATCATATGAGTAGATATGCATGTAAATAGAACTAAACAAACTGTTATATCATTATGGAGTTTTAGGCAATATTAGTCAACCATTTTCCAATAAACTACTAAGTTTGTAAGTAAAAACTAGAAAATATCAACCAACAAAAATAATGCATCATCTCCACTAATTATGAATATAATATAACTAACAACCTTGTTAATAGAACTAAACAAACTTTTATATCATTATGGAGGTTTAGGCAATATTAGTCAACCATTTTCTAATGGACTACTAAGTTTGTAAGTATAAAACTAGAAAATACCGACCAATGAAAATAATGCATCATCTTCACTAATTATGAATTTAATATAACTAACAACCTTGTAAATAGAACTAAACAAACTTTTATATCATTATGGAGTTTTAGCCAATATTAGACAACCATTTTCCAATGAACTAAGTTCGTAAGTATAAAACTAGAAAATATCGACTAACGAAAATAATGCATCATCTCCACTAATTACGAATATAATATAGCTAACAACCATGCCAACAAGATGATCTCGCATGACTAATTAGGCGTATAATATTATATTTCTAGAATAGAAAAATTACATAAATATTACTTCTATTTAGGGGTTTTGCGAGAAAGTTAGTAAAAATTTGTAGCATTGCTGTCAACAATCATTATTACTGTTACCAACAACCTATTGGCAAAAGATGGCTTGGTAGTGGCCTAACAACTTAGTGAGTAGTCATGCACTACCGTAAGTGGATCAATGCAAACCACTTGTAATGGTAGGTGGTTATCCACTAATATCCACCCCACCCCTACGCCCCCGTTGGTTTTGAAGGGTAAGGGGTAGTTGGCAATCATGTTGGCCACCCCATCTTTGGTTGGTCAATAATGACTATGAATTTCAATAGATTTTCATTTTTTTTTAAAAAAAATTCCACATCTATTTTCCCTTTTTCTTGCATTTTTTATTTTATTTTTATTATTTTAATTAATTAAATATATATAATAATATTAATTTTATTATTAGTGGTCCATTAAAAAACTAACACGCATCCTTAAATAAATTAACAAATAGTTATAAAACATTAGTTATGTGTTTATAAAAAAAAAATAGATCACTTTTTTTTTTGTTAATAAAATCCTTAAAATAGAGGTAATATTTATATAATATTTAAATTTAAGATGTCTATATCATTCTATAGTTTTTGAAGGGTGCCAATGGAATTTCTCTGATTTCTTAGTGGGGTGATTTACACTAAGGTTTATGATGGATAGATGTTATATTCGTAATTGAAAATGCCAAAGTGGCAGGTAGCAATAATAGATCGACGTGATTGTGAACTAAAAGCAACCAGAATGAATAATTTGTTATAATAAGAAAACAATTTGCATTTATATATATATGAGAACAACATTTATACGACCATTCTTATACTGCATTTGGTATCTATATTTCTTCTATTTTATATACAACATATTGTAGAGTATGTTAATATCATAGTACTGCACATATATGCATAATTATATTATTAGTTATTAACTAATTTTATATAATTATATGAAAATATATGCATGTAAATAGAACAAAACAAATGCTCTTTGAATTTGGAGTTTAGGCAATACTAGTCGAATGAAACTACTAAGTTTATACTAGTATAAAACTAAAAAATATCGAGCAACAAAATTAATGCATTAATGCATCATCTTCACTAATTATATTTATATAATATAGTTGACAACCAAGCAAAGAAAGGTTGATCTCACATGATTTATTACGCCATTAGGGGAATAATGATAAATTTTTGAAAGGGAAAAAAATAACATAAATATTTCTTGAATTTTGAGGTAAAAAAATGATTCTTGTTTTTCTTTTAACAAACATATAACCTATGTTTTATAATAATTTATTAATTTTAATTAAGGATACGTTTTAGGTTCTTATTGAACCGCCAATATTGCTAAGTATTTTTAATTAATTAATGTAATAAAAATAAAACAAAATGCATAGAAAAAAATCATAGAAACTTGCAGCACTTTTGCCGGCCGGGCATTCAAAAGCGAGAAAATAGTTGACAGTGGCCTAATCTCCATGGCAGTGGTAGTCAACCAACACCTTAAGGGGTTTAGGTGACGCTTCAAGGAAGTGGATGTCTGCAGACCACCTCACCATCATAGAAAAAGAAAAAGAAAAGAAAAAACCCTTAAAAACCCATGGTGCCATATGATCTGCTTACATCCAACTTGCTTTATGATTTTTTTTCCTTTTTCTTTTGTTAATTTAGTTCCTAGGGTAGTGATGGCCACTCAAAGACAAAGAAGGACAGTCGACCACGTTGGGTAACGATGGCCTTAATAGATATTTTTTTAGAAAAAAAAAATCATATCTTTTTTTTAATTTTTATATTTTTATTAGTTTAATTAATTAAATATATTTAATAAAATCTTTTTAAAATTAATCATTAATGATCCATAGGACATTTTCTTGTTTTTTTTTTTTTAAAAAAAGACAGATCACTTTTTATAAAAGTCTTCAAATCCAATGTAATTTCCCTTTTAAAAGTTAAGGTGTATATATATATGTTTTCTATAGTTTTTAAAGGGTATAGATGTAATTAATCTAATCCCATAAGGAGAAGTTGGTTTAATTTACACTAAACATTATTTGTGATGGATGGATGCTATTTTCATAACTGAAAATGCCAAAAGTGGCAGGTAGCAACAATGGATCAACGTGATTGTGAACGAAAAGCAGCAAAGGGGGAAATAAATGGTATAACAAGAAAACTATTTGCACTTTTTGTCGATAGAAATCATTTTGGTATTCTGTTACCATCCATTATTGCCATTGTAAAGGCACTATTAGCTATTTAGCATACCTTTTTTTTTTTATACCCACCTAACTCTAATAGTAATTATAGATAATGGGTATACGAGGCACTAAATGAAAACTAATAATAAGCTTTTATTCACTTGTTTTGTAAATTAGTATTTTTTATTTTAAAAAATTTTAAAAAAGAAGAAGAAAAACCCTGAATTCTCATCAGTCCCTCTTTTACATTAACCTGGGTTCCCTCCTTTATTTATCAGTTTCCCTCTTTAACAAACCTTGACTAGTTTCTATCGTCCCACCAATCGATATGTGCTGTTCTAGTTTCCATCGATAGTCAATCAGGCAGATCAAAATCCGACAATCTTAAGCACGACTTTCCCTAGTGTATGGTTTCTTCATTCCATTTGGGTGTGTTTAAATCAAGTGAACTATGTGTTCTTAACGAATTAGGCTTTGACATGAACTATGAACATAAAAAAAAAAAAAATGCAATGACATTATTGTAGAACATATGACAAGGAAACCCTAGCGATTATAAGTTCAAACCACTCAACAGACTACGTTGTTGTAACCACCAAACACATGGGAGTGGGACTCCGACAACGTAGTACATCGGTACTAACCTAGCCATGCACGCGATTAAAATACCAGGAAAACGGCTAGCTAGCTACTTACCTTGTTGTTCAGTCGGGATTCAATAGGCAATAGACCCTCCAACCTTTCCTGTGATGGATGTGAAATACCGTGTATTGCAATTCATTAAAAAAAAAATTAAAAAAAAAATAATGGAAGGAGTTGGTAAATGACAGAGACCACTTAATAACAAAGTGAATAAACAGCTAACAAAAGTAGAGTTTTGTAGGCTGAGCCTCGAAAATTGGTAAAGTCTTCTTGTTAATTGGAAAGATCTGTCGGTTTAATCCGTGGGGAATAAGATAAGGTTATCGGGGTAACTGATTATATTTATTTTTAAATAAAAATTTACGGTTTATATATATAAAAAATCAGCAGTTCTTTTGTTCATCATAAAAATAAAAGATATCCTATTTATTAAAAAAAATATATACCTATTTTTATATATAATCAGCGTTGTTTAAGGCTGTATGTGAGTTTTTTTATTTATAAAAGAATCAATGAAAATACAGATAATTCTATATATTGTTCGTTTTGCCCTTTTTTTTTTTTTTTTGCCCCGCCTGTTTAGAGATGGGGAATACAGGTGATGGTTTCTCATTAGTCATTAATCAATTCAATGTGAATAAAGGCTTAAAGAAAAGAATTAGTTGAGAAAAAAGTACAGATTGGATTCACATGTCTCCTGCAAATCTAGTTCATGTCGAGGATAAAGATTTTCCTAGGGCGGCTTTGATTAACTTTAAGTAGCTTTTAGTCATGGGGTTTGCGTGTAAATTAGGTCGACTATCATGCACATGGATATATACATATATCTGATTCGCATAATCAAATTAAAGTTTCTAATTCGAATTATTGTCAATATTTTATTTATTTTAAGTGCCCCGGTTTGAGAAAAATGTGTACATAAAATTATATCGTGAGGGAGGGAGGGTCTAACTCTAACCTTTGCATTTTTTATAATTTAGAATCCATAGTCGTTTAGACTCAGTTAAAAAAAGAAAATATTAATAGGTATTGTTTTTTATATACTTGTGACTATGCTAAATAAATATAAATTTTATCTTCTCATGTATTTATGTTTTCTTAAAATATATAACTAATATTATAAATTTAGTCTGTTTAAGAAGTGTTATAGATCTCTATCTATTTTCCAAACTTATATAATGAATTCGATGATAATAAAAAGTCAAAGGCGATGATAGCAAACATTTTACAAGTGTTCGAAGAGGAGAAGGCAAGTGTTGATGAAGATGAGACTGACAGTTGCATCACATGTGATGTGTTATTATTTCGTTTGCCCAAAAGGACAAGCCTGTATTAATGGACGTCTCATCACTGTAAGCACAGATAATCTTGTCTGTAGTCTGTACAGATGTGCCATGTTCGATGCCTAACCTAAAATAGTGTTTTTATTCATGAGCCTTCAATCATATGAGCTTCATTATTACATATCAAGAATATTTTATATGAGCTTTTATTATTATTATTTTAATCCACTAATGCAAAACTATGATACAAGGTCTTCTTTTTACTAAAGGTGAATATTACAACACATGGAGCTCTTAAACTTATCTTATCTAATATGGTTGGATAGATTTTGACGTTATAGGATAAATTAATTTGCCTTTAAATTTGTATATCTCAGATAGGAATTACGTTTCACACGTCCTCAAACCCATATAAATTCCATACTTTGATATTACAAGATTTAGGTAGTAAGGTATTATTATATTCACAATACATGTAAAATAAAATGGACTTAACATGCATAATATATGTAATAAGTATGATTTAATCGTTAAGATCTTATTATAGTATGATCGGTATGGACATTATTTTTATTTAGAGATACAATTCTAATGTGGTTTTTATAATTATAAGCCATGGGATGGGTTTTGATATGAATAGTAACCCGAACATGTCGGGGGGGAGCCAACAGTATCAAGTTAAAACTAATAACCTTGCCCATTCTGTATTTTTTTCATCTTAATTCTAATAACCTTTTCCAAGCAGCAACCTATTAGCTAAGGTCCTAAGTTTCTACAATTGTAGAACTTTGGTGATAATTTTGATGTATAGATGTATTTTCAAAAGTTATAAAATGTGAAATAACATTTGAAAAGTATATAAAAAAAAAAAATCCATAATCAATAGGTTAAGAAATTTAGGTACAATCTACTCTAATATTTTTATACCATGCTTTGCGCATCACAACAGTGGATATCTTATTCGATAAATGCAACGCCAGCAGCCAACTCTCAGCGGCAAGAATTGATGGCAAGGCAAGATATTTAAAGGACGGTGGAGTGGTAAAACCTTCCACGTTGAATCAAATAATTCGCTTCTGCACCCCCCCCCCAAAAAAAATCAAATAATTCACTTCTCGCCAAAGAAAAAATTCAAATCAATTGCTAGAATTATTCTTGCTACTTTTGTAGTTGTATCAATCGTGTCCATTGTCGAAGCTCACATAACATATCCAACTTTACTAAATTACGTATTGATATTTATTACTTTGAATGTTTTCTCACCTTACAATAATACAAATTTAATTAAAACAACGAAATTATCCTGCATTCCTTAAAGATTTTTCTTTGTTAAACATGCATCTGTCAAGTTGAAGTGGGCCTCATTAATTCGACACGTATTTGACAAGTATAGAATCTGGTCCATCCATTTATTTGAATTGAGTCCATGGAAAAATTAGCAAATTTTGGTCATATTAAATATCTCCATAAAGTCTGTCCATTTAAACAGATAATAGCTTACGAATCGTTGGAATGCAAATGGGCTAGAATCGTATGGCTTTAAAAAATTAAAAAAAAAATAACAATAATAATAATAATAATAAAAAGAGAGAATTGGGAATGTGATGCTTAGAGCTTGAAAAAGATAATAATTTCCTAGTTGTCTTTATCGATTCGTAAGCATATATACAACTCTACGAAATCACGATTGCTTCTCTCTTTACTTTATTTTAAAATTTTACCTACTTCGAACCCTATAAATCGAGTCTGACTTTTTTTTCTTTCTTTCTTTCTTTTTTGCCAAACGATTCTCATGTTGAGTGAGTTATAATGCTCAATAAATACGTAGAACGTCTATCCAAAAATAAACAACATACTCAGCACTTACGATTTAAATATTCTCGACCAACCATTCAAAACGGGCCCCAATTAAACAATTCTTGACTCGCCTAGTTCATATATACCTTCAGGCCAACAATACCAAAGTAATCATCCATATTAAGCGATTTGCCTATAATCGATTATCAGTAGTCTGGTCCATTTCTCCATACCTAATTGCCTCTCATACAATGCCTAAGTCCTGTAGACTACTTCTCTTTCAATTTCCTAACCAAGGATTAGCTTCTCTTTTCTAACTTCTTGACCCAAAATTGGCCCCATGGTACCATTTTGTTAGCCCTAGTGCATAGAACATGACTATTTTCCCATATTCTCACACTGCAGCATGGATACACAAAAGCTCTAGATACTTGCTAATAGTGACAATTATATAAAATCTCCAAACTCTCAAAATTAATAACTCCAAATATATATTCCAATTAAAAACATAAATTCTTATGTCTTCTTTCAAACAAATTGTTAGAATATCTAGTGGCCGATTCCCTTGTGACATGTATATTATACACATCCTCATCATATGTATCGTAACAAGCTTCATAAAAATCATCATCATCATGACCACACGAAATTACAAAATCCTAATATAGTGAGTCATGAAACCCAATGTGTAATTGCTATGCAAAAACACATAAATGCAACATTTATGCACATGCCTACAAATTACTAAATGTAGCAAATATTTGATTGAAATATATTATTTAATTAGATTACACATACAAAACCTCATTTATCCCAACACTTCAGACACTTACATCTCGTTCACTTTACTGTAATTAGAGTTCTATTATGGCCTTAATCTTAGTGGAATTAGTATTACGGTGTTTAGTTAGTTTTTACCATGGAATAAGAATTTAGTATGGAATGGCTATTGTGTAAAATATGTAATTCCTATTCTTAACTCCATATACTAAATTGGCATTTAGATGAGAAGTGAAATTTTTTTTCCTAACTTACCCTCATTAAAACTAACAAAAGACAACCATTAATCTCATCAAATTAAAAAGGAAAGGACAAGTGAAGCAAAGCAACAAGTGAAGCATGAAACCCCACTTCTATTCATTGTCATCCTCTGGCCATCACTGTCTCTACTATAGGTGGTGAAGGTCGTTGCAACTGCAAACAACAATCAAACATTCGACGGTCATTGGTGAGAAGTGACGAGTGAATTGGTGAAAGCCCCTACTTGTGCATCATCATCCCATAGTGCCTACAATCTCCATGATAATTGGTGAAAGTGGTAACTAACTTCAACCACTCAAATCTCCATCTTAGCTTTAGTTCTTTAAGTACGTTCACTACATGTCCCACTACCTTTAACACTTGTAAATCTGCCGTGGTTGTATACAATCGTTCAAAGGTGAGGCATGTTTGCGAGGTTTTACCTTATTTGGTCACTAACTTAAAACTGAACTATTTACTAATATCGACTACTAAGATTTCGACTACTACTTGACTAGATATTGGCAAACCTAGGAACATTATTTTCATGACAAGGAATAGAACCTTCTAGCCTATCCATTCCCTAGTTTGGTTGGAAATTTGAAAAGGTAATAAGTTCTATCAATTTTTCCAAACAAATTTTCAAGCATGCAGAAGAATGTACTATTATGGACAACTTCCAGCAAAATCATCATCCCATACAATTGATTCACTTCATGTAGATATAGAACCTGGAAAACATACCTTCAAAACCACAATAGAAAAGTTCTGACCACTAGTTTTGTGACACAATAACCACACAATCAAGTAGATTAGGGCTCCACCCCTGACATCTTTGACAATGCCGCATTGGCTTGAGGTTGGTGATTCCATCTAGGGGTATGGTTCAAGCACATTTTGCATGTTTGATTCTAGGAATTGTGGGTTTCCATAGTCATTGTAGTTTGGGGTTAGGGTTTGCATTGGGGTTCATTCTATTTTTACCTCTCTCATTTGGGAATTCATATAGCATGTTGCTATTCACATGGACAAGGATAAAATGACACACAACTTATAAGGGGTATTTTGGCCTTTTCATTGGTTATTCCAAATTTAACCCCTTATAACTCTTTCAAGTAAATAAGGGCATTTTTATTCAATAGTGACCAAGTGAACAATGTAATATACATTCCAATTCTATTACATCTCTATTCTATTTCTCAATAATATCAATTCCATTCCTTCTTTATTCTATTTAGCGAAGTGAATGAAATATTAAATTCAATTTTTCACACATGACTAAACCTTCATATGTTAATAACAACCGTAACTCATCTAGACTTGCCAACCAATCAACCATGAAATACCATCGTGAGGCTACCCCTCCTTGGTTTACATTAGGTTTTGCAAATAGAGTGTAGACCAAATCTGAAATAGAAGGTAGTTTAATTAGTTTTATGCCTTTACTTTTAAAATTTAATAAGACATATTTCGGTTTTTATGTTGATTTGAAGGGGCCTAGTGGCTACCAAAGGTCAATATTTAACTAAACTTATAGTTCAAATAATAATGAGCCCTGAAGTTTCACCGTTTTGATTTGATCTAGTCAACTCAGCAGGGGCAATAGTCAATTACCTGGGTCAATTGTTATCCTAATTTGTGTAATACTGATTGATTGATCCATAATGCATTTAGTAAGTCAAGGTCTTAAGTTAACTATTTCACATTATATTTTACAGATGATTAGTTGAATAGATTGATTGGGTCTGGCTTTAGGAATCTATTATATCGGTTTTTAAATTTGACTATTCCTATTTGCATGGTTATGGTGATAAAGGTTAAAGTTCTTTTTACCATTTCACCCTTGTTTGAATGTTTGGAATATTCCAGAGAATGAGAAAGATACTCAATGTTTTGATAGATAGCTTTTACATGTTCTAACATAACAAAAATCTGTACAGAAATTTTGTGTTATTTGTTTTGGTACGTGTACGAGCAGAATTACAATAACATCTTCAAACATCTACTCAAAATCCTCTTGTGGTTGTAGACAGTATTCATCTGGCTGAGGGTTACAAGTTATGAACCTTTATTCTATATCCTACTTTGTAGATGTATGTAGGTTATAAAAGTTAGAAATTGGAATTTAGTTTATGATACTTTATATTCACTTTGTAATTTTTATTCTTTAAAATTTATGAATTTTAAGGTATCTTATGAAACTTGTAAGTCTTTCTTTAACAACAAGTATAAACCAAAACACAAATTTAAATCAAAAATTTTAGATTGTTCGACCATTTGATCAAATGTTGGCATAAAATAAAGCATCACAAATTAGGTCAATGTAGTTGAATTTTCATTAAAAATTTTAAATACATTATATTTAGGAAAAGTACATTTCTAATCCTTAACATTTGATTACTCTCTATTTTAGTTTTCAACTTTTCTTTTGTGTTTTTTCTTTTCTCCATTTAAATTCTCAATTTTTTTTATATCAATAATATTAACAAATTAAGACTTTTATTAACACTATTAATTTTTTCATTTACATTTCACACATGACAAAGGATGATTTGTCAAAATAATTCATTTGAATAAATAATATAATTTACTATATACAAATTGACTAAAATAACAAAAAAAAAACAGTGGTTAGATTAGCCACCAATGAGCAAATGGGTCATAACTTACAAATAAGCGTAGATTATTCGATTCTTTTATGGCAATGGTTGATCACCTATCATCGTAAATTTATTAAAAAAATAAAAATAAAAAACCTAATTAAGTTGCATAACCTAATGGAAATAGAGTAATTTCCTTAAAATATTCCCAAAATAAATATACTGGCAAATTAGTTTGATTCAATAAATTTCACTTATCACATTACTTGGTTTCATAGTAACCATAAAACGTTTACTTTGACCTTAGGAAAAACTAAATTTTTCGAAAAAAAAAAAAACTCTAATTATACCACTTTGATATCTTTCCAACCCCATATTAGTTGCAAATCGTATGTGGTAAATATGACATGGTTTCTCTGATGTACAACGCCTACATGTAGAGTTGATTAGAATTAAATTAACAAAAAAAATTGAATTATAAAGTATTTTCTTTAAAATATTCCGCAGGTATCAAAACAAATAAGTGCTTTATTATTAAAAAAAAAAGCCCCAATTTCTTTTCTTTAAGCCTATGTTTGTTGCTGCAGCGATTCTGGTTGAGCTAAAGTAAGTAGTATAAAAGTTCCATATAGCCTTCATATAGTTTATTCGATATTGAAATAAAGAAAAAGGTAAACACGAAATTCAAAAGAAAACGATAAAACATTGATTAATAATTTATGTCATAGCTCATTTCTACCTCACGCGGCTTATTTTATGAAAAAATATTTAATAATATTAATATGCTATACGTTTAAGTAATTAGTAAATAAGCTATAATAATATTGAAATACGAGATAATAATAGTATATATATTTTATTTTATTAATATATATATTACTAATTTATCTATATACTGATGAGGTTTTTTTGTATTTTATTATTATGTGATTGAGAGATTTTAGAATCGTAAGAGTAAGAAACTTTTCTTTTTAAGTTTAATGGTTTTATAGGTTAAAATAAAGAGTAATGATGCTTAAATTAAGTCCGAACATAGAGACCGAGTCAATTGACATGCTAGACATGTTTTTTTATTACCAACTCAGTGTTTTTCACAATTTCTAATATTTCGTGCAAGATTTGGATGCAATTTTGGAGAATTTTTATAGTTCTATTGGTAATTTTGATGAAATGAGTTTAATTTTTGACTTTATTGTAAATTTATATATTAATAATAATAATTTAATATATATAATTAAAAATTAAAACGATACTATTAAAATAATAAAGAATACCGATCTCAACTTTTGAATCTATAAAATAATTTTTTTAATATAAAATCCTAGACTAGGCTAATCGTGGGTCGTTTCCCCGTTTGTTTATCGTACGGTGTTTCGTGGAGATTTTCAATCAAATCCATGTGAATTAACGTTACTGTCGTGATGCCTCGGGGAAAACCAAAACCGAAAAAAAAAAACAAACCCTACGATTTCCGTTTCGACCGACAAGTGGTCGTACCCTATTTCCTGCAAGCATAAGTTTGACATTGGAAAAGAAAACAGTGCAGTGAAATAGATGTGATCGAACGTACGATTTTCCATGGCTGGAAATTTCATTTCAGGTTGCTAGCTGCGAAGCCTCAACTCACTGCTCAACCCAAATCACACAAGTTACGCCCCCAACGACTCCATCCGATAATGAATATAAAATAAAAGAATTAGGAAGAAGACAATTAGACAGTAGACAGACACCACCTGTACAGACTACAGAGTACGAATGTGTGTCCTACCTCTACGTAATACGACTCCATCTCCCATCTAATTCAAATCCAAATTGGATTGAAATTCAAATAACGTGTCGGATATAATATCACTTTATATTCAATTCCCTGCATTTATGTGAGATTTAGTGAAGTCACCATTTTACACTTGAAATCTTTAAGCTACTGTATAATAGTACATATTTTAATAGGCTTTTTCAATGTTTATTATAAGGAACTAAAAATAGGCATCCTCATTCGCTTTAATATCATTACAGGGATATGCCAAGGGATGGGAAGGAAGTATGACTAAAACATTCTATTTCTAATGTTATTATATAATAAGAATTTTTTTCCCCCTGGTCAAAAATAATAATAATAATTAATCATAGTCTCTGCTCCATAAATTAAAATATGAACCTACGCAAATTATTTTTCTGACGAGTGTTACGCTCCAGCACATAGCTACAGATCTATACTTTTGTATATAAATAATTTAATACCTAAAATTTTACTTTTTAACAATTTAAAATAAGATACAATATAATATCTTATATTAAATACTCAAGGATATATATTAAAATAAGACAGGAGGCCCCATGCTCCTAAAGAATATCATCGCTCGGGAAACGTATACACACTTCTGTTCGTGTAAAACTCCTGTCTAGATAAAAAGCCAAGATGCCCTACTTTATACGATAAAAAACTCTCAGATTTGATGATCTATGCAACTCAAGCAAACGGTCAATTTACGGGATCCTGGTTCCACTTTGGTGTTAAGCTTTTAAGATTCTATATTAATTAAAATATTAAACAACATAGCTAGCTTAGGCTCTTTCACTAACTTTCTTTTTTCTTTTAATTACTATCATATTAAATTATTAAACTAATAAAATCGAATTTAACCTAATTCTACCAAAATATTAATCATCATACTCAAGGCCAGTAACTCCTAACGACTTTTTTTTTTTTTCCCTCAATCTCACCGCTTGCTCAGGTAAAAGGCGGACGGCGACAACGATCGAATAAATACATAATTCTTGGAAATAGGATTAGATAAACCATTGGGCATTACTTTTTAGATGATTCGATTTTAGTCTATTTTATTTTATTCAAAATATATATATATTATATAACCTTGGCACTTAACAGTTACCATATAACCGGGTTTTTTTAACTATAACAAAAATAAGATAAATGTCGAGATCATTATGTCTCAAAAATCAGTCATTAAAAGAATCAAATCCAAAAGCCTAAGCTGATTAGATAATAACTCACCCACTATATCCATACTTGGATGCCCCATATGATAATTATAATTAAATTAAATGGAAAAAAAAAAGAAAGAGAGCACAGGTTTTTCGCATATGCTCAATCAATTTACTGCAATTCGAAATTGATTTTCTTTGCATGGAGCCTGGACAATCCATGGAAAAGACTGTCAGGTTTCATCCCACAAGCAAAATGTTGTGAATACTTAAGATCAAAATTTGGCCATAGATGCATATTTCTTGATATTACATCGTCCAAGTACTGTATATCACTTAATTTATTAGAATAAAGAAACAGAACTATTAAGACTTAATTAATAATTCAGCCATATTTTAATAATTTTTCCTCGGGTAAAATTCAAAATGAAATATTTCAACGAAGGCATTATCAACGATTTGTTGCAAGATTCAATTTGTTCCTTCCTTTCCTCAAAAATTTACATCTCCTAAACTGTATGCACACTGACTGGTTTTTCTAGAGTTCCGAATCCCGTTCAGGTACAGCTCCGAAAAAACCCCAGGCGTAACCAAAAACAGAGTCGAAACGTCCTTCTTCTTTTTTTTTTTTTCTTTTTCTTTTTCATGTTCAAATCGCCGGCAAAGATTCCTGCCGCCATAAAACATCCGATGGTTCACAATTATCTTCCATATAATCGAACAAACCACCTACTGTCACAAACTCTCTTTCATTCTCAGGGTTACTACGCACATCCGACTCAATTCCGAACTCGAACGAGTCATAACTAGGCAACTCGTTCTCGAACGGCACCGCCTCTCCACCGAATCCAAAGGCCTCGCCAGAAGATGTCACCGTAAGCTCAGCCGCAGACTCCACATTCGGTTCATCCGTCGAGGAGTCGTTGAAATTTGGCGGGAGACCGAGTTCGTCATCGGATGCTTCTAGAAGATATCCGAGTTCGTTCTGGGTCGGCACACCCGAGTCAGAAGTCAGATCTAGGACGATAGACTCCTGACTCGGACCAAACATTAGATCCTGTGTTTGTATTTCATCCTCAAAGCTTTTGATAACCGAATCGAGCCCTTGGATGGCTGAGTCACGCTCGATTACATTGTCAGAGTCATCGAGGATGTTGAAGAGATCGTCCTGAATCCGCTTCGCGTCCCGCGAACTCAGCTCGGATTCGTCGGAATCGACACGGATCCGCTTAGACTCAGGCGAACCCGGTTGTGAGTCGAATGAGTCCACTCGGTGGAACTCGGTCACCGACCCATCCTCCCGAGTTCTCTTAACGACTCTGTTCACATCCTCTATCTTCTCTTCTTTCTCCATTTTCAATCAAACCAAATCTTTGGTTTCGAAGAGAGAGAGAGAGTATAATGAAAATTGAGGATCTCTTTTAAATAATATTCTTTTATTTAGAAGAAGAGAGAGAGAGTGGAGGCTAGAGAGAGAACAGTGGTTAAAGATAGAGATAGAGAGTTAAGGACTTTGGAGTGATAAAGCAGACGAATATTAGGGGGTTGTAGAGAGAGAAAAGGCAAAGCTTGGTTGGACGACGAAAATGGGTCGGGAAGTGGTTTTATAGAGCGGAGAATTGAAATGACGAGACAGCCCCTACAGGTTTTTCTACCAGAATAGGGAAAATTAAAAAAAAATTCAAAAAAGAAAAGATATTATGGATGTGGACACGCGCGTGTGGAGCGGTGGGGATGGCATAAAAAAAGCCAACATCCATCACGTACAAGTACTGTCTTAGTGTCTATTAAAAGTTTATATTTCTTTGCTTTTTTTGTTTTTTTAAATTCCGTCCATAAACTGGATTTAATCTTGAAGTTTGAAATCCGTTGGTGGGCCCCAGTGTTTTCGAGTGGACATGAAGGATCGGCTTAGCTTGGTATGAGATGTGGTATGGTTATGGTCATCATCGGTGGAGCGAAATCAACGGTGAGAATTTAATTTTAGTAATAATGTGTTGTTTCTTTTTGTATCTTGCTTTTATTGCTTTGCTGTGTATTTTGTTGATTTCATTTCATTTATCTATTATTATTTTGTTTGTGTGACTTTTGACGTGTACTTCAATTCGAATTCCTAGATCTAATTCCTAACGTGAAACATTCTTCGGCTAATCCAGAATCCAGATGTTTGTTTTTGACTCTTTAAGGAGCGTATAAAATTGCTTTTTAAAAAACTTGTCCCTTTTTCTGGCCGCACAATGGTTCGTGTTTATCCCGTGTATTTGGACATAACAACTTTAGTTGACCAATTATTGGTATTGCAAAAAAATAAAAAATAAATAAATAAAAAACATTTAAAATAACATAGATAAGTTACTTGGAAAAGATGGATTTACATTACAGGACATGATTTGCAAGTTTTTAGATGGTAGGGTAAAAAGGCCGGTGGCTAATCAACTACCTATTTTTAACACATTCCTTTTCTACGTATGATACACACCAAAATATAATAATAACAATAAAACCCATATATGTAAATCATTTTTTACATGTTATAGTATTAATAAAGGGTGTTAAACAAAGCAGGTATTCGAAGAACACTATTTTTTTCCCTAGATGGCAAGGGTTTTTCTTCTTCTTCTTCTTCTTTTAATAACAAATGCAAAAGGGGTTTGCAATCCATATTAAAATGTATAAATAAATTATTTTATTATATATATATATATATACACACATCCCTAAAACTCGTGTGTTTAAATTAATTAAGTTCTAACCCGTTGGAGTAAACAAGAATTGATGTTGAGGTTGTATGCTCCTCAATACAAAAGTTGTATTGAAACATTTATACTTGTCATCTATCTTATACGAAGTCAGTACTAGAAAGAAACCCGACCTACCATTCAAGAAGTGGGTACATCCTTGAAGGCTCTACCGGGGATATGGATTGCATCTTCTCCGAATCAATATCTTACATCTTTTTTGCAGTTGGTGAAAAACAGAGTTAATCAATATGCACAACATGAAATGGAAAAAAAGAAAAAGGCTGTTCGTGTTTTAGTTCATATGCAAACTGATAGAGATTCCATCGAAGCCAAGACGAATCACTTTACTAAAACTCGAATCTGAGTTGAGTAATAGGGATTTTAGTCAATCATAGGGGAGGCACAGCTGAGCAAAAGGTGAAGTCACAAGTAAAGGTTGTTGTAATGAACACAAAATAAATACATATTTCAAAAGACAGCTAGGTGCTGCACATGCACTTTGCTCTGCATATTAAGATGAGTAGTGTGATATCTCAAGTGTCAAAGTCCCATATGGAGGGAAGGGTGTTTATAAGTTAAAGGGAATAAATATCAAGTTAATTTTTAAATTAAACAGATAAAAAGAGATTAATTAATCACTTATTAACTTAACCGTTATTATCATTAAGTTTGATGCTACAAATAATAATAAAAATAACCCCCTACCAGTAAATGTACGATTGGAGGGACAAACTAAAACAAAAGTTAAGTGGCCTATGTCTTCCTAATATAATCACAGAGTCCTTCAAAGAGGGTAGGGTAGGATATATTATAGGCCAAATCATACATTAAAGAAAAGGGGAGAATAGAGTAACTTGAGGCGCCAAGGACATTGTGTATTTATTAATGGTTTAGGAAGATATTGCCAAATTTGATCTCAAGTGAGTATGGTCTTGTAAATAATAATTCAACAGTAATTAAGAACTTTTAAATCAAGTAGATAAAAAAAAATTCATTAATTACCTGTTAGTTTAGCTATTAACTATCGTAAGGATAGGATATTACAACTAAGAAAGAGCCTACAATGTGAAATTATTAATGTTTCAAATTTTATACAGGAGTTCTCCTAGAAATCATTGCTAGGAAATTAGGTTTTCCAAAATTTTTCTATAATGCAAATGGTGAACTTGGGCTTTTTTGGAAGGACGGACTAGAGCGCATTGGTTGCTGATTATACAGATGCGTTAACAATAGTAATTCAAGGTTTACATCATCTATATATTTGAATGGTTTATGCAAAGTGTACATACAATGCAAGCGAGTCTCAATACAATGAGATCATAACCTTTTCGAGCAACATTTAAGGAGATACTTGGCTCATTTGTGACAATCTTAATAGGTATTGCAAGGAACGAGGGTACTCTTCCACTACATGACAATGTATGTGATCTTAAAAATAACGTTGCCAAAGCTGAGAAACACTATGTGATAAAACACTTTTTAAGAAGAAGAAAAAATCAATCCCAGTTACGTAAAATGAAACTTTACCATTAGTTCTTTTAGAATTGTGAGAACATGATTGGTTAGAAGGCCATAATTAACTGACCCAGACAAGAATATTAAAATATAAAGTATTTTCGTGCTTTAGTAAAATAAAAATTTGCTCGAAAAGAAATTTTTTCCAAAAGGATGATTGGACAACCTTATACACCGATTGAAGGCTTGATTTGTAGGCTCTCGCTCGTTCAATGAACCATGCCTAACTAAAATTTCATGCTAAGCTTAGACACAAAGAAGAACATCAATGGCGACCTACTCAGATATTATACATCGAAAGCAATTTTGTGGGGCTAGACTGCATATAAATAATTTAAGACATATTAATTGATGTGTATAAATGAAATTTATGCAATTTTATGTAATATATTTATAATGGACTATTGGAAATATATCGATAAGCTTTTTTAAAAAAATTATAACTTCAAAGTTTTATTCATTTTTCTTATCTAAAAATTTAGGCAAATTTGTATGTAAATGGGATATATGCAATTGTGCAAATAAGGTGCTTAACCTTTAACAGTGGCAATAAGAGTTGATGATTTTAAGTCTTTAGAAAATTTATGTAGAAGTTTCAAAACATAACGCCTTGCAAAGCTGTGCACAAATGGGCTGGTCACAAATTCTAGGTTGACGGTTAGGCTTGAATAGGTATAGATTGAGGTAAAGGAAACCTCTGAGTCCAGCTAATCCTATGCCTAGATTCATGCTTGGTAGAGCTTCACTTAGTCCTTTCATGCACAAAGATGGGAATATTCCCTGGGCAAGCAATTAATCTGTGTCCAAACCTAAGAAGGAATGTACACAAAGTTCAAATATTGGTACAAAGTATCTATAAAATTTTAATACTTCAAAATATAAATTATAAGTTTTTAAATAAATATCTATCATTAATATCATGTATTGAAAAAAAATTATTAATATTTATTTGCTACTTATTTAAATATATGATTTATTAATGCCCATGAATCTTTTTTCCACGAGCAAGAACTAAAGAGTAAGAAGTCTTAAACAAAGAAAACAGAATGATGAGTTGTGTTATTTCATTATTCTAATAAAGATAGCTAATGCCAATCTCCATCAATATGATTTTGTTTTGGATCTTGAACTCCCGATCAAAAAAGGCTTAAGGATTGAAATTTGGAGCAACATGCATTGCACACTTTGATTAAAAAATCATACTAAGAGTATCCCTAGTTAGCTAATGCTCAAAGCAAAGTCTTAAACCTTAAAATATGTATGTCATGATAATAGATTAGCATATTGATTCAACCGAAAAAAAATAAAAATACAGCCCCCATTGATAGCTTTCAATTTACTCTTTCTTCAAAGTGAAGCCATCGAATATGCAGTTCTCGATCCTAAGGGATCTTATGAAAAATAAAAAAATATATATTAATCTATGCATATTAAAATATACGAAGTGCACAGGGTATGAGCATTCTCCTACAAAGAAGAGGAAAAAGAAGTATGAAAGGAAGTTCCAGTTGGATGTATAATTGATGCACATGACAACTGACGAGTGAAACACAAGACCCCAAATGGAGATACATCATCAGGGACATAATTCCTGTCTACTTTCCATTGACATCTTTCATCCTTACCTACTATGTTTATGATTTTATGTACTTTTTATGTTCAAATTATATGTTTCCATCCCATTTAGGATTTATCTAGGTAGATATGCGGTGGAATAATGATATTATATAGATTCTATTGTTTGATGTTTTAGGATGGCTGTTAAAGATTCAAAACGTATATTATATATTTCAACAAAAAAAAAAAAAGCTTATAAAAAATAAGAAAAATTATTTGATTTTTAAACAACGTCTTGAGGCACATATGGGCATTTTCCAATTATAAATTAAAAGCAAAGCTAACAATACCAAATGGCATTGGATATGTTGTTTGCTTTCTTCTTTTTTTTTTTTTTTTTTGTAACCGGTTTGTCTCTAAATGTTCTTTATTCGATGTGTATATTATATCATTTCATCTATTTGGTATATTTTTTAATCAAAGGACCTTATTTAAAATTGTTACCAAAAGTATAGTAAAAGCATGATCTAATATAAACCTAGACTCTTGACCCATCGGCTCTCAAGTTGAAAAATTTTCAATTGGTCTTAAACTTTTTTTTTTTTTTGAGCTTTGAAATAATCGATTCACATAGGAACCATTGATTTGATAGGTTCCCATATTGAATTGGAAAGGACCCACCACCCATTCCTATGTCTATATAGATTCATGATTTTTTTGCAAATAATTTTCTCATTTTTATGTATTGAAGGTGATGAAATAGAATCACCAAATAAAGTGTATGAGCCTTTGGTATATTGAGTATCAACACTATGTTATGGACACCCAAAAAAAAAAAAGAAACAATGGTGGGAGGTGAAGAAATTCTTGGGCATTTGATTACTTTCCCTGCTTAGATACGGTGGATTCGAAAGGCGGTGGAATTGAAAGGAAATAAAATACATGTATCTGTATTCCACTAATTATGATAATTTATGATTATATCTTATTTTCCCTCTCTCTCTCTTCTTTTTTTTATTTCTTCTTTTTTCTTTTTCATTCATTATATATATCAAAAAGTATTGAAAAGAATCAATTACCTTATCTCCATCTTTCTTTCCATCCATTTTGTTCTCTTCTTTTCTTTTTTCAGTCAATATCCACACATAGCATAGGACTTTTGCACAATTTTAGAATAACAAATTTCGGATCTACTTGCCAACAAATCCCATATAAAAATAAAAATAAAAAATATTACAACCTTGTACTATTTTTAAAATGGCAAATGATTCTAGTTATGGAGATAATGATGAGCCATTACGGACTGCGGCTACATGCTTATTCACATTCGACAATTCTTCATGGTATCGACTACCACACCATTTCCTTTTGTTCCCATTTAAATTAGAATCTGGACATATGACAACTGGTTCGAGATGGCCCAGATACATTGGTTGACCACACAGCACCCCTTTTGGTTAGTCATTTTGGAGAATAACGTGCCCTCGGGTTCCCAATTCTCATTCCACAAATGGGTCCCCATTTCTTTTCTTTTCTTTTCTTTTTTTTTTTTTTTGGCAAATTGGAGGTCGTAGGGTCTGCTAAGTGCTAATATCATTGCGATCACCATCCCCTTTTCTCCATCCTGGAGTTAGGTATCTTCGGCCACTTTTGAACCTATTTGGTTAATCGTCTTGATTACGTTTTCATATAATCTTGATATCGATTTAAAAAGAAAATAATAATAATAAGAAGAAGAAGAAGAAAGAAAAAGCATACTTATTTCTGACGGCTCCATCTCCCAAAGTTTAGTTTGATTATTTTTTTAGCTTTTTCTTAATGCTTAAAACAAATATATGAAGAGGGATAGTTTGGATTTTGTAAAAATATTTTTTAGCTTTTTTTTTAATGGTTAAAACAAATATATGAAAGGCAAAATCATTATAATGATATAAATATTAGTCTTTCCCTTGATTTTTACTAAGTGTCATGTAGTTGGACATTTGCCTCATAAGGCCCTTTTCTTAATAGTCATGCTTTCTATATATTTAAATAGTGAGAAAGCAATGAGAAAAGATATGGAGGGAAGGAAAACTATGCTCTACCAAAACAAACTTTTTATTTAGTCAGTGAAAGGAAGAGGGGATTTAATTTATGAAGGAACGTTTTGTCTAGGAGTTCACAAATTAATCATCTCTAAATTGGACAAGACATGAAAACCGAACGTTCTCTTATAAAAATATTCATCATTTATTTAAATACTAGTTGTATGTTCTTAATTAAGAAATAAATGTTTATAATCTATGATATGATGTTTTTCACTCCTAACACATTTGTATGGTGCCAAATTTAAATTCTAGACATTATGAGCAAGGTATGTAACAAATTAAGGAGAGAGTTTGACACTTGGATCTAATTTTTTTTTTTTTAAAAAAAAAGGACAAAAATTGATGACAAAGACAAAACATGACATTATATTGTAACAACTAACAACAACAATGCAATCGTTTGCTCATAATGACAAAGCAACAGTCCTCTAAGGGACCCTAAGCAATACAATTAATAACATGTAAAAGCAAGTAAATCAAACATCCAGAAGATGGAAAATAGGAAACTGTCAGTTACCAATCGCCATACATCATTGCTGAATCAATTAAACTGAAAGTCGTATGTATTAGGATTAAATTGACTGTATGTTGTCTTGGAAGTCAAAAATCGACCATTTTTCATAGAAATTAGGATTAGGATACGATTGAACAAAGCTTTATGGATTGAGTCAAGCCTTATCCTACCATATGATATGACTCTTTCGCCTCCTAGAATTTCTGGCCGATTTTTAGAGTCGCTTAGGGATGGTTGGGAAGTCTATAAAGAGAAATTAAATGCAATTCCAAGTTGTTTTGGGAGGTGAGATATTTATTTCGGATTTTAGAATATAGAATAAATAAATGAATTATTACAAATCAAATGGAAATACAGAAATGATCCTCCATCCATTATTACTTCTGTTCTTTTCTTTTTTCTTTTTTAATTTAAGTTCTCATCATTAAACATTCCTGTTCGAGATCTATATCTTTTTCAAAGGCTTTGACTCTGTCCGTAAATTATTCCACCAAAATCTTTTGAGTTGAATTTTTTTTAATTAAAATTTAAACAGTTTTCGAGCTGATATTGGTCATTGCTAGTATCAAAATACAAAAAGAAATTGACTTATCGCATATTGAGACTCAACCCAACGTCCTTACCCTGAAAATTTAGATCTCAATATGAACTTAACGATGGTCCATTTTCTTAACAAAACCATACTCTATTGGTTATAGCTTGACGAAGTGATATTCTCAGCAAATCTTGATGGAGCCATTAATGGGAAGATTACAAGTCATCGAACTAATGGTTAAGTTAAGTTTAAATCAATATTACCTTAAGTACTATTGATAAAATATTCTATTATAAAATTATTATGAATAATAACATATTCTTATTTGAATCACTTATCGTATTTATTAAATAATAATATATTATTTATTTAAATTATTTAATATAATATTAATATTTATTTTAATTATTTAAAATTTTAATTTTCTATTTAAATTGAATCTGTCCTTTTCCAAAGTTAAACATCCATGAGGTCCCCTCAATCTTTACAAAGAGACAACTAAACCAAAGCTAAACCTAAACAAGCAAACGGGGTCCGCCTTCATTAATTTTCTCGCACGTGATAGCTACGTATAAATTGCAGAGCCGTACCGCCGAAGCCAAGCCGACGACCTACTCAAAGTGGCGCCGACACTAGAAATGCGGCTTCGCGCTGTCCTAGTAACCGAAAGCCTATCTTTAGCCGTAGTCTTTCTTTACGGCTTCATTAACATGCACGATGCCACGTCACGCTATGTCACGGCACGTTACCTTTCCCGCTTAGAGATCCAACCGTACACACCGCCTCCTGTTTTCCCGAGACCGGTTCTTCCGGTGAAGTGATTTTTCCTAGAAAGAGAAAAAAAAGAAAAGTTCATGGTCGTAAATCAAGATCGTAAGCGAATTAAGTTGAAATTATAAAATGCTTCATCTGACTTTTAAACTCGTTTTAAAGTTTCATTGCTAATACTGGATCGAATTTAAATTTTAGAGCTAGCTCCATTTTAAATGTAACTTAACGAGTCTGATTTAGTTAAATCTTTTAAAATTTGATTTATTTATAAAAATACTTTTTTAATTAAATGATATTTATATTCAAATTCAATTTGAATTCGATTAGATTTCTATTAAACTCATAAATTAGTTGAATTAAATATTAAAATACTTAAAGTCATAAATTATTACAATTTGAATTGTAATTCAACTAAATTGTGGTTAAATCAAATCTTAATAAATATCAAATTAAATTTAAATAACTTAGTTACACTATGTTTGGAAAGAGGGAAATAATTAAAAGAAAAGGAAAGTGGAAGGAAAGAATTAGATAGAAAAGAAAATGAGAAGAAAAATCATAAATGCCTTCATTTGTATAAAAGAAAAGTTGTTAATATAATTTTTTATTTGTTAAACTATCATTAAAGTTTCCATATTTTAAAAATAAATTTTTGTTTTTAAGAGCAACTTTATGATTTCATCACAATTCTTTTTCATTCTCTTTAAGTTGGAGAGAATTATTTTGAGTAGACTTTAAAGAAGAAAAATTTCTCCCTAAATCCATTTGCCTTTCTCTTTTTTTTGTTTATTCTTTTTCAAATAAAAAAATTATACAATTTTTCCTTCAAATGCTTTCATTTCCTTTTCCTTCCCTCAATCCAAACATAGCATTAGTGGCAAAAATTAAAGGATTTGTGTGAGTAGTTAAGGATTTATATTCATTCTCCACGAGAGTCAAATATAGAAAATATGAACCTTCTATCGTTCACTGTTTTAATCAAATTCACTCCATCTTTAATTTTATTATTTAATTATATATATTAAATTATTATTATTAATATATAAATTAATAATAATATTAAAAAAAGGAAGGAGAGGCAAATTAAAATAAAACTCAAACACGTGGAACCTCTGGCAGAGAAGGGGTGGTATCACGTGCAAGTGATGTTATGGATGCCGTAGAGGATGTCAGTTTGGGGTAGGTGAAGAGTGAAGAGCATCATAGCATCCTGGCCTTTATCTGGAAGCGTATTGAATGAGCCTGCAAAAGGAATTGCAAATGCATACTTTTTATATTTTATCTATCTATTCGTATCCTTTTTTTTTTTCCTTATACTTTTCAAAATAAACGTTTAAATTCCTAAATTTTTATAGAACAGGTCTTTTTTAATATATTTTACTTTTTTTTCTATTTAATTAAATTATTAAAATTAGAAAGAAATACATAAAATCAAAAGAAAGAACTCCTTTTTTTTTTTGCAGTTATTGAAAAATTCTGTTGTTGCCTTTTAAAACCTTTTATTATTTTTTAAGGGCAAATAACTACAACCTACAGCAGTTTGAAAGAACTTTTCTAAAAAAAAAAAATGATCTCTAATACGGAGAAAATACTTATATTTTATATTATTTAAAATATAATATAAATATCAAATTTATTGAATGAAAATATAAAAAAAAATTAATATTTTATATATCATATTTACTGCAGTATTTTGCATATCTAAATAATAGACATCATAAAATTTTTTGTTAGTACTGTATACACCAAATGTGATATAAGAGACTTATATTATTAATTTAAATGCTATTTAAGATCTATCACTATATTGTAAATATATTATATCGGTCTAATTTAATAGTGACAATTGATAAAATATTTTATTTAAATTACTTAATATAATATTTATATTATATTTTAACTATTCAAAAGTTGAATTACTTGTCATTTTTTCATATATAAAGATACGTGAAGTTAGAAACCTCTTTACAAGTGTATACAAGCAATTGTGATTATTTTAATTGTTCATGCCAAGCGGAGTAACAAATGCATAGGGAGCATCCTACACATGTGAACAAAATCCTACAAAGATCTCAATCAAGAAATTCTTTTCATTTTTCATGATTCATTGAATGGTTTAAGGAAAAAATAAGTGTGTGGAAACATGAAAAAAAATTCTTTTTTTTTTTAATTTAAGAAATATCTTAAAATATTTAATAATATCTATTACTAAAATCAAGACTGCCTCTTTGTAGTGATTATCCAGTGAATAACATCTATTATAAAGATATATATAAAATTCCAATTGGAACCTGCTCATTTACTCCCCCAACTAAACACATTGGATTCAAATTCTCTTGACATCTATTTTTATCAAATATTAAAAAATGTAAAAGCTTTTTTTACAATTTTAATAACCATCTTAAAAGCATCCGACAATAAAACTAAAAAATTAGTTAAAACTTTTGCAATCTAATACATACATACTAATTTTGCATAAACATAGATCGAATTGAAATCTTTTTATTTTATTTTATAATAATCGAAAATATGAAAATTAACAAAACTACAAATTTGAGTGCTTTTTGTAGAAGAAAATCCCGTTTGTTGCACCTAAGTGTGTTAGGATACACGTGTTATTTGCAAAATAAACACACAAAAAAAAAAAGAAAAGAAAATGGTTGGTTTGGTTTGACTTCCCCATCGTTGCTTTTATTGTCGTGGATTTGAAGACGATGCAGGTGAAGATGGACGGATAGATGACTCTGCCTCCCTCCCTCACCCTCCACAATCACTACCGTATTTCAGATATTTTATTATTTGTTGCGAAATTACCAGAATGTCCCTGATTGATTGATTGAATTCCAATCGATACCGTGGACTCTGGACTTCTCCGTTAGTGGGGGCCCCATGGAAAATTAAAAAAAAAAAAAATCAATGGATTGATCATAAAACGTGATCCCTGACGTGTCGGAATCCGCATTTGCCTTTCTGGATCGGACAAGGAGCTGGATTGGAAGAAAGGTAGATCCCATCCGGGTCTCATCACATTGCGT
Source organism: Laguncularia racemosa (assembly GCA_037954665.1). Taxonomy (NCBI): domain Eukaryota; kingdom Viridiplantae; phylum Streptophyta; class Magnoliopsida; order Myrtales; family Combretaceae; genus Laguncularia; species Laguncularia racemosa. The sequence goes on along the minus strand of JBBMOL010000020.1, from coordinate 7,759,448 downwards.
GATTCACTGAAACATCCCACCAAATATCTCCTATCGTTCTCTAAGGTTGGTTTAAAATTGAACACGATTTACGGTTTGTTTTCATTTTATGGTTGGCTTCAAATTGAATGATAATTTATAAACTCCCTTTTCAATTTGACACGAGTGCCATTTATTATCCAATCTTATAATTTCATTTTAATACAACTTATTTTTATTTTATGTACATCTAAATTAATTTTTTCATCTTACTTCGTTACTAATGATTCAAATTAAAAAATAATAATAATTCAATTTATGATTCGAATTATTTATATATATTATTAAATTTATTATATATATAAATCATTAAAAAATTATACTTCATATAAATTAAAAATTTTTATTCTTTTTTCAACGATGCAATACGCTTTATGGTGTCTAATTGGACCACTTCATAATTATTGATTCGGGCGGGTCGAACCGAATTGTAAACCGAGCAATATTATAAACAAACACAAACATTGAATACCTCTCTGTTCGGAACCTGTTGCAATATGGAGTCGTCGTCTCTGTGGATGCAGTTGGATGGGTTTTATCGCACGTATCATGAATGATAAGATAAGTTTTGATTTCGAATTTTTTTATAATATCTTTCCAATGGAAAAAGCTATAAAACCATGAGATCTTGTGTGATAAACTGATAAATCTAGAGCTTATCTCTAATATATAATACATGATTTCAAAAACCTTTTTGTTAAGTTATATGAGATCTTGTCAAAATCTAGAGCTTATCTATAATATATAATATACAATTTCAGTTTTTTTTTTTTTTTTTTATTGTGATGTGCTTTTGTTATCATATTTTTTATAAGTACTTTTTTTATTAACTTTTAGTCAATAGTAAATTCTCAAAAACTTTTTTATTAAGTTACCTCTTTGGTATTAACTTTTTTTTTTTTAAATAATGCTTCTTTGCAAAAAGTTAACTTAACAAAAAAAAAGTTTTTGAGAATTTACTATTGACTAAAAGTTAATAAAAAAAAGTAACGAAAGCATTTTATAACGAAACCTTGCTATTAATTTTTAGTCAATAGTAATTTTTTGAAAGTCATTATTGGTTTTTAAAACGTATATTTTTATACAAACAACTTGGAAAGTTTTCGTTATTTGAAAATTTTCATTACTAGTATATTTGAGTTAGCTATAATTTTTTATTATTGTCATTTATATTTTTTCAATAGTACCTTTTAAACTACATATACCTTTTTATTATTATAACTTATACTTTTTTATGATTCAAGAGACATATCCTTTATATAAAATATCATTAATAATCATATAAAGTTACAATATGTGAAATATATTCATTATATAACTAAATAATATTAGTTCCACGATCTTAAAGTATGAATATGTATAATTGACATGTTAATTATGAAATTTTTTAAAATAAAATTATTATTTTTATTAAGATAAATATATATTTTAAATTGAAATATGTGCAAAGCATGGGCTTTAACTAGTTTATATATCATGTATCACCTTATAAAATATCATTAAAAAATATAATTAACGATGAATTTGATTAAGATTCAACTAAACAATAGAGAATCAAATAAATGGACAATTAAAACAAAGAGGACTTGTATTTACTTTTAAATACAAATAAAAGATATATGATTTAAGTGATGTAAATCAAGAATGAATATTGTAATGTGTAGTGTATGATTATACCATATGTTTGCCTTGAGTCCAAATGATAGAGGATGAACCTGACAGCATGTGATGCATGCCTAATGTATATGTTTGCTTAGTGCAACTAATGGTGTACTTCATAGATGCCAAAGTACTTTGAATAGGGAATGGAGTTAAAAGCATCCTTGGTATGTACCATTGCTTGTAGTTTTTTTTTTTTTTCTTTTTATGGCTTATACTACTTAAAAATGTAAATCCTATATTTACACTTAGAAACCAAATGAACAAGTTTTGGGCTTGACTTCTTTCATTACCATCGAACCTCCTTAAGATATTTTCATATCACTAGATCTCAATTTGCTACGTAACTATCATGATATTAGATTGAGAAATAAAATATTATAGGATAACTCAATGCATGCTTAAAACATAATACCATGCACATCCACCCATTGTACAATTTGACTTGAATTCCACCTACATTAGTAATCCTTAGCCTCTAGATATTGCCCATCATCACATAATCACTTTGCATATGCTTATAGGTTTGGAGCTAATTTCTCTAGCTACACATATGAAAAGCACTCCTAGAGTGAAAAACTCAATTTGTAAATTTCCTTTTACCATCGGATAATAATAGCTTACCATCCTCTAACTTAACAACTATCACATCAACAATTGATTTACCTTTATCATCCCACTTCTGACCCTTATTTTGCCCTCATAATGTCTCTTCTATTTATTATGATAGCATATAATACCATGACCACTAAATCTTCCTTTAGAATTGTTGTCATTGAACTATCAATCTCTAATAATTAGACTATCTACAAACTGTTGTTTTCAGGTCCCATTTGGTAGTTTAATTGGTCCTTGTTTAATATACATTGCTTTTTTACTTCTTCTATTAACAAGCTATTGTTATCATAGATCATGGTCTATTGAATTCCATGAAATGAAGATGGTAGTGAGTACAGTAGTACCATCGCCTAGTCTTCTGTCTTAAACTTAACATTAATATTTTTGAAATAATTAATTAGAGATATGAAATTTAAAATATGCCATTTTACTAATGGCTTATCACTCGTTTGGATAAAATAAAAGTTTTACTTCAATGCTAACTCGTTCGTAAGAGATTTGGTCATATATAATTCTTCCAGTTTCTTCCATCACCATGCATTCGTCTCCTTTGTCAATACCTCCCGCAAAATACTATTTGTTAAACTTAACTAGATGAACATCAAGATTTTTCTCATCATGTTTTGCCAATCTTTATTCTTCATAGACCCTAGTTGCCAATCCAAAGTCTTCTTCAACCCCAACTACACTAAAATTCCTTTTGCTTGCACTAGCCACAACCCATATTTCATACAATGTCAAACTTTTAATAATCATACTTGGTGGTAATTTCATTAGTATGGAGACTGTGAACTCTTAAAATCCATGATCTCTCAACCATGCTTTAATATTGATTTGTTAGGTCAATATTTGGAGTTTTTAGTTATTAATCATAGAATATACAAATGCACGGTCATCAGAAGTAAAGAAAGAAACAAAAACAACTAGAGCTTCCATAAAATATCCTTAAAAAATATAAGTAAGAAACCATGGATAACTAAACGAATACACTATGTTATAATAATAATGATAGGGTGATTCTTTCAAAATTTTAGAACACTATTTCCTTGAGTAGAGTCCCTATAATTTTTTTAGTATCTTACTCATATACTAAATATAACATAGTATATAGAGAGTTATAAGAAATCAAACCTTGATTCATATAATAAGAAAATATTTAGGTATGGATAAAATACAAAATAAGAAACTGGTTAGTATATAATAATATTATAATCCATTTTTTTACCTATTTCTTCACTTAAATGCAATTTCTAGTAGAATTTCGTGTAAATTTAAGATGTAATCTCAACAATGAGGCTATGTTAGTTGCAACATCCTCCATGCCCCGAAGCATTCAATCTCGTTAGTAACCTTAATGGGCCAAATTCCTTGACATGAAAGGAACATCACACGACCTGTGATTAATCAACGAGTGCAAGTCTTTGAACTTAACTTTCGAATAGAAAAAGGGTTGGAGACTTGTCTCAATTAAGAGGGCTTTAAATATCGATGAAGCTAATCTATCTGCATTGTAAAGAAATTACAATAATGATACTGAATCGAAAGTACAAGGAAATTAAAAGGTAAGCAAACTATAAAGTAGTGATTAAAATGGCCACAGGTCACGTCGTTCCTGCAAATGTGAAACTGATAGCCCAACTCAAATCAACGCTCATGCAGTATGCTCTCACAAACATTCATCAGATATCGATCCTGGATCGGTAACCCTAGATTAGCACTTATGTAGCTGATAAGTTATAAATTTATATATTATTTTATCTAACTTTATATTGCATCTATACATTTATATTTCTATGCTTTTAATAAGAAATTGTGTAGATTTGAAAAATATACATAAAATATATTTTAAGAATGGATTGAGCTAGCATGTCAATCCACACTAAAGACCAAAGTTTAGCCTGTTCGTGTAATACAGTTTAACACGCATTCCCGATTAAACTTTCGTCTCAACTATCCAACGCGTTTAGTAGCAATAATATTTGGAAAGTGGACATCCGTACGAAAGAAGCTTGCAGAGCATTAATTGTTTATCATCAAATTGCAAGAAAAGACAATATTAGATATGTGCCAATAGTTTTTTTTTCTTTTTTTAATAAAAAACAATATCACTAGAGACTTAGTTTTAATCGAAGAAAAGAAAAACACATTGATAATTTTTTTTACTTTTACTTTTTGTGCTCGTAGACGTAACCTTAGATCTCAAGGCTACACAAATTTAAAAAATATCAAGATCACATTGAGGAGGCAGATTAGAAGACTAATTGAAGCTTAATTTACGGCATAAATGTTTTCTTTTCTTCTATGGATTTATTTATAGCACTATTTCTTTTTTTTTGTGTAGTGTACTTTTAATTATTACGAACTAAATTGTTTTCTAGGATTGATATGATTTGATGGATTAATTTTGTTATTAATCTTTTATATGTTATTATTAAATTTTTTGAATATTTTTATTATTCAATTTTTATGTTTTGTAAATATGACATTAGGCCTGTGACTTATTTGTAAATTAGAATCTAAAAGACTCAGAAGATAATGAAAGATTTATATGAAAATTAAAATAGGTTTAGTTTAACTATAACATGGACACATGCATATCAAATTAAATCTAGAACTCACAAACTTAATGTAATTAAAATTGGTTATCTTGATATAGGGATATGCAAGTTAATTGGTTTTAATTAGGGTATTTGGATTTATGAGAGGAATTCTTTTATATAATTGGTAAATATGAATTAAACAATTTGGAAAGGAAGTCAATGTCATAAATCTGATTATCAAGACTCAGAAGGGGGAAGGGGATGCTTGTGAATCTAATGAAAACTCAAATAATTAATCATAATATATATTAGATGCATATTTAAGTTTTTTTGGATGATAGCCTAATCAATATCTTACCTATTTGCTTATCTTTTACCTTATGCATTATTTGATATAATTAGATTTCATTAGTTTTAGTTTAATATTTTATTTTTAAATTACAATTTCGTTGTCTAGTTATACACCGTGTAGTATACTTGCTAATATAAATTACATTTTTAAAAGTTTACTCATATCAATAAGCAACACTATCTTTTGAAGAATATATCGACTGCATTTATATTTTTTTCAATTTTTTTTATTATCTTTTAGAATACTGTTATATATAATAAATGACTATAATTGTAAACAAAATAATAATATTATAAGATATTTTAAAATTTCAATCAATCTTAATTGATGATCCGTAAATGAGGAAATATAAAAATGCAAATCTGAGAGTATCCAAATTCGTACCTTTCCTGGATCGAGTCTATGGTCTACGCTGAGTATTCAACTTATTTTGTTTTTTCTCTACTCCATTTGCAGTAGATTTCTTGCAAAACGGTGCAGCTTTGGGTTAAAAAAAAAAAAACCCATCATTTTCTCAACTGTAAGAGGCGTGCATATTGATGCCAGCATAGAGTATTTGTACGTCATCAAATTATTTTGGAATTTCTATTAAGATAAAAAAAAAGAATCATATCTTAAAATATTTTTTATTAATATTAATTATATATTTTATAAAAAATTACATAAAAATGTAAAAAAAAAAAATCTATTCATTTAATACTTTAACAAGTGCTAGAAGAACGATAAATATTTTTTAAATTAAAATAGTCACGTCACACGATAAGCTCTTTATGGTGGTGACATCCAGTTAATCAAACGATGAATAGTATAACTGGCTATAAACTATTTATGATTACACCTTTAAAAAAAAAAAAAAAACTATTTGTGACGCATTAAGACTTTTCTTCCTCTGTACGTTCCCAATACGTATTTGGAGATTTTTTTATCAAGAAAATTAAAAAAAAAGAAAGCAATATTAACGATATTAAAAAAAAAAAATTGAAAAGAAAGATGCATTCAGGCTATGTAGAGCTTTTCCCCACTACCCACTAACGTGTGCCTTTTGTATTCCAACTTTTTCTTTTTTAAAATTTTTATATATATATATATATAGTGAATATGCTGGACGAATTATTCCCAACGTTTTTTCACTCAACAAGAAAACAATCTTCCTACGATAAAGCATTCCTTGTGGAAATACAAGTTGTACCACCTAATTTTCTTGAAAAAGAACTTGTTGGATAAGGATTATTTCTGCTTTTCTACAATTAATAGATTTGGAATAAATTTTCTCACCTAAGAAATTAGGTACTAGCAATTGTTGGGTTGGTTGTACTGTTCACGTGGCAAAGGTTGTACTTCTAGCACTGTCCGTCACATGCTATATCAATAATTCATTTGAATATATTTATATTGTTAAGAATCTAAAATAAAAATTTATTATATATATATATATATATATATTTTAAATTGAAAACACTTTTTAAGGAAAATAAAAGTATAAGAAATAAATTAATAATTTTTTAAATTAACTTTTAGCTATACATAATAATATAACTTATTGAAAAAGGGGAGAATCGCACCAAATCGAACACTATTTATTGATTTTGTACAATTTAGCAAAAGAATATTTTTGAATAGTTGGGTTCGTATGGTTTTCATATCGTATCTCGATTCACATCACATGCCCCAACTACTCCACGGACCACAACTTTCTTCATATGGCTTGCGGTTGCGTCCTTCTTTTTTCCATCTCTTTACTTTTCCTTTATTCGGTGTAATGGCAGCTAAGTTAAAAAAAGAAGAAGAAGAAAAGGAAAAGAAGAAAATAGTTTGGAATCCATAAAAGATGCAACCGAGCTAAATTCGAATCACGTAAATGGGAATCCAAAATTCGGACAACCATTTAAACAACTTTTCATGAAAGGCTCTTAGTCTTAGTGTTTATAACTTTGATATTTTCAATTACACAATGTACAAAACAGCATGTTGAGTGGATCTTCCAACTCCAATTTTGGTGACCCACAAAAAATACAACTAATGGTGGATTGTCTGCCGTATCACTTAATTTTTCCATTTTTTAGTTAAAAAAATTTAACACACCCATATCAAAATCATGTTATATTATGGAAGTTTTAGATAGATGGTTGCCACCATCTTCATAGTTAGTTTTACATCTATTAGCTAGAGTGGATTGTATTGGTAGTTTGTAGAAGTCATTAAGGATTGCACGATAATGAATTATGTAATTTACTTTTATTGATAGTAAACGATGCCATTTTATAAGGGCTATCAATTATCTTACTTTAAGAGTCATGGGATAAAACCATGTCCTATATGTTATCTATTGGCTAGAGTGGGTTGTATTGGTAGTTTGTAGAAGTCATTAAGGATTGCACGATAATGAATTATATAACTTACTTTTATTGGTAGCGAGTGATGTCATTTTGTAAGGACTATCAATAATCTTACTTTAAGAGTAATGAAATAAAACCATGTACTATATGTATTGAATTATTATTATTTTTGTACGATTGTTTTATTAATTAATGAAAAGAAAAATATATTAAATACAAGAAAATAGACGACACAATCTTGCAATAAAGAAAGCAAAGTGTATATAAAAACAAAGCTAAGGGATTAAACTAGAAATTATCATCACTTCATATAAGGATTACAACCAACAAAAACATATTTGAAAAGGAGATAGAATGGCCACAATCACCTGTCAAGGAATGGTGTGTATATTTGTATGGACTTTCCAAGTGGAGAGGCTAGCTTTTGTTTCTCCGTCTTCTTCGTCATCATTTGTGTATTTTGATAGTACTCTCGCATTATTCCACCCATTTCTTTTCTAGGAAAGTTCTATGCAAGAAGCTAATCGTGTAGATGAGCATTATTGGAATACGTGAAAGTCCTCGTAGCATTTCTTTGATTATGGGGGAAAATAAATAAATAAATATGCATTAGGGCCGAAATTAATGGAAAAAGTGTCTTATTAACCGACGCCATTAGTACAAACTGATAGATACCCTTGTTTCAAAAGCTTTAGAAAATTAGTTGACGTGGGCCAACCTTGTCCCCTTCTTTTCATGAACAAGATAGATGCCGAGAAACTTCAATGGGAATTAACTAGATCATAACACTAGCTTTCCATGGCCACCGAGATTGCATGGTTGTTGTACAAATCTAGATACTGTTTCGGTTTTAAATTGGCTTGAAATCAATAGATCATGAGTTAGAGATTAGGAAAATCGAGCTCCAAATTGTATGATCGGTCTATAGGTTGGTTTTGAATTTGTAATTTTTTTCTACTTTTTTTAATTAAAATTTTCAATGTTGTTATTTATTATTATTTTTTTCTTTTCAGTTCTTCTTAATTATTTCTTTGATACAATCCATAATCCCAAAATTTACAAACCTTTCTTTTTTCGTTATTTTTTACTTCATGAGTTAAAACTTTCGATTCCTAAATATATCAAAGCCTGTTAGACTATATAAGAATATTTATGGGTTTTTTTTTGTCTGAGTTATCAAAAATAAATCAAAAGAATGTCATCGTAATTCTGTTCGAATATGTTAAAGTCGTTGACGTATTACTAAAATAATGCTCATATTACAATGATTTATTGTATTTATTTATTAGTTTATATATTCATAAAATTGATATATTAATTATGATACAATACTTTACAACTAAATTGAGCTCCACAAATCATAGGATTTTGATGATTTTCAAGTTGATCTACAATATATATATATAATATATTGAAATCGTAATATTGCTCATAATTTGGACCTTTCAAGCATTGAAAACGTACGTGAACAAATATTATTTTAATCCCACTAAAAAGCAATAAGAAACGTTATATATAGATTAATATTCATGGTCATGTATTGCGATCTCAAGGAGCAGCTTCGTCCATTGTCCATGAGATACTTATTAAACTAAAGATTTGGTCAACTTCAACTTTATTTAGCAACTTCACCAGCAAGTTTCCGATCAAAATCCAACCATATAAATGGGGGTGGTGGGGGAAATTGCCTAGAAAAGTTCTCACTTCCTTCCACTAGGCTATGTATAATTGTTTAATATTAAAACATAGCTGATGTATATATATAGACATGAAAGGAAGAAGAATCTTACGATTTAGTCATGACATCATAATAGTATTTCAATCACTCAACATCGTAAATACTATGATGTACTAGGGTCGAGAATTGATAAAGTTAGTTTCTCTTGATCTATGGTATCCTAGGACACACGTAGTATATAGATATATATATCTGCATTTTATTTTTACCCACTCCATTTCAATGTGAGAACAGCAATGCTATGAGTAGGGATGGATACAAAATCAATCAAATTATAAGCTAATGCTAAGCACAACTGAAAATTGATTTTTTTTTTTTTTGCAATAATTGGGTTGTATTTTGGTATGAATTATTGTTTACGTGTAAAAAATTGAATTATAAAGTACGGTTTTGTTTGAAAATTGAGTTGCACGATGAGTTATCCATTAAAAATATTAAAGATAAAATTGAAATAAATCGTACTTTTATACCCATTTGGTTCACTGTACAACTTAGATTATGATTTATAGTTTATTGTTTATTTTAAGATTTTTAAACCAAACCAAAACACGTTTATGATTTAAGTTATAAATCGAACTAAATTAAACTTTGCTTTTGATTTTATGAAGGCTTTTAGCGGTTATTCTATATAGATCATACTCAATACATACCCAAATGATTAAAAAGTGTTAAAATCAAACTATTAGATTGGTTGTCGGTGACTTATTGACTATGTTTCGACATTGTACATGCCTTACATTGCCGTGGTGCTCAATTGTCATTTGCAGGGACATCATTGAAATGATAAAACAGGTATAGCAAGTGGCAGTCCGATGGGAATACGTGTTTGCTGTCTCAATGGTGCACCCCTTAATTTAGACATTTGTATTAATGGAATAACCAAATACAAATATATATCATTTCAATAGTCGCCTAATTGAATATGATTGGTGGAAACAACATTAAGGTGGCGAAAGTAAGACAGCAAAATAGCGTCCTCTTTGCTTTATATAGAACCTTTCAGATCACTATGATCTCTACATTGATTTTTGAGTTCGTCCTTAAAGTTCTTACATTATAACATCAATGCGCACATTTTGTTTTCGGTTAAGTGTTGCGGAATGACAGATTTCCACCTGAAAACTCAATCATAGCTCAAGTATCTCTTTAGAATCACTACTTCTAGATCGGAGCCAACCTTTCAAAGTTTGTTTCCTAGATCTGTTACAGGTCGATCTTCCTAAAGGGATCTTTGATGTTTCTTCATCAGAATCTATCAATGTATTAGATCTTACTATTGTTGTTCGTTTAATGTACCTAATTTATTTACTTGTAGAATGAAAAATGAACGTCATTTTGGGTTGGAAGCTGGTTTTCTTTATATATTACTTAGGGCAAATCATATAAAGACTCCTTTTACATTTATTCTATATGTATTTGATTTCTAACTTTTTGAAATTGAGCATTTATAATATACAAGATGATGTATTTATACCTTACGGGTGAGATTTTCTTTAAAATGTAGTAGTAAAAATTTAAAATCAAAAGGTTGAGAACAACGATGTACTTCCTTACGGAATTAAAGCATGACCATCTTGATTATTTTTTCATTAAATTCAGGTAATACTAGGAAGGAAAAGTAGATCCTAAAGGAGACACTAAGGTCCAGGATTTCATTGTTTCGACGCGTAAAAGAGGGTTCGTGTGGAAGAAAAGAAAAGAAAAGGAATAAAGAGGGTTCAGACGGTTGAGAAATTGATGAGAAACTTCAAGATACAGAGATGGTCTATTCCAATGGGTAGATGCTGAAGTTGATGTTGGAAAAAAAAAAATGGAAAAAAGGGGAAACGGTAGGTTTCGATGGACACCAAATAATAAAGAAAAAGCCCTAAAGCTTTAAGCTAAGTATCCAACAAACACGTCGAGTTGCTTGCCACGGACACATGGAAAGTGGAAAAGATTGGAAATTATTGAGCTAGAATAGCTAATGAAATGTTTGCGAAGTAAAGTATATTAGAAGTAATGACTTCTATATTAGGAGGAAAGAAAAAAGAATTATTGACTTCAACATGTCTCTAAAGAAGTTTAAACAAAAGTTATATACAAGTCAAATCATAGTCTCCGAGATGTCCTATATTAATTGAGAAAAGGTAAAAAGATAGCTTGTGGAAAATAAAAATGAATTATTGGAAGCAATCACCCTAGGAACTTGCCTAGAAATATCTAGCCAAAATTACTCCTTGACTTCATGGGAAACGTCATGCTAACCAATAAATATTTATTTTTAGTGAGTGTTTTGAAGTACTAGCTAAAAACTAAATAATTTTTAAGAATTCTATATGACAAATGAATATGTATTATGTAGTTTTGAATGGATGCTTTAAGGCATTCATCATTAAAATCGATATTGAATTGTGGGTTCTTGAAGATTTGTATCATTTTTAATATAATAATATTTTAATATAAAAGTTTATTATTAGTATTAACATGTTATTCACTATTTGATTTTATATATTATTATTTAGCATCTCCCATAATTTATATAAAACTCAATTCACATGGAATATTACAATTTACCCTTGAGCATATGGGTTATCATAGTGGTGATGGTAATTGTGATATAATCCAATGGTGGTTGTAGTGATTGAAGTAGTGGTGGTGGTATGATAATAGCAATAATAATGGCTATGATACTTGTGATGGGATCACAATGTAGATGTTGAGATTGTGATGGCGATAATAGTAGTGATGGGAAAGAATGGTTAGTTGGGTTTCATGTAGAGATTTTTTTTTTTAAAAAAAAAACTTTTATACTAATAAATGGAGTGGATAAAAACTTAAATTTTATAAATTAAACATGATATAATAGGTTTTATTTTATTCAGTACCTCAAAGTTGGACAAACTAAATGCTTCTCTAACTTGAATTTCATGTCAAAGTACTTCCTTTCACGAATTAAAACCTTAGGATGCCATATTTGAGAGTACAGTCATAAGAACTGTGGCTGCCGGCTTGTATTCCCATACTTCGTCACCTTAAGTTGCATTACTTTTGGCAAAGCTTCTTGGATTTAGGATACGAACCATAACTTCAACATATAAAATAAAATCCACAATAAAAAATGACAGATAAATCACAAGCTAAAATAAAGGCAAAAAAGTCAAACAGAAAAAATACATAAGATAGCATCTTTTCTTTTTCTTTCTTTTTTTTTTTTTTCAACCTATCGAGGAAAGATTAGCTTTTCAATATTCGAAAGCATAATTTCTCAATTAATTTTGATTTGGAAGTATGTAGTCGTGTTGCTTCTCAAGAGACGCTTCACAGATAACCCAAGATACCCAATTCACCAATAGTATTACTCTTATTTTTTATGTATATTCGGCGGCCAAGTATTCAATCAATTCATCTTAAAGAAATTATTTTGTTTAGATTAATAGTCTCAATCAATACAACGTAATATCCGGTAGGTTTTACTCATCTCTCCTTATCTATTGCTTAATTTTCTTTCACAAGTTGTTGACTAAATCGAATAGCTCATGCCTAAATTACATCATCGATTGATTTGATCACTTCGAAAGCGACATTATAATAATTGACATAATCTAAAGGAATTGCTTTAGAAGTTTGTTTTATGAGAACCAATCCACCTATTCCTCTATTTTACTTCTTCTTCTTTTCTTTTTTTTTTCTAGATTTAGGTACAAGTTTGGTTTCGAAATTTTTATGTTAAAAATAAAAAGTCTATGTCTATCTCTTAGATCTAAACATGTTTATTAATTACCAACTAAAATCGTCTAGGTTGATCCATCAATTTACACAACATATTTAGGTATGGACGGGAAGAAAACAAAGGAAATATTATTGCATGATAAAGGAAAAAGGAGATACAATGATAAATTGCCCAAAATACAGAAAAGAAAGAAAGGACAAACCTGACAATTATGCCATAGCGAGAAAAATAGTATAAATCAATGGAAAAAGTGAATTAGAACTCCTCTATGTTAGAGCCAAAGTTCAATTAAGATTTTTTATCTATTAAATGATTCATTTAAGTTGTTTATATTTATGCTGAAATTTAATTATGTCTTCTATATTTTTAGTGAGTCATTTGAAATATTTATGTTTGTGTTTTTACATCATGTAAGATATTCCATTATGACATGTTTGAATGATTTGATAAATGGTATAATGAAATAACTATTTTTTCTCTACATACGTAATTTTATATTTGATTAGCAGAATAGCTATTTTATAGAATCGCTATTGTTATAAGAGTTGCAATTTCTTTACAAGATCAAAGGAACAACCTTCCTTTGATTTTTTTTTTTCTTTTGGTATATTTCCACATCTACCAATGAGATTTTAAAAAAATTATAAAGAATAACTATTACTTCTCTACTCTATGCCTTGATAATTACAATTCTATCCATTTCATAAACCAAAAGTGTCGTTCATATCTCCCAAGACTAATGCACAAATTATTTTCAAAGCAATTTTAAAAAACCTTTGAGAGTTTACACTCTAATAAAGACTAGTAAGACTAGGCTGTACCCATAAGGACCGCTAACTAACCACCAAATTATTTCAATTCTATCTTGTACTAAGCTAACAAAACTAAGCTTTCAAGTAATTCAATTAAAAAAAAAAAACTGATTAAATTAATAAGCAATAATCATTAAAGTTTGAAGCCAATAAATATATATGTTGGATATTGACCACATCACTCATCTAAATAATTAACATAGTATCTACTATATATTAAGAATAATAAAATTGGGTTATTGGTTAAGTTCATAAGAATAGACTTCCTTTTTTAGTTGTAACAATCCTAAATATGAAAGGAATTCCCTTTCTAAGTTATTAATGTACAATTATTGGTTAATAGTTAAATTTTACTCACACATTTAACTATCCTAACCGATATGAGTTTTCCCACATATTTTTATATTAAGAAAACCATTTGTCGAGTCTAATTTTTAATTTTTTATTTATATTCCTAATCCGATTTACATTAAATCCTATACTCACCTAATATAAATCCTTGACTTAAACTAGAAATTTTATCATTTGTTAGAGTCGCCACCCAACTGAAGTTGGAAAAATTATTGAATTAGAACTAATTGAGCAGATTAATTCTAATTTAGACAGCTAATCAATGAAATCTCCTCTTTTGATTTTTTGTAAATGAAAAAGAAAAATCAGAGATTCTCGACTCAGGAGGCTAACCTATTAAAACCCTAAGGTTACTACCTTATCTTTTTGAAATGTGGACTGTATTTTGATATCTTTTTTATTTTATTTTATTTTTTCTTTTTATTATTTTTTATTTTGGATACATATTAAAACAAGATATTAAAATAACTCATAATAATTTTGAAAAATAATTTTTTTCATTTTTTTTTAGAGTTGCCCCATAAGGGTGCCTATGTACTTACTATTTAGGATCAAACAAGCCATAGTTTACTTTTTATAAAAAAAGCTTTAGTGGATTGGTTTAAGTTTTAATTATGAAAATACCCAGGTTTACGTTTTTCATCATTTTTAAAGTTTTGGAAAAAATCTAAGCCCAAGCTTTATTATTTTATTTTCTAAAAAATTTTGATTTAAGAAAAACTAATTTTGGGTTTATTTTGAAAAATGATTTTTCTAAGTGATAAAACGATATATTATTAATTCATGTTATTATCCCAACTAATTATTTAATTTTTATTTTTTTTATTATTATTATATTATTTTTATTTTTTATTATTTTTATATTAAACTAAACATATCTATTGTAAAAAAAAAAAAAACCTAATTAAAACCCTAACATTATTATTTATACTTTTTAGGATTATAAATTTCTAATAAAATAAGTATCTAAGTAAAATAAATAAATACAAAAAAATAAATAAGATAAAATAAATAATAAAAAAATAAAAAAATCAACTTACTTGGGTACGGGTTGTGGTTTATGAGTCGAGTCGGATCATGCGAATTGGATCACGATGGCTGTCAAATGTCCTTATGGGTGGCGTTCCAACATCCGTTTTGTCGATCAGAGGGTATTTCCGAAGCATCTGATGATGAGGGACCTAATGGTGGTGGTGGTTTTCTTTGAAATCACCTCTAGGTGGTGGTTTGGCACTTAATCGACGGTTGCAGTGTGGGAACTTTGGCGATCTTCGAAATCTATGTGTTTTCCTTCTTTTTTCTCTCTTCTGATTTGTACCCTTACTTCCCCACATCGTGCTCTATTTATAAGCACAAAAAAATTGAGCTAGATAAGCTCGGATTTCCTCCGATTGGGACGAATCAAATCTTCAGTTAAAATCTTTTTCGATTTGGTTTGATTTATGCAAATATTCGATTTTATTGCGATTTGATTCTAATTGGATGATGTTTATCTTAATTCAGTTAAAGATTTAGTGGATTTATGCAAAAAATTGCATTAAAATGGTCGGATTTGGATTTTTCGCAGCCGGCGAGCATTTCGAATGGAGGTTGAAGATGACTACGCGCCTAGCGCGTGTGCTCCTTCCGTCCAATCACAACCTGACACGTGTCCTGGATAAATGTCAAAAATTGCAAAATCTAGAATTGCCTCCCTCGTGTCCTCCTCATCCCCCCTGTGTGCAAGAGGCTATGGTTCGGACCAGTTGGGCTAGCCCAATTCTCAGTTCAAGTCCACGCAAACATTATACATAACCGTGGCAATTTTTATTAATTTTATATTATTGTGAAATTCTAAAAATTTGTAAAAATTACTTGACCCATTTTATTATTATTTCTACTATTATTTTCCAAAATTGGGACATTTTTCCTATTTATTTATTTTTTCAATATTTTTCTTTTATTTTTGCTAAAATAGGAAAAAAAATGAAAAATTTAAAAAGTTGAACATTTTTTTTATTAAAGGGCAAAAAATGGGGTGTTTACACCATTTAATTACATTAATTACGTGAATTATTTTCAAATGCACAAATTAAACTATCCCAATGCACAAATTATTTTCAAAGCAATTTTTAAAAAAACTTTTAAGGTTTTACATTGTAATAAAGATTGGTAAGACCGGACTGTACCATAAGGATTGCTAACTAACTACCAAATTATTTCAATTCTATCTTGAACTAGGGTAACAAAACTATGTTTTCAAGTAATTCAATTAAAAAAAAACTAATTAAATTAATAAGCAATAATCACTAAAGTTTGAAGCCTATAAATATATACATTAGATATTGGCTACATCACTCTTCTAAACAATTAACATATGTGTCTACTAAATATTAAGAGTAATTAATTGGGTTTTTTTTATTAGGTTCATGAGAATAGACTTCCTTTTTGAGTTGTAACAATCTGAATTATGAAAGGAATTCCATTTTTAAGTTATTAATGTATAATTATTTGTTAATAGTTAAATTTCACTCACAAATTTAACTTTCCTAATTGACATGAGTTTCTCCACATATTTTTATATTAAGAAAACTATTTTAACTGGATTAATTACACAAATCCTAGAATCAACTTAATTTGCATGTTCTATGTTAATATTAAATTAACCTTATTTCAATTTCCTCCAAATCCTCAATTCCCATTCACATTTCTATAAATCATGAATTTGAATAATTTAAAACACATAATTAGTTAAAAGCATAATATTCAAAAGTTTCACAAGTAATTAATCCATCTAACACATTGAATCCTACTAAAAAAATGTTTAGTTCAATGTTACAAATCAAAACAACATCCAAAGTTTAAGAGAAACCTATAGTAGATCAAAAGACTAAGAAAAGAAAGAACATTGTGTGAGTTTCTTCACTTGAATCCACCTTATAATTTGTTTTGAATGTATTTCTTGGAGTTTCTTTGCTTTAAGATGCCCTTTGTATACCTCAAAGCTAAGGTAAAATGAAACCCTAAAGCTCTATTTAAAGTCCTAATGCTTAAGTGGCATTATAGTAAATATAGCAAGGTTTCATGAAACAAAATGAAGGAAAAACATGTTGTATTGTGTTTAGCATATATGGGTCAATTGAATTGTGTTCCGACACTTAAATAGAAACTGATATTATTCATGATTCCTAAGTAAAGCTTTTGCTCCAATCAACAAAGGATTGATAAGAACTTAAAGGATTTATAAGAGATAAATCACTCAATAGTAATGTTCAAGATAAGTCTTGACATTTGAAAAAAAAATACATCAAAATCACTATAAAATGAAACCCTAAAGCTCACTTTAAAGTCTCAACGCCCAAGTGGCATAATAGTAAATATAGAAAGGTCTTAGGAAACAAAATGAAGGAAAAACATGTTGCATTGAGTCTAGCATGTATGGGTCAATTAGATGCAAAAAGCTTAGCTAGTAGAATGGATGAAATAGCGTATTGAGGTTAGTAATGTTTTATGGCAATATGGCTAGTTGGTTGGAGTTACCAAGTCTAATTCAATAGGGCTTATGTAGGGCTGGTAGGTGGGATGGGATAGTCGTCCATTCGTATGGGCACTAGTAATTTACAACCCTTGAACATCTTGTTTTAGGCTCTACTAATTAACTCCTGAGCTTAACTTACTTGCTGGCTCTTTGATTGGTAGTTTGGCTATGTGGTCACACCTAGTGAACTAAAATTAGTTATGAAGTGAATATTGGCCTCTTGGATATTGTAAGAGATTGGTAACTTTCCAAATTGGCTAGATTTAAAAAAAGACATTGAATCCAATTTTAATAAAACCTTATTGTTTAGAAGGAAAATATCCATTAAGTTTGAGAGTTCTTTACATTATGAATTCACTAAAGATTTAGCTACTCATAATAGAAAGAAAATAACATAAGAAACAACTAAAAAAACATATAAGCATTCCTTTAATATAGATTTAGAGTATTGTTAACACATCGAAACTATGAATAATAAGTAAAAGAGCAACAATCTTCATTGATTTTACCAAAAACATGCAAAAATTACACTGAATAATATCAATCAATCACTAACTATTGTGTCAATATTTAAGGTTACTAAGTTTTAAGACAATATAGTATTCAGAATAGCTAGATCTCAACAATGAAATAAAGGCTTTGTTTCAATAGTTGATGGTTTGTTCAAATAGAGTTGCCTTAATGAAGGACAATTTTATGTTTAGAAGCACTTCGTTTGAGTACCTTAAGGGGCACTTGAACAAAGTGAAATGACATCTTCACTTTCGCAGCTTAGGGAGACTTTCAAAGCATTTGAATGAACTTAGGTAGTAACTTTGGCTTAAGGGGAGACCTTCATTTGAATGACTCAAAGAGGGATTCAAACAAAGTACCCATTTTCTTTGAGGGATGCCTTTTGTGGAGGTTTATTCGAATATTAAGTTTAGTTGTTTGGATGGGGCCTTAATTACTTGCAAAAATTCCTCAATTTTAATTTTATTCTCCCTCTTGATTGGCTTGGTGTTTAATCTTCTTTGAATGGCCTTTTCATTTTTTTTTAAATTTATTTTGAAGATTCTAACCTACAAATATGATAAAACACAATGTAATTCATGTAAAAACCTAGGTCAAAATTATGTAATTTGAACACTCTTCACTTAGAAACTGTTAGATGATGAACTCAGTTGATTAACTCAATTATATCCAATACTACCTGACTTGTAATGTTGAAACTACTAGCAACTATATGATCACCTACCTTTAGTTGATTATTGTATGTATTACGTGCTTGTTGCTCCAAAGAATTATCATGACCAAATAACTAAGTTTACTCATCAGTGACTAAAGAGTGGTGTGTTTTGGCAGCTAAATCAATGACCTGCATCATTGATGTTACTCTTGATTCACTAATTGATATTTGAAGAATCACTATAAGAGTACATACATTTGTCCTTTCATACAATAGGCAACCAAATCCAAGAGTATGTTCATAAGTTTGAAAAACCTATTCTACAATAATTACATAACAAACTCTTTCTTTCTCTTTTCCCCCTAAAACATTATTTTAAACAGATAAACAAACAAATAAATAAATAAATAAAACACTAAGCAAAACATTACCAAGAGAGTTTAAGACATAATTTGAGAAAAAAAAATTAGAGTGAGAAATCCAATCAAAAGCCTAGTAAAAAAGCATAAATCTACTCTATTATAAGCTTAAATGCTCTCTTAAACTCTCATGAAAGACCTTCATGATGTAGAGGAATTATGCTTTCATTTTATAAAGAATTTGAATCTCAAAAGTAGAGGAAGAAGCAATTAGGAACCAATTAGAAGTGACATAGATCAGAAGTAGAAGCCTTCAAAAGCAACAAGAATTAGAATTAAAAGGAATCGAAAGGAGCTAGAAGCCTTCAAAAGCAATCGGAAGTGCCCTTGAAATAAAAGAATAGACTTGATTTTGAGCTCAGAGATAAATCAACTTTGAGGGACTATAATTTTTTGCTTTTGTAGAAATATAAAACTCATAATATACTGATAAAGACTTATTTGAATTTATTTTGAGTTAATGCAAAGCATTTTAGTATTTGATACAACTTTTGAAGCCAAAGTTATATGTTTTTATGGAGTACTGTGGTATCAAATAATTATTGTCTAAACACACAATTTTGAAAATAAAAAAACTAATATCATATGAAACAAACATAGAAGGTATCTTTATACTTTAGAAGAAAAAAAAAGTCAATTAAGTGGGTTTAAAACTGTATAATTATCATTATCGCTTTTGACAATTGTATTATTAGACAAAAACCTATTGAATTGATGGTGTAGTTGATGATGGCTTGCAAAGATGCACTTTTGGTTCAATAGTTATTCTTTATTGACCTACCGAGAGCAATATGGCACCCTCTCAAGGCAAACACAAGGATAATATCTATAACATCATGGCGACTTCGGTAGTGCTCATGTTTAATTCATGAACCAATAACACTTCCAAATTTCCACATTCAACCATGCACTTACGAAAATATATAGATATACAAAATTAAACTTGTCATTAGTCTAGTAAAGGGTTTTTATGTTTTATTTTTTTTTTCAATTTTAACATGTTTTTTATTTCCTAAGTTAGTTTTAGTATATAATATGGATTGGCTACGCTTTCCATGATAATATAATATATTACATCTGGCTGTCTGGACTTGACAAGATAAAGTACCAGTAACCAATTCAAACATAATATCTACGTGATAATATTAGATTTTCAAAAAGCGTTCAAAAAAGTCTGCCTTATAATCACGCCTCAACTTCGCTAGCACTATCCACACTAAACATCGGACTACATGAAAGTCTACGCCCACTTAGATCCTTGCGGAGAAGGATTTTTTTTTTTTTTTTGGTCATGTACTTGTTCTATTATTAATTTATCAATATATAAAATGTTAGTAATCTATTTTTTTTTTAAAAAAAAAGAAAAAGAAAAAACCGGAAACGCATGGATTTTATTTTATCTATTCAGTAAAATATCAATAAAAGATAGGCTTATGTATATACAAATATAATGAATTAAAATTATAGTGCTGCCATAGTAAAATAAGAATCGAGCTGAATATCACCGTAGATGTATTCAAAGAGAGCAGGGTTCTTGATCGCAAAAGAGATAAAAGTATTGATATAAGAACATTACGAAGAAAGTAAGTGTAGCTGATTGTAAATATTTATTTGAGTAGCTCCTTTTGGGAGGGTTTATGTTTTCTTGATGAATGTTTTAGTGGAAGATATTATTTTCTAGAATAGAAGATTATTTCTTTTATATATAATCTGTAACTCAATAAAAAATTTCTTTACCTGCCTAATTTCTAAGAAATTCAGGTAATAATTTATTCTCTGGTATAAATAATCAATTATCTATTCTACCACCGTGAGAGAGGTTGATTGAAATTGTTTAAGTAACTGATGTAATCGGAAGTGCCATCCTTGATGCGGTGCACCTGGCCTGTTCGGAAGCGATGGGAGAGCATCACATCACATCACAGTGGAAATGGACTGTGCATGCAGTTGCGTACAAGGTGATCTGCTCGAGTAACTGATAATTTCTGGAGATTTAAACGTTGTTTTAGCAGGATTTTGTCAGTCTCTTTCAGCCTAATAGTCGACATGCAAGTAGAGTTGCGTATTGGATTGCAACTCAAAACTAGAAAGAAGATGTATCATTGAGTGAGATTTGAACGTTTCTTGGTCCTCGACACTCCCTCATGTATTTGCTGTAATCAATATACGAAATTGCTATTTGGCCAACAAATAAAAAAAATAACGAAAACTTGTTCTTCATGGATTAAAAACTCAATACAAGATCTATAGATATATTATTAGATACAAAACCATGTTGTCGATATATGTATGTACAAAAGTCTCTGACATGCACTGTAAAGTGTAATCCAAGTGCCATCTGGTTGCTTCAGCTTTATCGACTCTTGTGTAGACAGATCCGTCAGAATTCTTCTTAATTAAACAGGTGGAAGCGATTTCAAAGGACAGCCCACGCGTTAGGTAGTAGACTTCTGGGAATGGGAGGGTGGTGCCTTTTCGTTTGTGCATGGACTTCAACTGTTGGCTCACATGCATGCGATGCCATTACATATATTCTATTACTCCATTGACTGCACCGATATAGTGCTCTACCAGTACACGTCTTTATTCTTTATCAAAACTGTTACCACGTGTATAATAGCAATTTTATAAGATCATCCCCATTTTTAACCGTCTAATTTAACATTCTTTGATGTTGTGTCCGTATTTTAATAATCACTCCTTCTAAAAGCATTCCTTTTTATTATTATTATTATTTTCACGAGAGTTCCTTAATATTTTTTAAAATTACCTAACTTTACTTTAAAATCACTCTTATCAAAAAAATTTAAAACAATATATATATTTTATAACAACCAAAAGATTCCAAAAATATAAAAATCTTTCCCATTTTTTTAAAACTCAAAAAATTAAGTTCCTAATCTTAAATTTGATGTCAAGAATCAAGAATAAGAATGATCTTATAAAAATATCGAATAGATATTCAATACTTATACCTATAAATAATAATTTAATATTAGAGTAGATTTTTCTTTCTAAGGTACTTTTATTAAAATTAAATGAAATGATCATCTTATCACAATTTTATTTTATTCATCTGTAATTTTCAGATTTTTAAAAATTTTGTAATCTTTTGCAAGAATTCATTTTTTTCTCAATGGAACTATTTTTTTTTTTTGTTGAAAAATTATATATATTGTTTTAGAATTTTGTAGAACGATGAAAGTAACAGTAGACGTACTTTTTTTCTAAAAGGGAAATAATGTAGTTGTGCTTGGAAATTGTAAACGATGAGTTTTCAAAATTTTAGGAGTATAGGAAATGTTTTCATATGGAAACCCTAAAACAAAAAAATGTGTAATATGAAAAAGTTTTTTAAAGTTGTCTACTTAAGATGTTGTACATATATATAATCAATATTTGAAGAAAAAAAAGATAATTTATAATGATGTGTATTTTAAAAATTTAAATTATTTCAATTATTAATTTATAATTTTAGTAAAGTTAGAAAAAAAGTAATTTTAGAACATCAAATTTCTAATTATTAACTCTGCGTGTACTTTCCTCGGTTATCATCGAACCTTTATAGTATCATATGTATGTATATGTGCATTGATAAAGAAATTAGGGACTGTAAGTAGGTTAATATTGTAGGAAATGCATTGTGCACCTATGTTTACATGTTCACATATAACATTAATATATATAATTAGGTCTCAAAACCTCCCTATAGTGGTTTATTATGATCGGATTACATCTTTAACCTTTGTTAGTGACCTTATAGTAGGGGCATCTCACGAAGAGTTAAAGTAATTTTTAATTTTTTTTTCTATACACTATTCTCATTTTTCATAATTTTTTTATATTTTAAACATATTAATTATTATACATTTTTAATAATATTATTTTATTAAATTAATTGTTTTGGACCACCAATTAGAAGTTGACATGTTTCAAGGGTGGGAAATTCTAATGGACTAAATGGAGGTCTTTTTTTTTTTTTAAATATAGAAATATTAAAGATTTAAATAGTAAAAAAGAAAGAAAGTTAAGACTCAAACATAATAGTAGGTAAGTATTGATTTTTTTTCCTTGTACTTTTTCCTAAAATATATTGAAAGTGACTCCCTTATAGAAATTATTTGGATTGCATAAAATTCACTTTATTATTTTATTTTAGTTTTCTTTAAAATACTCTCACCGTAAAATGCAAATAAGACACATAGAATAGTTAAGAATGCCTATAGATAGAGATAAAAAGATTTTCACATATTTAATACTCTTATAATATAGTGATATGAATATTAATTTTCTAATAGAATTAATTGGATTTAAATACTCTTCTTAGTGTTTGGAAAAAAGAAGAAGATTTTAACCTTAAGATAGACACATTAGTCTATACACATGGATATATTTGGAGATCTCCCATTTAGCTAGATAAAAGGAAGAAAGTCACAAATAAATATAGACTTCTTTTAACCAAACGTGATTAGCATGATAAAAGTTTATGAAATGCCTCTGGTTTTAGATTTAAATAATTTAGAATTTAGAATTTTATTTTTTAAAAGTATAGTAAATATACTTTGAAATAAGATATAATATAATATTTTTATTATTTACTTACTTTCTAAAGATATTAAATTATTCAAATTTAAAAGTAGAAGTATTTTATATGCCTTTTTTCATGATTAACAAGATATATATGAGATTTTAGTAGACCCATGATTTCTTTCACGTAATCATTTAAATAATGGGAGAAGGAAGGAACTGATTTCTTTTCTCCAGAGTGGGGGAACTTGGTGTCTAGGCCACAAATTCCACTAAGTTGGCGAACATACCATGAGGAAAGACCTCTTAGGCAACTTTTGTGTCCTGTGAGAATCAAAGCAATCCACTAGTCAATTAAAAAGAAGGCAGGAGGACAATAGGAAATGCTCCATTCGATGATGACATGGTAATGCTACTTTGTCTCATTTATTTGACAAGATTGAAGTGCTATGAGAACCTTTTCTTGTTTCTTAGGAAAGGGATTGCAAATGGTAATAAAAGATATATTTGATGAGGAATAATACCTTAACCCATATAAGAAAAAGGATATACTTTATGGGGTGCATGGAGGGAAAAGGTGAAAGGAACCATTATATCATACTTGACTTGGATGGCTGGGTTAGGAAAAAAAATATAAAGGGCATAAAAGTTAAAGAGTCTAGGTCTTCCATTTACAATCGCCTTTTCTTTAGTGTATATTTCCCTTACAATTTTGAATGGAAGTTATTTTCGCACGTCATATGTAATTGATTAGTTTGCACTCGTAAGTCATAACGACAGGTGATAGGGTCAGGGATAGCTAGATTTGAAGGTCATCCATGAGTAAGAGACCTCGTAAATACAGTTTGAAAGGTTTCAAAGTTACTTTGAAACATTTTAGAATGATTTTGGAAATTGTATTTCGTAGAATTTAGAGGATATGGGGTATCATATCAAACTTAGCTAGTATCATTAAAAAAAAAATTGAATATTATAATTAATACAAGTATAAGATCGGGTCGAAATAAATTGAAACTCCAATTCCATGATTCTTTATTCTATTGCAAAAGGCAATATAATGTATATTATGATTTCCACTCATCGTAAACGTTGTTCATGCTGTAAGTATGATTATTAGTCTTTACAAGCTAACCCTATTAAATACTAGTGGAATGGTCTTTGGGTAGATTTTTTTATTACTTGAGGGGAACATCGAGTGTCTATTTGAAATTTGGCAAAGGCTGGTGTCTTTGGTATTGGAATTATGGATTTAAATTTTTTGGGTGGATGTCCTTGATCGCCAGTTTTATTTGAGAGGTTTTGCTGGGTTGAAGTGCCCCCACCACTTTCTCTATATATTCCAAAAAATGCTGTTAAAAAAATACAGACTACTGTCCCTATAAAATTCTAATGATTATTTATATCCCTCTTTTAGATGGTTTTATAAAACTAGACAAATATTATTGAACAGCAGGCTGACCCAGGTGAACAAGAAAGCCAAACTACATTTCATATGAATACCCTAAGAAACTTGTTTATTTTTAATGATAAAATAGATAGGTAATAGAAAAAAAAATGATTCTTATCATAATGACTAGAAGTGTTCATTTTATTGTTTACTTTATATAAATTATTTATTGTATAGTTTATTCATTATAATATTTACTCTATTTTATTAATTGTAATATTAAATAGAAAATATTACTGAAAATACTAATATGTCTATGTTTGGTCCTTGAGAAACATAATTAATAGTTATTTATTAAGGATATAATTATCTATTACTTAAATATTTTATTCTCTATGAAAATACAATTATCCAGAAGGTAATAACTATTATTTGTATAAAGGAAATAGAAAAGTTAATTGGAATAAAAAATTTTGAACTGATTTATAAGTAAAATAATAATAAATATTTAAAAAATAATTATTTGATTTCCTTTCTATTATTCCTAAGGAGAAATCGTATTCAAGAAGTTGCTTCAGCCAAATAACCAACAGGACTACAGGCGCATGCTTCTGGGGCAAAAAAAATTCCTT
This sequence comes from Laguncularia racemosa, assembly GCA_037954665.1. Taxonomy (NCBI): domain Eukaryota; kingdom Viridiplantae; phylum Streptophyta; class Magnoliopsida; order Myrtales; family Combretaceae; genus Laguncularia; species Laguncularia racemosa. Next base: position 7,733,662 of record JBBMOL010000020.1, on the reverse strand, counting down.
CATGGACCATATGGCTGCGTAAATCATGGTCCTAGGCCTAGTGGCTCACGTCCTGTTGGGCATCTTCAATGTGGACAATCATGCTAGCTAGCTTTTGGTTTCTAGTAATAATATGCCTCTCCCCATGGGCCATGGGACACGACTAAGAGATCCGACGTCACCAGATTGAAATGTGGAATGCACTCTTAATCATAAAAAAGCTGGTGAAGATAAGTCAATATTTAAGCATACTAATTTATTGATATTACTAGGGACGGATTGAAATGGGCTAGAAGTGATCCTCACCTCCTTAAGCTTGAAAAACTCAACTATTAAAATTTTTAGAAGAACAAAAGTAAAAATTTGATTTTATATTTATATTTTAAAAAGCAAACTGCAATATAAAAATAGGCTTCGTTAGGTAGTTAAGCTCATTTTTTATAAGTATTTAGGTCTTGGGTTTAATTCTTATTAAAATCATTATATTCTTTAAATCGCATTCAGACTGGTTTTCATTTTTTTAAGTTGATAAAAGTAGTAGGATTTGTTTATAGCGGGGATAATAAAATACATTTGAGAAGTGAAATTCAATTTATATACAAGCAAGATAAGATATAATAAAAAATAAAACCATAAAAGATATGGTAAATGAAAAAAAAAGAAGAAGAAACAATGTTGTTCTAAGCGATTTACTGATGAAAGGGAACCGTTTTGAAGGCGCTCGATTTATATCCTCTCAGCTGGCATGCTGCTGATTAGTCTGGAAAGGGGTTGAAGAAGAACGAGTTGCTGTCTGATTTTGACTCGGGCCTTAATCCTAACACCAGTGTTTGCCAGCTTTTTGTGAGTCTTTGGATGATAGCAAACGACAAATCGAAGTGGTCACGGTTTCGACCCATCCGGAATTGGTCTCGGAACTGATGGGTTCCCATTTTCAAAGTGGTGAACCATATCCGGAATCACGGGAGCTCATTAAAAAGAAAATCAAAGGTCTATGGGTTCAGTCCGTGACTATTTTTTCTTTTAATTACTAAAATTAAATAGTAATTTAGGTAAATTTTTAAAAATAAAAAAATTATAAGCTCAAAATTTTTAATAGTTTTTAGTCCATTTTATAATAAGTTGAAAAGAATTTATATTTATTTTTATAGAGTTACACATAAATAGAATAATCATCTTCACCGTAAGGAACAAAAGTTAAAAAAGAAAATAAAAAGACAAAAGTTAGATTTGATTTCATGTTGAATAAAAATCTTCTTTTTGTGAAGTTTATTAATATTTAACTAGACATGCACATTTAGTATATTTATTTCATGTATTATAAATATTGTGAATGAGTTCCATTTCTCCTATCTCACTGGGATATAGTTTAAGTTTTCAATATTATTTTAAATTTTAAATTAAAATTCTTCAATTATATATATATATATTGTTTTTATGATTTTTCAGTCCAACCAACTAGTCTAGACTTGTCGGTTTTGTGGATTCGTTAGTGGAACCGTCTAGGATTCACATAACAGGGGTCCTCTAGCCGGGTAAGATCCGTTTTTACGAGTTCGGTTCTGGTTCGGAGTCCGCCTGTGACAGTGTCTAGATTGTGCAAGACAAAGCTTTAATTATATGTTTAGTTCATAATATAAATGTGGTGCGTGACAATACATCTATTAAAGTATAGGATAAAATTAAAAATTTTATACCATTTAAAAAATATTATTAATATTTATTCACTACACAAAGTAAATAATATATTTTTTTAAATACGTATACTAGAGTAAAATATAAGAGGTTGCATTGTATTGTATTTTTTGTATTATAGTGCCTTATTTTTCTTATGCTATCCTATTTTGGTAACCACTCCTATCTTAATGTTATCCCTTGCGAAATATTACATGTAAAATGTGAAAATTTGTTCCAACTTTAACTTTGATATGATGCATAACGTTGAAGTATAATATATGTAAGTTTAGATAAAGATTAATACTAAAATCATTATGTAAACCTTGAATTTTGAAAATTTTATGCCTGAAAATTGAAATTATTAGATGTTATCCTAATTAAACTCTTGTTAGTCAAATAAATTATGCTATCTATACCTGTACTATTACCATTTTTATCAATAATTATTTCTTAAGTCATCTTTTTTCGAAAAAGCGATGGAGGTGGTGAATTTGATAAGCAAATATTTAATTGGAAATGTCATTTAATAACTTCAAATTTCGAGTGTCAAATATGACATATAAAAATTTAATTACATATAATATTTAGTATGGTTAAACTATTAAGCGTAAAATTGAAAAAAACATAATAATGGAAATTTTTGAGCTTTTATGACAACGGGATGGTTGAAACTTAAATCAAGAGTACGGTTGGTTATATATGGATCGAATTCTAAAATCTGCTGCACTCAAACTTGTATCATATTGAAGATATGTAAATCAAGGTGATAATACGAGTAAGAAATTTAAAATTAGGAAAACATTATTTATATACATGCAGATACAGATATATAGATATGCAACTCATTGTCCCTGTTCATCTTCACAGCAATCCTTAAGAAGGCGAATATGTTTCGGCCCAAATTAACTTCAGCAGATAGGCCCATATGGATCCAGCCCAATTGTATCATTCGACAGCATGGGTGATGTTTTTACTACCTCATTTTTCTTTCTTCATCTTCTTCTGGGTATAAAGCAAACGAAACCAAAGGACTATGTTTACTGAGAAATTTGCAAAATGACTTGTAAAATGTTGTCTTAGCCTTTCTGTATTGATGAACACTATTGGGGCTTGACTTATTTTAACTCTCCTAAGCTAGCCAGTCTTTGGTGTGGTATGTGTAATTAAACTCTTTTGATTCTACGTTTGGTTGTTTGATTAGATGAAGCACTTCGCAAAAACCTTGCGTTTAGACATATGTGACTATGAGAAACACTATTCTAATATATATTCCATATGAGCAAGGGTAGGTTTGGTAACTTATTAGACTTTCAAAACTTATTGAAGCTATAAATGAGTTGAGTTGAAATAATAGTATAGCATGAAGCGATAACCACGTAATATGTACAAAGAAGTAATTTGTAGTAATAAAAAATTCGATAATTATCCATAGTAATATTGTTTATCAAGTATTTATGAACTAAAAAAACCCTAAGACTAGTAAGGAAATTGAATAAAAATAGAGTAAGAAATTAAATTAATGAAAATAAACTTTTCTAATTTAAATAAATATGAAAATAAAAGATTTTGACCATGACTCTTACACTAAAAATTATAGCTGTTTGTACCAAATCAAAATATTATTTATTGACAAATTATAAATTTCATACTTTTTCATAAACAAAAAGTTATGAAGTTTCAAAATTGAGTTTCCAAAATCACATCCTTTCTTCTAGACTACTTGTTTTCGATAGCCTTTGATGGTTTTGATAGTTCCTAACGTGTTCGAAACACTAGTTCTAAATGCTTACTAGATCATGGCTTTTAGTTTTGATGTCTTATTTTGAAATCTCTATTTCTTCTTTTGATTCTAATGGTCAAGTTGTTTCATAATTTAAAGCCTTAACCCATTCGCATCAAATGATATAGTGTTGAGTTCAAGCTTGAGCTTGATTGGAAATTTCAAAGTTGAGCTCAACTCGAAGTAATACTCAACAAGCTTAGGTTTGATTTATATGGAATTTTTTTTTCAAATAAAAATAATATTAATATTCAAACTCAACTACCTTTAAAATTTGACTTAAACTCGATTGAGCTCGCAAATTAGTAGAGTGGAATATTATGAAGCTTGAGTTCGATTCAATAAATTACTTATGTAGCTTGAGTTCGAGCTTGACTTGACTAATGTTGAATCGAACTTAAGTCTTTATTGAGTTAAATTTGAGTAACTAGGTGTAGGCTTGACTCGTTTACAACATACTTTGTATAGATGTAAAGGTTTTGATATGGGCATTTATGAATAGTGATTCTAAATATTTTGAAACATATGTCCATAGAGTAAAGTACAAAGTATAACTAGCTTTATACCTACTTTGAAGGTTACTTAGAATATATACCATGTACATTACAATTACTCTGTTATAAGTATGGAGTTACTTGTAAATTCTCAACATGTTTAGGCTATCATATATTTTATTTATAAATATAAATATATTTAAAGGGAATAAATATTTATAAATATATTTAAATATAATAAATAAAAAGAAAATTCAACTTGGTTGGTGTTACTTATAACCAACTATTTTAGACTAACACTCAATAAAAAAATTAAACTTATAATAGTCAATACTAAGTTTATGTATATTGTATCTTCTTGTTAATTTATGTTTTTTCACTTGAATTCATCACATTTGCATTAATTGTGATCTATATTTATAGTGATTGTTGACTTTTGATTTGAATATCATAATTTTTGGTATGCATGCTTATAATATTTTAAACAAGAAAAAAATCATATGTATTGTAAGATATTTTAAAATCTATAAATTATATAGCATAAGAATTTAAAGATAAATCTAAAAAGTCATAAAATATGTTATGATTTATACTTATATAATGAAGTATGGGGATAATGTCCTTACCTATTTACAGCAAACACGCTCATTGATAGATAATGAAATCTTATTATTTTAATTTTCATCTAGTTTTCCTTATGTGCCTATACTTATGAAGCAAAATATACGAGTACCATCCAAGTGTGGAAATGGGATACGACACACGAGTACACAGCCTGACCCAGTCTTATTGGACCCCGCTAGGTCTCAAGCTGGGAAAAGGCACACTATGAATGGTCGTGCTTTAATTGTTTTGTCATGGTCTAAGGACATGCCGACCCTACGGCACCGGGTCACGGGAAAAGGCATACAATGTAGCCAAGTTATTAATATTATTTTTTTTGTTTTCCCCCAAAATTTTACTTCTTATCATCATCATCATCATCATTATTCCTATGTCAGTAGACCTATCAGACCTTGTGGGATCAAGTAAGACACAACGGATTAAATAATATTTATTTTTATTATATAGTTATACTGTAAGTAAATTTAATTTATAAGAGTAATAATAATTTTTTATTTATTTTTTGTACTTAGTTAGAAATAATTTATAAGAATAATAGTATTCTTTTATTTATTTTTATTATTTATTTATAGAGTTTAAAAATTGTATACAAGAAGTAAAATCAAATATTCTTATCTTTTTTATAATATTTTTAATCAAACAATAAAATTTGAAGCCGACATCCCACCAGTGTAGGGGGTTCGGCACCAATTAATGAAGCAAATACCATTTATTATCATAAAAATGGTGGATTAATTTTCACATGAATAAATTTTGGAATGGAAAAAAGAAAAGAAGAAGCACCCAAAAAATAAAAACAAATAAGAAAAAGAAAAAGAAAAAGAAAAAGAAAAAAATCAAAAAAAAATTATAGATCAATATGAAAAAAAAAGGCTGGTTCACGTGAACCGGCCTAACCCTTCCTATCATGGGTTGGTGCCGGTTCACTTTCTCCCAACTCTTGACCTGGTGGGTTAGACAACTTTACTTTTGAGATATATCAAAACACATCTTTTTCGTGAGATACGAAATACCTCTTTTTGTTATTTTGCAAAAGAACTTTTCCATAGAATTCTTAACTGAATTACTAAGAATAACTTTTGATAACTTAAGTTATAGTCAACGGGTTTGATTGGGGTCTAGTTACGCATCGTTTATTCAAGACGATCATCAGGGTAATTGAAACCAACTAGTGTTGTTGGAGTTCTAGGTTTAACAAACCTAGGGTTACATGCATCATCAATTATTATAGCATGTACATATAACATAAGTCTCACACATTGTGCCATTAGAAGAATGATGTGGAACTAATATGAGAGAGATCTTTTGGAATGAGAGGCAAAAAGGAGGAAGGAGCAATCTTAGGAGGCTTATATGTATAAGTGACTAGAAGAGGAGCTTCAGAGCATTAACCACATTGTTCTTGAAAAGAAGTGCATTGTTCTTTGAGGGTGGAAGCTTGGTAGCTAAGATTGCTTTTCATATCTCATCCTCAAGAGCTCTTGCCTTAGGTTAAGCTCATGAATGATGTTTGCTTATTAAAATTTCCACATTTTCCTAGTTGTTATGTGACAAAATTATTGTTCTTCATACATTCTTGACCAATGCAGCAACAAAACTAAAGGAAAGATTTTTCAAGTATAAGGTATATTTGATAAACATCCCTTGGATGTAGATCTTCACAATTCTTTCTTGTTACACATATATCCTAGATGTCTAGGGAGTGCTCCATGAAGTGTTCAATATGTTCCATGAGGTCCTCCCTTAGCTTCTACAACATCTGCCACATGTTGGTCAATGACCCTTTCTTTCATGGAGAAAAATTTCTCCATAAACATCCTACACTGACTACCCCATAATTCTAAAAATCCAAGGGGAAGATTGATATACAAGTTTATGTCTTTTCTATAAGTGACTTAGAGAATTCCTTTAACTTTAAGTCATGGTTCAATTCATAAGCTTCCAAAGTTCAAAAAACTTAATCAATGCTGTCGAGTCTAATTTTTGAATTCTCGTTCCTAATCCGATCTAGACTAGACCCTATGCTCATCTAATGTAGATCCTCGACTTGAGTTAGGAATTTCGTTTGATTTTTGGAGTCGCCACCCAACTGTTGTTGGGAAAATTGAATTAAGACTAAAGGAGAGGATTAGTTTTAATTTGGACCACTAGCCATCGTTATTTTCTCTTCTCGTTTTTGTGAAAAGAAGAAAAGGGAAAACCAGAGTTTCTAAGTCCGGAGGCTAACCTATTAAAACCTTTCGGTTACCACCTAATTTCCTAAAATTGTTCATCTTTAGAAATGTGTTTCTATTTTTGTTTTTGCTACTTTTTATTATTTGTTTTGACTTATTTTAAGAAAATGATTTTTTGTTCATTTTATGGGTTGACCCGAATGGGTGCCTATGTACCTGCTACTCAGGATCAAACAAGCCGTAGTTTGCTTTTCTGAAAACCTTAAGTTGGTTTGGTGAATTTTAATTTACGAAAATCTCTTTTGGTTTATGTTCTTACCATTTTCGGGATTTGTTTCTAAAAATTTATAAGCCTAAGCTTTGATCTGATTTTTAAAAATGATTTTTTAGGAGGAAAACATCAATTTTGGGTTTATTCGAAGAAAATGATTTTTCTAAATGCTAAAACTTATTTTTTTTATGATTCATTTTGAATTTTTTATTAATTTTCATGATGTTTATGATTTTTGTGATTTTTGTGATTTTATGATTTTTTTTTGTGTTTTTAGTGTTAAAAATTTATCCTAGGTTTATTATCTATCCTATTTTGAAATCTAAAGTTTTATTATTATTTTCCTAATATTTTTGTTGTTTTTCTACATTTTATTATTTTTATTTTATTATATATTTTTTATTTTATTTTTTTCTTATTTTTTATTTTCTACATTATTAAATTCTAGAAAAATATGATTTCTACATTTTCCTATTTATTGAAAATAAAACAAAAACAAATAAATAAATAGCTAAATAAATAACAAATAATAAATCAATTCGAAATAAATAAATAAACAAACTAAATAAATTAAAAAAAAATCTGGAAAACCCGACTTACCTGGATTCGGGTCGGTGCGCGGGTCGGGTCGGTCGGGTCGAATTGGGTCGGGTCGGATCGGGTCGAACACGGCGGCGGGGAAGGCTTGTTCACGGCATTCCGGTGGCCTTTTGCAGCGGGTGAAGTGTCGAATCCTAGCTTCTCGAGAGTGCTGAATCCAATGATGGCGATGGTTCACTCCTAGATCGCCTCCTGGTGGTGGTTCAACTCCGGCCAGCGCTCGCGGTTTTGGGTCTCCTCCGATTTGCACTCTTTCCTCACTTTCTCTCGATTCTGATTCATGCTTTTGCTTCCTCCCCTCCTCCTCTATTTATAGGCACTTGAAACCGAGTTGGATAAGCTCGGATTTCCTCCGATTGAAGCTGATCGGATTTTCGGTTAGAAAAACCAACTTCGATTTGTGTCAATCCCTCGATTTGTTGCGATTTGATTCCAATTAGATAATGTTTATCTTATTTCTGTTGAAGATCTGTTGGATTTGTGCAAAAAAATCGAATCGAAACGGCCGAAATACGAATTTTTCCTTCCGCCGGCGATCTCGGGCTCGAGGTAGGAGACGATCACTCGCCCGGCGCGTGCGCTTCCTCCAGCCAATCAGATGCTGTCACGTGTCCTGGATAAATGAAAAATTCGCAAAACGCGGAAACTGCTTCCCTCGCGTTTCGAACCTGCGACCTCGCACTCGCATCGCGCGCCTTATCCCATGGTCTGGACCAGCTGAGCTAGCTCACTTTCCTGATTTTTCTAATTTCGCAAATTGCATATATGCAATGCGATTTTTCTATTTTTTTGTATTTTTTGAAAATTCCAAATTTTGTAAAAATTGTTTATTATTTATTATTGCTATTTCTAAAATCATTTTTCAAAATTGATGTGTTTTCCTATTTATTTTTATTTTTTGAATATTTTTATTATTTATGGTAAATTAGAGAAAAATTGGAAAAAATTGAAAATTGATTATTATTGATTCCTAGGGCAAAAATGGGGTGTTTACAAATGCTCTTTACTTTTCCTTGCTTGCTATTTAATGATATGAATTCTGGACTCACGTGGTCGTTACGATATGGCTTCATAGCTACATGTTGATAGTATGGTAGTTTAAGATCCATAACTTTGATAGATGACTTGACTTGCATCTCCCTTAGATATATGTCCATGTCCTCCCTTGTAACAAAGGAAGATCTTAAGGTAAAAATCATGGCCTCACCTTAGAGTGGTGGGATTAAGGTTAGGGTTGTTAGCAGATCTACCAAATATAATGTAAAAAGTGGCAAGTGAGGATTAAGAGCCACTAAGCTGGGCTCTTGTGTTCCCCGCCTTAGGTGCCAAGTGCTCATAGTCATAACTTTGTGTATAGGGACTTATTCATCTCCTTTTGTGAAGGATGTCTTCATAGTAAGAGGAGGATTAATCAATTGAAATAGTTGGATGGCACTTTATTGTACAATAATGGTAAGACTTAAATTGCATGGTAGTAGTAGTAGCCTTAGTAGCCTGAATTGAGAGATCATCACCAATAATTAATTAATAACTTCAATGTATTCCTTTAATAAGTGCATCATCCATAGTTTCAAAAGCACAATTTTGTGTTGTATGTTGTGCTTAGTAATCACAAGGTTGAATTATTGTTCTTAGGTGATATTGTCAAGTGAGTCAATTGTCCTTTTTTCTTATAGGTGTCATTGCTAAGTTGTTAACTCACTCTATCTTTAGAAGAGTAGCCAAAATATGGATGTGAGCATCTAATTGATGTGGTTATAGACATACAGTGCAAGTCTTATGATTTATGTGACCTTAGAAAATAGACATGGAATCAACACTTGGAATATTGATTTAGAGAGAGAGATGGATGGAAGGAATAGATAGCATTAGGGAGATCAAACACATAAGTGGCAAGTGGAGGAACTATAAAGTACCTATCCCCACTATTCTTGAGGAGAAGTGATTTGTTTTTTTGTCTAAGTCTCATTTAATTTATGAGAACAAAAGTTAACAGCATGACACCATTTCTATGATCTATAGATTCTTTTAAATGAGTAGGAGCTTTTGAGTATGCATAGAGTTTGGCCATCAATCATGTTGTCCGTTGAATTGCATTGGGGGTTGACAACTAGGATGAGTTATTATCTTAATGAATCCCTAAATAGGCAGCCCATGGTTAGTTTTTCCAAGTATATAAATGTGCTTAATAAAGATTGAAAGGAGATAGGCCATTCAACAACCCATGTTCCAATTGAATTATATCAAATCTCTTTTAAGACATCCCAAATCGTGAATCTAACTCCCTATCCATGTCACTAACCCAAGACATCAAATTCAAGTTGCTACTTTATTTTTAGTCTTAAATCTTGTAAATTATTTTAACCCTCTACAATGAGTAAACTTGAGAGGAAGACTACAAATTTTACTGGGAGACTTGATAGATTCAAAAAGAAGGGATTTTATAAACTAAATTACTTGCATTCTTGGAATCGTCAAACTTGAATTGGACTCTTGTGGATTTATGAGGCAAACTTTGATATGGCCTCAATAGACTAGAGGAATACCTTGTGGTTTGCTATCACAGTACTTCGAATATATTGTGGTAAATAATCAAAATGAGTATGGAGTTTCTTGGTTATGTATGATGTTGGTCGATTTTACATGATCTTGTCTCTTGATGGGTTCATGTGGCGCGTTGACCCGTCACCGTAGAATTTGCGGAGTAACATAATCCAACGACAATTCAACCAGTAGAAACAATCCGCAAATATAAAATGTAAAATCGGTTAATATATTTCAATTTAGTGTAAACTGCAAATATGTTCCATTTATGTTTGATCCAAGTTCTCCTAGCCCTTTTTTATATGAAATTGAGAATTTGAAACTTCACATCCTGCTTTTTAGATCCCTAAATAATAAATTTGCTTTCAATTGAAGAGAAATTTTATGGTATAATCACTTAAAAGTGAATATATTATATAGTTACTTTTTACTATTAATGATCCTTATTTTACTATAATTAGAAATATTTATTATATAAAAGACCCTATTGATAGGTTTATGAAAATTATCAACAAATTCAAAAGGCTGTTGGTAATTTATATATATATATATTGTGATGAGCTTTATTTGTATAGTATTTCAAAAGATTTTACTGTAATTATTGAAGTGACTAAAATGACTGTATTGTAGAATTTTCCTCAATAGAAATAACAAAAAAGATATATAAAATATAACATTAATTATACAAAGGAATATTTGAAAACTCAAACATAAAAGACAAGAGTTATTTCTTTTTCAAAGTTTATGTAGTTTTTACATTTTTGAAAAAAATCATTGTTATTTAGTCAAGTGTAAAATGTTTATATTGGAATCTAAATACATGAATTTGAAGATTTAGAGAACTTAGCCCTCAAATCGAAAACTAAGAGAATTCAATGTACATAAAATAAATACAAAGGCTATATTTATAAATTACCCTTTTTTTTTAGCTTTTCTCCAATTTTGGTGGATTGAGATCTCCAGAATAAAATGCTTTTTATTTTAAAAATTGAATTGACCACTCTCTCATCAACCTAAAACGACGAAAAAGCTATGTTAGAAAAAATCAACCTGAAACGGCGAAAAAGCTTTTCAAATTTTATTTTATTTTGGTCATACAATATAAAGTGAAGTTCGCATGTTTCTTTGAAAAAAATAATCGTCATGAAGGATTGCAGTTCGAAGTTTCCTTATAGAGATATTTCTTTTTTTCTTTAAAAAAACAAAAGACGTAGGAGTGCCGATTCCTTTTTATTTACCTACCATCGAGATTTTAACCCAAATCTACAAATAGCACACTATGACCTCACAACTCATTTATATGCCAGTTTGATACTTTTTATTAACCAATTCTATTTCATGTCTAAGTTTAAATGGATTTGTGTTTAAAAAGCTTAAGCTATAGTACGATTTATTTATAAATCATATTTAAAATTCTAAATTTGTAATCCAATCTATTTAAGAAGCATGTTTGATATCATGCTTGAACCTGATTATTATGAAATTTTCTAAAATAATAAATTATGGCTATTAAATCTTTGATGAAAATACATATTTCCACAATTTTCTTCAATTCACCAAATGCTTATAATAGAAACTATGTTGATAGCTATAAAAATGTTTGTTGAGATAACTTTTTATTTTTAAGCTAAATATATGGACAAAGTCAATAGAAAACATAAAATTTAATTCCATAAATTTTTTGCTTAGACTTTAGTATTACCTGACTAACTCAAAAAATAAAATAAAATAAAATACAAATTTATGGCATGGTTATTTTATGTTGTTAATACATAATATTTTGTGACTAATTCGAACAAAAACTGCTTAATAAATCCAATTCAATGTTTAGTGAGAACAAGAAATTATCTCACCAACGTTGGAATTTAAATAAGGTTTTGTATACATAAGCAAAGCTAGAAATTATTTCTATATATATAATATAAGAATTCTTTTGTTTTTAAATGTTATAAATTATAATGTACAAGCAAAACCAAAAGCTAAATGTGTTACTTTTACTGCAACTAGAGTCAATATGGATGATAATGATAATTAGAGGGAGAATGGCAACAACTATCAAGATTGATGGTAGAGATACAACAATGGATATAACGAGAGAGAGAGAAAAGGGTGAGGAGACACTAGAGAAGAGACTAACATAAGTAGATATTAGAATATAAAATTAAACTATAATTATTTGAAACTCCAATAATTACAATCCAAACAATAATTTTAATGAAGTAAATCTTATCAAATATAATAAATTAAAAACCTCATTAGTTAAATAACAACATTGAATTAAGTTGAATGGACATTATTACTAGTGGTGATCTCCAAATTCACCACATTCCCTGTTAGATCTTCAAGGGGCATAGTCAAAGAATCTATCTGTAAAAAAGAATGATATCAATGAAAATATATAATTTGACATTGAAAATTAAAAAAAAAAATAGTTTAATTTATTATTTTCTTCTTTATAGAGCCAATCCTTTATACATAAAACAATTTCTATAGTTACTAACTTCAAGAAGTTGCAATGTTGATAAAGTATTTAAGCTCCAGTACTAAATGTAGATTTGGAAGCTATCGTAGATATCCATATGCTTAAGATATCATGTGCTATTCTTGTAACTTGAGAATATCAAAATTAATTGGTTTTCTAATAACTCAATACATTCAATTCAATCATTGTATGTCGCTCCTCATCCAAATATAGCTCATGTTCAGATTTGGTAGCACTCCTAAGGATTTACATGCTTCAATAGATTGAAATTCCTAGATAAGATAATTTTTTTTTGGATAAATAGATTCGATACAAAATTGTAAGCATCATATAAAATGAAATTAACTTCAAAAGTATAAATATAGTATACATAGTTGTAAAAAATAAAATAAAATAAAATTATCAGCAAGTCATTTCACCATTCATCAATAATAGTTTTTTTTTTTTGCTTTTGACAACTGGTACCAATATTTTGATATAAACTTGCTCATTCTTTTTTCACATATTCATCAAAGAGAGAGAATAATACTCTTTTGAATTTCATGAACTCATTTGAGTCATGACCATAAATCCTTTAAAAACTTCACTTAAAAAAATCAAGTTTATCTCGTGGATCGAATTTAATAGCAAAAACAATGAATTTTGGGAATGAATGCTAAGTGAAATGAAATTTTTACCTAAAAAGTAAAGCAATCGAAGATAGAATAGATGATAGAGTTACATGAAGATGATTCAACAAAAGAATAAATGAAATTAACAAAGAGATTTTACCTAAAAAGTGAAACAATCTGATTGCTTTTACTTGTGTCGTGCTACTGATGAGAGAAACTGAGAAAGAGATAGATGTAATGAAGAGTAAAAATGATGAAAGGAAACCTAGACTATGATGAAACTATGAAACTTAAAAGTATATTGTAAGTTGGAATAAAATATTAAAGAAAACAATATAAACTTAAGTATATTTAAAATATTATTGGCATTAAATGAGTTTGCACAAACCTATGACCTGTTTATGAAACATGTTTAATAAACAAGTTGGTAAACAAGTCTATGTATCAGGCTTAAATCTAAACACGAATTTTAACATGTTGTTTCTAGGCTTGACCTATTTATTATTTGTATCGATTTTTACCAACCTAAACCCGTTTATAACCATGTTGTGTTGTGTTTGGGTTTATGGGTCCTAAATTGCTAACCTTAATGTGATCATGCGATATAGGCTATGCACATCTTATTAGGCCAATGTAGTAAGGCAACTGTGTAACCTCGACCTAGTAAGAGCTTTTATAAGGGTTCTATTAGGGTTCTTTATAAATATATAGTTAAGTTCCTTCTTCACTTTCAATTGGTGAATCTCCCAATTGAAAGCTACCATTGAGAGGAAGATTGAAGAGGAAGACTAACCTATACTATTGAGATTTACTTGATTCTATTGTTAACTATGTCTTCCTAATCAAATAAGTCTACTTTTAATATTGATGTATGATCCTCAACATATCATACAATATCTAACATCATATTTGGATTTCTAATCAAATGTGGCACTAGTAAAATGCTCTATAAGGGCTTGACAAAACTTAGAAGTTTAATACAATCTAATAGGTAGAATGAAAATTTTATTATTGGACAAAACAAACCTTTTAGAAATCCCTTAGAGTGATTTTTTTTTTTTTTTTGTATTTTAAAAAGGAAATGCATCAATCATGGTAGACGGAGAATTGTACTATATTTTGCGATGTTATGTTGTCTTGTGTCTTGATGCTATACTACCCTTTTTCTTATGCTATGTTGTCTTGGTAGTTAAACACTACCCTTAAATTCTACACAAAGCTAGAATGCACGAACTATGTGAAATAAGATGCTCGTAACTAAAAAAACATTAGATACATTTATAGCCACAAGGGAAGCTTTCCCAAATTTAACCCTTCACCGATACACTTAATATGATAAAGTTTTGAAATCTCCATTTGTTGAAACCTTCAATACTCTATTATAGCTCGTTCCAACTCATTGAATAAAAGGAGATTAAAATTGCTATGCCCCACTATTTCGTAAAATAAACACATTACAATGTTTAGTTAACATACATATTTATTTGGTGAGGCTAAAAACTCCACCAAATATTGAATAGCTATTATAAAGAGGATTCCCACGAATGGTAGTTATGCATCTATTCATTTTATATTCTAAACCATCCTTCTTTTTCACCCTAGCCACAAAACCATAACTTAGCTACACCACCAACATAACTACTGATTGCTACACTACAAACTTGAGCCATGCACCACTATACAAACCCATGGACATAACCCATGGACTTACAAAGTTGCACCATATATATATAAGTTGTTTATGATTTCAAGTAGATTGATTAATGTGTGTTTGATGCATGTCTTCGGCTTTGTTTGTTAGATGGGTAATTAAGGGTGCTATTGTGGTATGTTGTTATGCATTTCCTTATCACATCCTTAATGACTCTATGATATTATTTTGCACCAAAAATCAAATGTAATAAATGTTAAACTAAGACCTTAAATGAGACATGCATTACGTCCCTATTTACATTAGGTAATGCACTATATCTAGCATTGAAGAGCAGGTGGGACTACTAAACCACCTTAGAAGCAAAGCAAATAGTTAAGTGGCATGGCCCTATGGCATGTCCTTAGTTTGGTGGTTAGTATAGCGCATTGTGTCAAAAAACTCCATGAAACCCAGTCTACAGTGGGGTTACTTTCCTTATGCTTCACATCTAACTGTATAACTATATGTGAATGACATATGCATGTGTATGCATTACACAAGTTGGTCTAACCCTATTTAATGTTGCATTTAGAGCTGGGAATGCGAGTCAAACGGGTCGGCCCGCTCTGACCCACAATAGCTCGCATGGGTTGTGGGTACAAAAGTTCAGCCTGCCTCGCTTTGTGGGCCAACGCGAGCTGGCCTACCCCATAAACGTTTTTTTTTTGCAAATTAAAAATGACATTTTTATCATCGCCTCTTTCTTTATTTGTTGTTTCTTATTTTCTCTTTGCAACCATTTAATTTGTTTAACTCTACGAGACTGCGACAGTGTCAAACTCTTTATTTTTCTTCCAAATTCCTCAATTCTCTAATAGCATTGGCAATGCATTTCATTTCACATTAAGCTCCTCAACATTGAGTTAAATTTTGATTTTTGGTACTTTAATTGTCTTTATGTCTTTTGACTAATGACCAATGTATCAAGTGAAGGTGTGGATGATGGCAAAGATGTCGATTTCAAGCTGTGGTGTTGGTGTTAATGGTATTAACTAATAAATAATAAAGTTTGATACTCACATTTGATCTATTAGCTTATTGGGTTTTGTGGTGTCATGTAACTCATGTTGATTGTTGACTTGACTCATTTGCAAATCGATCATGTTTGGATCAATTACTAAGCCTTGGTCACTGGTCAACTAAGCCTAAGTTGTTTGTAATCGATTTGATTTGGTTTAGTTCAAATAATGGATCTTGATTCTTGAATGCTCTTCATTTTAGAATTCTAAATTCTTTAAGTTAAACTTATGAAAGCTAGTAATTTATTTTTAATCTAGTCTAATGTAAATGTAATATATTACAATTATTGAATAGAAATAGGAGATGTACATGCGAGCTTAAACAAGATAAAGTAATTAATTGAGGATTGATTTTTTTTTTTTTTTTTGGTTTTTGGTATGCTAAGATTAAAAAAAAAATCTGAAAGTAAGAAATAAACTTAAACCTATAATAGTTAAACATACTATTTTAATTTATATGTAATTATTCTTAAATCTTATTCTCATACGATAGAAAAGAAAACAACCTAAAACGATAATTAAGGAAATGTAATAATTATCATGAAGTACTTTTCACTAATTATATAGGAAAACAAAGTTAATAACAAAGGAGATAAAATCACATATACAAATCAATCATCAGTCATCACTATGATCATCATCAACAACCAAATTGAAGTCTCCCTTTGATGAAGTAATCCCACTCCCATTGTCTTCTTTTTGATCTACAATTTACGACATTACACATATAATTAAATTAGATAACAAATGCTTGAAATAATACGTTAAAAGAAAATATTACCAACAGAATAAAAAAAAAATTATCTTCATAAGCAAATCCTTGTAATCAATTACTTGTACAAATTAGAGCTTTTATATTAGCTGGGAGCATAAAACTGCGATACTTATTAAGTACACGGGCGCTGATACTGAAAGCTGACTCTAACGCTACAATAGTAATTGGAATGCTAAGCACATTGGAGGCCATGATAGATAAACCAAGATATCTCTGGTTTTGACTCTTCCAATGTTGTAACACATCCAATTATGAGTAGAAGTCCATATTCATTACTGGCTCATCTAGGTAAATATGTAAAGAGGATTTACTACAACTTTGTACTTCTACTTGACGGTATCAAAATTCCTATATTATTAAAGAAAAAAACTAATTAAATATTGATATATAATACAAAAAAAATATATCATTAAGAAAATAAACAAAGTTATTAAACTTACCACCAAAGTGGCAAAATCAATCTCCAAGCCCTTCCCAACTCTATGTGTTGCTGCTCTTTTACTGCTATCACCTCCAGATGTGTCTTGTCCTCGAGAAGATGATCTAACTTGATGGCTTCTAGTTCTAGATATGTGATCTGTTTTGCTCTTCTCATATTCTCCATAGAGTTTATATAACTTGTTCTTTATGTGAGCTAACTTATCTTCACAAGTGAGGGGATCAAGTTTATTAAAACATGTCGAGTCTAATTTTTTATTTCCATTCCTAATCCGATCTATACTAGACCCTATGCTCATCTAATGTAGACCTTCGACTTGAGTTAGGAATTTCATTTTATTTTGGAGTCGCCACTCAACTGTGGTTGGGAAAAATTGAATTAAGACTAATTGAGCAGATTAATCCCAATTTACACCACTAGGCATCGTGATTTCCTTTTTCATTTTTTTGTGAAAAGAGGAAAGGGAAAACCAGAGTTTCTGGATTCGGAGGTTAACCTATTAAAACCCTAAGGTTACCACCTAATCTCCTAAAATCTTAACCTTATCTAGAAATGTCTTTTATTTATTTATTTTTTATTATCTTTTATTTTATTCTTGAATATCCTATTCTGAGAAAAATGATTTTTATTCCTTTTTAGGGTTGCCCCAAATGGGTGCCTACGTACCTGCTATTCAGGATCAAACTTGCCGTAATTCGCTTTTCCTGAAAAACTTTAGTATGTTTGTGAATTTTAATTATGAAATTTCTTTTGATTTATGTTTTTACCATTTTAGTATTTTTCTAAAAAAATCTAAGCTTAAGCTTGATAATTTGATTTTTGCAAAAAATAATAATTTTAAGGAAAAACCAATTTTGGATTTATTTAAGAAAATGATTTTTCTAAGTGATAAAAATTACATTTTTCTATTTTTCAACTCATTTCTACTATTATAAATTTTATTGATTTTTTATTAATTTTTTATAATTTTTATTAATTTTCATAATTTTTATTAAATTTTTATTGAAAAATTTATTGAAAATTTTCTCCTAGATTTTTCATCTATCCTATTCTAAAATCTAAATTTTTATTATTGTTCTTTTCTAATATTTTTATTATTTTCTTTATAAATTTTCACATTTTTATTATTTATTATTATAATTATTATTTTTATTATTCATCCTAAATTAAATCCTAAAAAAATAATCTAATTTCTAACATTTTTCTATTTTTTTGAATTATAAATAACAGATAAATAAATAAATAACTTCGAAATAAATAAAATAAATGCAAAAAATCGGAAAATCCGACTTACCTGGATTCGGGTCGGTGCGCGGGTCGGGTCGGATTGGACACGGCGGCTGGGAGTGCTCATTGACGGCGTTCCGGCGGCCTTTCGAAGCGGGTGAGGTGTCGATTCCTAGGTTTTTGAGAGTGAGGAACTCAATTGTGGCGGTGGTTTGCTTCAGAAACGCCTCCTGGTAGCTGTTCGACGCTTGATCGGTGGTCGCGGGTGAAGAACTCCGGCGAGGCTTCGATTTTCTCTCTTTTCTCTCTTTTTCTCACTTTTGATCTGTGCTTCTGCCTCTCCACTTCATCCTTTATTTATAGATGCAAGAAATCAAGCTGGATAAGCTCGGATTTCCACTGATTGAAGCAAATCGGATTTGCGGTTAAAAACCCATCTCCAATTTGTGCAAATCCATTGATTTATTGTGATTTGATTCCAATTGGATGATGTTTATCTTATTTCTGTTGAAGATCTATTGGATTTGTGCAAAAAATCGAATTAAAACGGCCGAAATTCGAACTTTTCTCTTCGCCGGCGATCTTGGACGAAGGTTGAAGACGATCACGCGCTTGGCGCGTGCATTCGCTTTAGCTAATCAGCCGCTGACACGTGTCCCAAGCAGAGAAAAAATTTGCAAAACGCGGATTTTGCTTCCCCCGCGTTTCGCGATTTTATTATTTTCGCAATTTGCATATATGCAATGCGATTTTTTTTATTTTTTATTTTTATTTTTTTGAAATTTCAAAATTTTTTAAAAATTATTTAATCCTTTTTATTGCCATTTCTGCAATTATTTTCCAAAATTGATGTATTTTTCCTATTTATTTTATTTTTTGAATGTTTCCCTATTTTTGCTAAATTATAGAAAAAAATGGAAAAAATTGGAAATTAATTATTGTTGATTATTATTGATCATTAGGGCAAAAATAGAGTATTTACAACTGCCCCTCTTTGTAGTAAAGTTTGAAAAAACTTAACTACAAAGACAAGAAAGATGCCATTTTTGGCCTTTTGATTGAATGGATAACGCCTTGTTTTGGCTGGTTATCTGGAATTTGGTCTCTAGTAGGAAAATGCTCCATGCGTTAATAATCCCATGAGTGTTTTATGATGGTTGGTACTGCTTAGGAAACAACTTAACAATCTAGAGTAATGTATCATCCCCAAAAGTGCTCTGTAAGCTAACTAATTGGCGATGGGAACAATCTCAAGAATTGTTTAAGAGTGTGTTATTGTAAGTGGAATACCTGATGATAGGAAGCGTTTTATCGGACTAGCAACCTTGAAGAGAAAATTGTCTTAGGAAGCGCTCTTATGAGCTGGCTACCTATCAGCAGAAGCGTCTTGACTAGACTAGCGACTGTTTGGAAAAATACCTTCGAAGAGTGCTCTTATGAGCTGACTAATCGGTCATCAAATTTGAAAAATGCTCCTATGAGCTGACTAATTGATAGATTCGAAAAGTGCTCCTATGAGCTAACTTATCGATAGATTTGAAAAGTGCTCCTATGAGCTAACTTCAAGAAAAGGTGCCTAGGAAAGTGCCCCTTCACGGGCTAACTAACCTATAGCGAGAGGACATGCCTAAAAAAGGTGCCCCTATAGACTGACGTTTTTTAAGGGGTGTTTGGGAAAGTGCCCCATTGTAGGCTGACTAACCTATAGCGGGAAGTGTCTTCTTAGACTCACGACCCTAGGGAAGAAATGTCTCGAAAGGTACCCCTATGGGTTGACCTTGATACGAGACATTTAGGAAAGTGCCCTATTGTGGGCTGACTAACCTATGGGGAGAAACGTCTCAAAAAGTGCCCTTATGGGCTAACCCTAAGAGAGAATGTTTAGGGAAGTACTCCTCTATGGGCTGACTAGCCTATGACGGGAAGAAGTGTCTCGAAAGGTGCCCCTATGGGCTAACCTTAAGACGGGATATTTAGGAAAGTTCCCCATTACGGGCTGACTAACCTATTTAAGGGGATGTTTAGACAAGTGCCCTATTTTAGGCTGACTAATCTTATGCTTTTGAACATGCTTCTACTGACTGGGTTAAATGATTTGATATTTTCATGATATGTGGATGATAGTTATTTATATGTTTGCCAACTTATCGTGGATAGTAACCAAACAACCGAACCTTCGTGCTGGTTTGCTCCTGCTTCGCTTACTTTTGCTTTGACACGGGGTTGAAGATCTTGATGTGCTTCCTTTCTTGTGCGCATGGCTCTTTTGACGGTAGTGTTATCTTACTAATGCACCAGGTTTTAATGCTCAAAAGTAGATAGAATTATATTACAAAAATTATTGAGATTCATTATCATTTTAGTGTATATCATTTATTGGTGAAGTGATGGGTAATGTGTTTAGGAATGTTTGTTGTAATTGGTTGGTTGGAATTATTGACCATTTAGAGACATTAACTTTGCTTGTAAAAAACGAAAACTGGACTCAACGAAACTTGTATTGAATATTGGCTTTCATAAACATCGGCAAAATTTTAATTCCCTTGCCTAAGGATAATACATCTTAACAGCATCTGCATTAATGGGGTCTTTCAATTCTGTACCATCTATTTGAGTCAATATTAGAGCACCTCCTGACAATACCTTTTTCACCACATATGGACCCTCATAGTTTGGGGTAAATTTTCCTTTAGAGTCTTGAGTATTCGGGAGAACTTTCTTTAACACCAGATCCCCTTCTTTGAAGCACCGAGGCCTCATTTTCTTGTTAAATGCTCGGGCCATCCTTTGTTGGTAACACTGGTCGTGACATAGTGCAGTGAGTCTTTTTTCATCAATCAGATTCAACTGATCAAGCTTCTTCTTCACCCAGTCTGATTTAGTTAACTGAGTTTCTGACAGAATTCTGAATGATGGTATTTCGACCTCGATTGGTAGCACTGCCTCAGTACCATATACCAATGAATATGGGGTAGCTCTAATGGATGTTCTTATTGAGGTCCTATAAGCCATGAGAGCAAACGACAACATCTCGTGCCAGTCTTTGTAAGTGGTTGTCATTTTTTCGATGATTTTTTGATATTCTTGTTAGCTGCTTCTACTGCCCCATTCATCTGAGGTCAGTAAGGAGTTGAATTTCTATGGTTTATGTGGAATTGTTGACATAAGCCTGTCATCGACTTGTTATTAAGATTGGTACCGTTGTCAATGATGATGGACTCAGGAATTCCATATCGAGTTATTATGTCCCTTTTCAAGAAACGGACTATTACCCCTTTTGTGACATTGGCATATGATGAAGCTTCTACCCACTCGGTGAAGTAATCAATTGCTACCAATATAAACCTGTAGTCATTGGATGCCGTCGGAGTGATTGGGCCGATTATGTCGATTCCCCACATGGAGAAAGGCCATGGTGCTGACAACAAGTGCAACTCGTTGGGTGGAGCATTTATCCAGTTTGCGTACACTTGACACAAATGACAGTGCTTGACATATTTTATGCAATCTGATTCCATGGTTAACCAATAGTATCCCAACCTCATGATTTTTCGGGCTAACATGTAGCCGTTCATATGAGGTCCACATACCCCTTCATGTAATTCTTTCATCAGTTCGCATGCTTCATTTTTATCCACACATCTTAGTAAGGTGGTATCAGGCGATCTTTTGTAAAGTATAGACCCACTTAATAAGAAATGACTTGCTAACCTTCTGAGTGTTCTCTGGTCATTCTTGCTAGCCATTTCGGGGTATTTGCTTTCTTGGAGAAAATTTTTGATGTCGTGATACCAGGGCTTGTCATCTTGTGCTTTTTCAATTGCTAAACAGTAGGTGGGCCGATTTTCGATGTCTATTTTCATCGATTGGACTTCGGCTCCCCCTGTTATCTAGATCATAGATGCTAGTGTGGCGAATGCATCTGCAAACTGATTCTGAGTTCTCGGGATGTATGTGAAGGTGATTACTTCAAATTCTTCGATTAGCTCTGTCAAATGCTGATGGTATGGTACTAGTTTGGGGTCTTTGGTCTTATATTCCCCTCTTGTCTGTAGTATGATAAGTGATGAATCTCCGTATACTTCTAATTCACGAATTTCCATGTGGCAAGCCATTTTGAGGCCGAGGATGCATGCCTCATATTCCGCGATATTATTGGTATATGGAAATGTGAGTCTTGTTGCTGCAGGGAATTGTGTCCTGTCTGGGGATATCAACACTGCCCCGATCCTACAACCGAATACATTGGCAGCTCCGTCGAAGAACATCTTCCACCTGGGGTTTAGCTCTATTTCACGGTTTTCTACTAGTGTACCTTCCACTGTTAATATATTTTCATCAGGGAATTGAACTTGTGGCTCTTGGGAATTCCCCTTGACAGGGTGTTCTGCCAATTGGTCGGCTAAAGATTGCCCTTTCATCGAGTTTTAATTTATGTATGTAATATCAAACTCCGATAAGAGCATTTACCATTTGGAGATTCTCCCTATGAAGACGGGTTTCTCGGCCAAGTACTTCAGAGGATCATGTCTTGTCAGTAGCTCAATATGATAGTAAAGGGTATATTGTCTCAATCGGTGCATAACCTAAATTAGAGCACAGCAAGTCCTCTCTACTTCTGAATACCTCTGTTCCCCGTTTGTGAATTTCTTGCTTAAGTAATATATGGAACGCTCTCTTCCCTCTTCATCTTTTTGCCCCAACACGCATCCCATGGATTCAGGGAGTATCGTGAGGTATAAGAATAAGGGCTTCCCTTGCTTTGGGACTATCAATACTGGAGGTTTTATGAGATAGTCTTTGATTGTCCTAAATGCTTCTTCGCATTCGTCCTCCCATTCGACCGCGGCATTCTTTTTCAACAGACGGAATAGTGGTCGGCACTTATCTGTGAGCTGTGAGATAAAACGAGCTATGTAATTTAATCTTCCCAGCAAACTTCTTACCTCTTTGACAGTATGTGGAGAAGGTAGCTCTAATATAGACTTTACTTTGTCAAGGTCGATTTTAATGCCTTCTCGGCTTATGACAAACCCTAACAATTTGCCCGTTGTGACCCCGAAAGTGCACTTCTCCGGATTTAACTTGAGCTGGAATTTCCTCAATCGTTCAAACAGTTTTCTCAGGATATCTGTATGGCTCTCTTCTTCTTTAGACTTAGCTATCATATCGTTAACGTATACTTCGACTTCTCGATGCATCATGTCATGAAGTATCGCGACCATGGCTCTCTGATACGTTGCCCCGGCATTTTTCAAACCAAAGGGCATGACTTTATAACAGAAAGTTCCCCATGTTGTGATGAAAGTCGTTTTGGTTTTATTTTCTTTAGCCATTTTTATTTGATTATATCCTGAGAAACCGTCCATGAAAGATGGTTTCCTGCAGTGTTGTCTACTAGAACATCAATGTGAAGTAGGGGGAAGTTATCCTTTGGCATAGCTTGGTTTAAGTCCCGGAAGTCTACGTATACGCGTACTTTTCCATTCTTTTTTATAACGGGGACTATATTCGCTAGCCATTCTAGGTAATCGGACACTTCGATGAACCCTACTTCTAGTATTTTCTTGACTTCTTCCTTGATCTTTAGTAATATGTCAGGCCTAAATCTTCTCAATTTCTGTTTTTTAGGTTTGACATCTTCCCTTGTGGGAAGCCTATTGATAGAGCCATTTTATACTCAATCTTTATAGTATGAAGTGTGTTAATTTATTATAGATTTTATATAAACCATAAGGAAATGGTACTTAATTCTATTATGGTGATAAATCAGGTTAAATGGAGTCAAGGGTGCTAATTCAAGTAAATTAGAGAATTCATCCACAACTTGGATCAAAGACAAGGATTTACACCGCCGGAGGAAAGTACATGGGCATGTAGTTGAAGTACACGGCCGTGTACTTGGTTTTGAATCAACAGGAAAATACACGATCGAAGTACACGGCCGTGTATCTGTCTAGAAGGAGGTACGGTTTGAGATACGGCCATGGTGAAAACCGTGCTACACACTGCATGAGAAGGAGAGAGACACGGCTTATGACACGACCGTGGTGGAAGCCGTGGTGGAAGCTTGATGAAGCCGTTCCATATACTAAATAAGGAGGAGAAATTGTGGAACTTCGACCAGAGGATGACACGGCTTGGGATCTGGCTGTGGTTGAAACCGTGGTACACACTAGACATGGATGAAGAATTGTAGATTATCCACAAAGGAAGGCACGGCTTGACCTACGGCCGTGTTGTAGGGTGTGCCAGGCGGATGATTATTTTCTTCTGGAGATTTACTTGAAAAAGGAAAGATATTTTCGTATCTTGCTAGCAAAAGATCACCTGCCATCCCTTTAACAATATAAATAGAACTAACCCTAGAGGGTTAAAAGAATCTTGGATCATCTTGGAGACAAGAAGGAAGGAAGGAGGCGGAGCAAGGAAACCGAGAACTGAGGCTTATTATGTTTTTACTTTTAATTTTCGTTTTGATGATGAACATGAGTAGCTAAGCAGATTTTCTAGCCAAAGGGTCATTGAAGTTTAATTCTCCACGAATTGTGAGATCTAATTGAGTTGTCTTTAATCTATTCTTTGTCTTTGGATATTCATATATTTTCTGGAAGTTTTGTCAATATTATCTTTGTTGATTGGTATGAATTAGAGCTCTTCTACTCAATTAGCAAGTTAATATATTGTCAACTAGCACGTCAAATCCGTAATTGTTTGATAGTTCTAGTCTCGATGACACAATAACATGTTTGATTATAAAATAGATGATCGAATTCATGTTATGGAGATGTATGATCATGTTTAAATAGGTTATCTTATAATCTACTGGCATGAATTGGTGGTCTCTCTTGTTTTTAATGCTATTGATAGATTAAATCCTCAGAGCTTGTTTAGGGTTGTCTAATCAATAAGAGAAATAATCAAAGAGCTTGTTTTGATTATCGAGGAAGTAAGGAGAGATAGGTTATTAGAGCTTGTTAATAACCATAACCAGTTTATCTAGAAATAAGAATAGAAAACATTTGCATCGATGATCAATTCCTATAATTAAACTATCTTGATTCCTTTGGTTAGGCTTTTATCAATATTCGATTTTATTATCTTGTTTCAATATTATTTTGATTCACAAACAAAACCCCCCATTTTTCTTTTCCTCTTTATTCGCTTTGAATAGAAATATATTTAACCAATCCCTGTTGATACGACCCTACTCACTACTATACGCAAATCATATCATTGTCTAATAGTAGGTTTTATTTTTGTTGGATTCGACACCCATCACCTATGAACCACTATTGATTGGTCTAGTCCTGGCATGCCACCATATGACCAAGCGAACACATCTGCATATTCAATTAATAGCTCAGTCATCTCACACTTTTGCTCGGCACTTAAACTGGTCCCGATTTTGAGGTTTTTAGGTTTTTCAATGCTTCTTAAATTTACTGTCTCTACCGGCTCGTAGATTAAAATTCCACTCTGTTCATGTTTTTTCCAATTTTCTTGTATTATTTCGTGGTCAAGGATATCGCCTCCAACAACTGACCCAGCAGCGTCGGAGATGATATCTGCGTTTTTATTTTCTACCTGCACGAAATGTCCCTGATGTTCGATGGCAGGAGATCTGGGTGAAGTAAAATGAAAACAGAGATATATATATAAGTAAGACAAACTGTAATTGAATTATAAAGAAGTCTCAATAAAAATTATTTAATAATCGTTCTCTATCCTTGAGCTGACCTAGAGCTATCAATAGGATAACAGAACCAATTATTGAGAGCTAAATGCTGTTTGGACGTGTGAGGGGTTGGGCTCCCATTGCTGACGTCATCTTCGCTTATCATTGGCTCTTGAATGATAGTTGCTTTTCTGAAAGATTGCTGGAGGGGTGGAATGCGCATCGGGGTGTTGCTTGGCTTCTCTTTCGTCCTGTCTTTGACACCTTTGGCTTGTGCTTCTTCCCGAGCTGTAGGAACGTACCTTAGTCCAAATGTCCCTTGCTGCCCCTCCTTAAACTGATGGCCTTCCTTGCTGGTCACCACATTCACTTCGTTGAATATCTGGAGACCAAGATCTTCGGACCCATCCTCCCCGATGTACGGTATGGCGGTTTCTTTATAGATGGCATAATCCTACTCGCCCAACACAGTGACTATCTGCTCATTCGCAATAAATTTGACCCTTTTCTGGAGACTGGAGGGTATGGCTCCGGCAGTATGTATCCGAGGCCTTCCCAAAAGTAGGTTGAAAGATCTTGGGATGTCGAGGACTTGAAAAGAGATGTAGAACACTTGCAGGCCAATCTCTACCGACAAGTTTATCTCCCCTACTATGTCTCTTTTTAACCCGTCAAAAGCCTTGACCACCGTCGAGCTGGGCTTAATATTGCTTGGATCGATCCCTAATAAGTTGAGGGTAGCCAACGGGCACACATTCAGGGACGACCCATTGTCGATGAGTACTCGGGAGGCGATCGTGTCGTTACACCTTACCACTATGAATAGTGGTTTTGTATGTTGGTCTCCATCTTCTCCTAGCTCTTCAGGGGAGAAAGATATCTGGTCCATGGTGAAAATAGAATCCGCCACGTGACTTATTTTGTCTGTAGCGATGCCTTCTGGGACTTGAATCTGTTTGAGCACTTTGAAGAGTGCTTCCCTGTGGCGCTCAAAGGCTATAAGGAGGCCCATGAGTGATATTTGTGCTGGAACCTTATTTAGCTGTTCCATGATCTTATATTCACTTGCTTTGACTATTTTTGTAAATGTAGTGAGCCCCTCTTCTTCTTCCTCTCCTTTCTCCGTGTTGGGCTCTTCAGTTGAGATTTTATATTTCGGGTCATATACTCTCCCAGAGCGGGTGATTCCTCCACCATAGGGGGTCGCTCTTGCTCGAGGGTCTGATAGTCAAACGACGCGGCCTTATATCTCTCTACAAGTATTGGGACATTGAACACATATCTCTTCTTTGGGATTTGTATCTCAGTTGACTGTCCCTTATAACATTTTATGACTCTTGGCTTTTGATTTGAATTGATCATGTTTACAGATTTCCCCCCTTCTTTTGACGGGTTGTCTTCTTTTTCAAACTCAGGCCCCCATTCGCTAGGCGGCCTATATACAGTTGGGGTATAAGAATAGTTCACCAGGTATTCGAATCTCCCATGTGATTCTCCCAAGGTGCCGACTGTTGGGTCTCCGGCTAACCATCTCTTTTTGATATGTGACTTGGGGGGTTTTCTCTGGGGCTTGACGGGAATGCCTTTTCTGTTGGTCCGTCGCCTTTTGCTTAGAGGCTTCTTTGGGAGCCGACTCTTCAGATGTGATCATATTGATGGTGGGCTTATGATTAGGCAACGGATTGGTGTTGACATTGGTTGCTGGGGTGTTAACAAAATCTAGCTGCACAATCCCGACGTCGATTAAATCCTGGATTTTGTGTCGGAGCCTCCAGCATCTGTCTGTAGAATGCCCCTCTTGGCCCATATGATAGTCACATTTGAGGCTCGGGTCGAAGTTTCTGGGCTTGTACCGGTCGTTTGGGATTTCGAAGCTGATCAAATTATCCGCCCGCAGCCGAGCAAAGACCTGGCTGAGCGGGATTGGAATTGGGGTGAACTGTCTTGGGACTTTGGCAGCCTGGGTGTGATTTTCTGTGGAGTGCTGGGCTGGGGCACTCGTAGTCTGGAATGTCATACAAGTCCCAGCTTTGTCTGTTTTACTGGAGTTGACTATGATGACGGTAGACTCCTTAGCTCTATTACCCCCTAAGGGCCTCTATGATGGTGTGATCTTGGGAGGATCCATTGTTTAGAGTTTTCCTGTGGTGATGGTGCTTTCAATCCGGCACCCTATAGCTACTACTTCTGCAAAACTGGATGATGTCTGGCCCACCAGATGTGAGAAGTAGGTCTTGTCTAGAGTGTTGACGAATATGGATGTCAACTCTTTCTTAGAAATTGGGGTTGCTACCCTGGCAGCTTGAGCTCTTCATCGTTGAGCATACTCTTTGAAAGACTCAGTGTAGCTCTTTCAAAGACTTCCTAGATCAATCACTGAGGGGGCGACTTCAATATTAAACTTGTATTGGTCATAAAACGTCCGAGTAAGCCTTTCTCAGGTGTTGACCTGATTGAAATCCAAGTGGGCATACCAGACTAATGCATGGCTCGTAAGGCTGTCCTGGAAGGTCTGGATCATCAGTTGGTCATATTGAGCATACTTGCTCATCTTCTGGGCGTATAGCCTTGTGTGCATTTTGGGGCATCCAGTACCATCATACTTCTCAAATTCTGGGGTCTTGAATTTATCAGGGTACACTTCCTCCCCATATGCTGGCAGACTGGTGATTTCGGCTTGCGCGAAACCGTCAGACCCCTCTATTGTTTTCATCTTGTCAGCCAGCTGCTGGAAGAGTCTTTTTTCCATCTCTTTCTGTCTCTCCTCCATCTCTTTTTTCAGGTCATCAGAGGTTGGACCCTGGTTGATTCTCGACTCATACTTAAAGGCCGGGTTGAGGTGGGAATTGATTTCCTCATATTCTGGAGGCTGCCTCTCCACTGCCTTTCCTTTTCTAGCCCCTGAATGTTCTTCTTGAGTCGGTTGGGTGGTGCAAAGGAGGCTAATGCTTTCAGTCAGGAGGTGTACTTGTGCAGCTAGCTATTGGACCGTTTGTTCCAAGGATACGATCCTAGAGTTTGAAGCAGCGTTAGCATTTGCGTTGTTGTGGTTGTCGCCACTATTTGCCATTTTTGTTCTTGAACGTATGCAAATTGGGCTTCTGGGAGGGTTCGGTTGTTTGGGAGCTATTTTGATACCTGGCGCGCATTTTTTTTCGTTTAGTATAATGTATGCAAATGTGATGCATGTGTCACACGGATGCTAAAATAAAAGGGGCCAACAATTGATTGATGATGTAATATTGAAACTTTTTATTAATATTGGAAATTTTGGAGTTCGATAAAAAAAAAAGAAAGAGTACAATGATAATCTATTTCCTAGCTTTCTTGGTCTTCTGTTGTGGAGACTCAGGTTTCCTGTTGATGACGGCTTCTAATTCCTTGACCCTGACTTGGGTCTTCTCCAGCTGAGCTTCTAAGGCTTTGTTTCTTTGGTCGGATTCTTTGAATCGACCTTTCCAGATGTCCTTTTATAATCTGTAGCTTCAAAATATACTTCCATCTGGGCCCTAACCTGCTTTAGGTAGATTTTCAGCTCCGGGTTTACCTTGTCTGGCTTAGGTTGGGTGACATCTGGGACCTGGTATGCTCTTTCCCCTGCCTGATACAACTAATGGATCACGAACTCCCTGGTGGCTCGATGTTTGCCCACTTCGCCATCCAGCTCTCTGAGGTCTACATATGGGCTCTCGATTCGAGCTTCCCACAGTGCTTTGACCTCTGCCAGCTTAGCAAATTTCTCAGCTACTAGTAAGTTCGGATCTTGATACTCGAATGTGACTGCCTCCAGCGAGGTCCGATAAACTATGTCTTGAATAGTACTGAACTGGCGGACCACCGAGTTGGGATGATAACCTATACATTCGCTGATACCGATTAGAGGCACGGTTTGAAAGTTACTGCAGGTTAAAATAACTTTGTCGCAGCAACTCCATCTGGCTGTCCACAAAATGTCATTGGCATTGAAACTTCTAAGCACTTCTACCGAACTATGGCTGGTAAGGTCGCCGGGTAGCTTTATCTTCTCTATGCATGAGTCCACGAGGTCCACTTGTTGAGCTAAGGTTTTCCGGGCCATGTTCAGCCCAAAACACTTGAGGTGGCTTACAAACCATATCAGTATAAGGTTGATATTTGAGCGGAGGATCCTGTGGCCTTTTTTCTTGACAAAGTTTAAGTTCCGGATCTGTTCAGCCAATAGAGCCGGGATGTAAGATTTCCCTTCCAGGAATTGGGCCACCAATTCTGCAACTTGGTAGTGGACATAGAAA
This sequence comes from Laguncularia racemosa, assembly GCA_037954665.1. Taxonomy (NCBI): domain Eukaryota; kingdom Viridiplantae; phylum Streptophyta; class Magnoliopsida; order Myrtales; family Combretaceae; genus Laguncularia; species Laguncularia racemosa. Next base: position 7,703,324 of record JBBMOL010000020.1, on the reverse strand, counting down.
ATTTCGGTGGGGAAAAGTATGGTGGCGAAAGCTGTCAGGATGAAGGCATTCACCCTTCTTTGTCTATAAGTCTTGGGGTCCCCACACAATATGTCTTTCCTATCCCCATTATCTTCTCGGGCGATGAACCAGGCTTCCAACTCGTCCATCCGTATGCAGTATCCGTTACAGCCTGCTAAGGCCTTGTTGACTGCTGTTTTGTGGATACCCAGGAGTCTGTTGAAAATACCGGTTAGCCCGGCCTCAAGATTTGGTACATAGACTTGGTTGGTTAGTGCTGGAGCCTGTAGCAGCTGGGTGTACTCTTCCAGAGTAGGAGTGATCTCATGTGGCCCGATGAAGAAAGCCGCGAGCTCTATTTCCCATAAGTAGAGCATGGCCCGTACCAAGGGCAAGTTCATCTCCATCTTCATTAGTAAGAGGATGGGCCCTATTTTCTGTTGGATGAAGGCCTGCTCCTCTAGGTTGTATAAGGTGAACCAATGGTCCAGTACCAATTTCGGATCCAGAGGTTTGCACACTCGGATTTCTTTGCAAAGGAGGCGATCAACTGTGGTACTAGCCATCTATTACAACAGAAATTTCCTATTACAACAAGAACTATGTTACAATGAAAGCATTACAGGGAAATGTATTTGAACTCCATGAATAGAACAAAATATTACATTATCAATCTATTGTCAGCCCATGATGTTATGTATGTAAATAGGTAGGTTCTAACAGGTCCCCAAGCTCTATGGCCTCCCGCATTTTCGGGGAAATGGATCTCAGGCCATATCGAAGCATTAGGTGGGGTAGCCTAATCGGTCCCGAACGTTGATCATATCACTTCGCCCGAAACCTACACAATGGCCCCCCGTCTTAGGGTCTTAAGACGGCCTGGGTTTGACCGTATCTACTCTCACAATTGTATGCATGCAGACTCAATAACTAAAGTAAATAGTTGAATTCTAACCTTTAGCTAAATCCCTGAAAGGTTAGCAATAATATAACAAATCAAAAAAACATTTCTCAGAAATGAGCAATTTGAGGAGATTCAGGTGGCTAGCCTACTAAAGAATGTTGATATCCCCAATGGAGTCGCCATCCTGTCGAGTCTAATTTTTGATTTCCATTCCTAATCCGATCTATACTAGACCCTATGCTCATCTAATGTAGACCCTCGACTTGAGTTAAGAATTTCGTTTTATTTTGGAGTCGCCACCCAACTATGGTTGGGAAAAATTGAATTAGGACTAATTGAGCAGAATAATCCCAATTTAGACCACTAGTCGTTGTGATTTCCTTTTTCATTTTTTTGTGAAAAGAGGAAAGGGAAAACCAGAGTTTCTAGATTCAGAGGCTAACCTATTAAAACCCTAAGGTTACCACATAATCTCCTAAAATCTTAACCTTATCTAGAAATTTCTTTTATTTTATTCTTGAATATCCTATTTTGAGAAAAATGATTTTTATTCCTTTTTAGGGTTGCCCTAAATGGGTGCCTACGTACCTGCTATTCAGGATCAAACTTGCCGTAGTTCGCTTTTCCTGAAAAACTTTAGTGTGTTTGTAAATTTTAATTATGAAATTTCTTTTGATTTATGTTTTTACCATTTTAGTATTTTTCTAAAAAAATCTAAGCTTAAGCTTGATAATTTGATTTTTGCAAAAAATAATAATTTAAAGGAAAAACCAATTTTGGATTTATTTAAGACAATGATTTTTCTAAGTGATAAAAATTCCATTTTTCAATTTTTCAACTCATTTCTACTATTATAAATTTTATTAATTTTTTATAATTTTTATTAATTTTCATAATTTTTATTAATTTTTATAAAATTTTTATTGAAAATTTTCTCTTAGATTTTTCATCTATCCTATTCTAAAATCTAAAATTTTATTATTGTTCTTTTCTAATATTTTTATTATTTTCTTTATAAATTTTCACATTTTTATTATTTATTATTATAATTATTATTTTTATTATTTTTATTTTTATTATTCATCCTAAATTAAATCCTAAAAAAATAATCTAATTTCTAACATTTTTTTATTTTTTTCGAATTATAAATAACAGATAAATAAATAAATAACTAAATAATTAAAATAAATGCAAAAAATCAGAAAATCCGACTTACTTGGATCCGGGTCGGTGCGCGGGTCGGGTCGGATCGGACAAGGCTACTGGGAGTGCTTGTTGACGGCGTTTCGAAGTGGGTGAGGTGTCTATTCCTAGGTTTTCGAGGGTGAGGAACTCAACTGTGGTGGTGGTTTGCTTCAGAAACGCCTCCTGGTAGCTACTCGACGCTTGATCGATGGTTGCGGGTGAAGAACTCTGGCGAGGCTTCGATTCTCTCTCTTTTATCTCTTTTTCTCACTTTTGATCTGTGCTTCTACCTCTCCACTTCATCCTCTATTTATAGATGCAAGAAATCGAGCTGGATAAGCTCAGATTTCCACTTATTGAAGCAAATCGGATTTGCGGTTAAAAACCCATCTCCGATTTGTGCAAATCCATTGATTTGTTGCGATTTGATTCCAATTGGATGATGTTTATCTTATTTCTGTTGAAGATTTGTTGGATTTGTGCAAAAAATCGAATTAAAACGGTCGAAATTTGAACTTTTCTCTTCGCCGGCGATCTCGGATGGAGGTTGAAGACGATCACGCGCTTGGCGCGTGCGTTCGCTCCAGCTAATCGGCTGCTGACACGTGTCCCAAGCAGAGAAAAAATTTGCAAAACGCGGATTCTGCTTCCCCCTGGTTTCGAACCCCTGACCGAGCCCTCCTGTGCGCACCTTAGGCCATGGTCCGGACCAGTTGGGCTAGCCCACTTTCGCGATTTTATTATTTTCGCAATTTGCATATATGCAATGCGATTTTTTTTTTATTATTTTTTTTTGAAATTTCAAAAATTTGTAAAAATTATTTAATCCTTTTTATTGCCATTTCTGCAATTATTTTCCAAAATTGATGTATTTTTCCTATTTATTTTATTTTTTGAATGTTTTTCCTATTTTTGCTAAATTATAGAAAAAAATGGAAAAATTTGGAAATTAATTATTGTTGATTATTATTGATCATTAGGGCAAAAATGAGGTGTTTACAAAACAGAAGTTCAAAAAAATCAAACTTCATTCGAGGATCAAAGATTGCTCTAAGTGCAAGGTTAACACTATAATCACTCTAATACTTATCAAACTTCTGTTTCATTCTAATAGACATCTCTCTTATGACATGATCTTCACTACTTAAATTTTCATTCAACAAACATTATATCCTCTATACTTGCAAAAAATAGTGGTGTGAAGTTGGATATGATAATCTTGATATCAAATTGGTAATACTATGAAAAGGGCTCAAAAACTTATATATATTTTCTGCTCTTTCCCACTCATCTATGGTTGGACAATATTTATAATGATGATCATTCAATTGAAAGCAAGAAAAAGCACGTCGATACTTGAGTGTGCTATCAAGTATAAGATAAGTGGAATTCTATCTAGTAATTACATCCAAGCGCAAACCAAGATTGGTATCAATGTTGCTAACCTGTTCAACACACTCCAAAAAGTGTTTCATTCTAATCTCGGAGCCCTTCACATACTTGACACTCTCCCTTACTTTATGAAATGCTTCACTACTTACAGTCAACCCTTCTTTAACGATCAAATGAAGAATATAAGCACAACATCTAATATGAAAAAACTCATCACCACATAACAAACTATGTTGTAATTCAATTGCTCTTTCAGAAAATCTTGCATGCAATCATTTGCAGATGCATTATCCAATGTAACGGAGAATATATTCCTATAGCCCTAATCTTAAAAAAATTCAAGTACTTTTTTCAACAATTCAAACCTTGAGTGAGGTAGGGGCATTTTACAAAAAGCAAGAATTTTATTATTCAGTTTCCAATTGTCATCCACATAATATCCAATCAAACAAATATATCCCTCACCGGTAGAGGCAGTCCATACATCAGAAGTCAAACATACTTTCCCTTGAATTTTTTGCAATATTTGTTTCAAATTCTTCTTTTGAGTCAAATATAAATTCTAAACATCTGATGTAGCAATTTTTCTAGAAATTGACTTATAATCAAGATTATATAGCCTTATGAACTGTGTGATCCTCCTATACTCAACAAATGAAAATGGCAGATCATGTTCAATAATAGCCATAGCCATTACCTCACGAGCAAATTTAAGATATGGTTTTCTTGATCTTAACTTGCCTGTATGATCAATTATCATATCACCAACATAATTATATTTAGGAATTTGACTCAAACGACAGTTTTCTCTATGTCGACGTAAATATGAAGTTCCATGTAAGTGTGCCCCAATAACATATTCTTTCCCACACGCTTTACACTTAGCTCTATTTTTACCATCATTACCAACACCATTTTTTGTAAATATTTCCCAAACCTCAGAAGAAGAGCTACCTACTCGAGCCTTCTTACTTGCATGTTCTTCAAATTTAGAAGATCTTAGTTGTACATTATTGTTATGCCTACCAACTTCAAACACATCATCTACATTAATAGGTTCCATTGCAGTCTCATTATTTGGAGGATCCATTTTGTAAATATATTTCAACATTAATATATATACTGCAACAAAAATATAATATATTTATTTTTTAGTTTCTTACAAAGTGTATTGATACTGTAATTATTTCCATAAAAAAAATTAAAAATTCCTTCTTATGGTAATATAGAAAATGTTATCAGTACACTTATTTTACAAAATCTTTATATATATATATAAGATTATAAATAGTCACCGTCATGGCGTCGCTGGCCGTCATCAGTTCATTAGTTCGTCACCATCATGGCCTCGTCAGCGCTTGTCTAAAAAACTAAACCCAACTAACCAAATTGAACCCCAAACCCAAACCCAAACTCAAACCCCAAACAGCCAAACGGAACGGCCTAAACCCCACTACCTAACCATAAACCCCAACCCAACCGTTCACCCCTACCCTGTGAGCTATGGCCGTCATTAGTTTGTCACCGTCACCAGCACTTGTCCAAACCCCAAACGGCCAAATCAAACCTTAAACCCGAAACCAACACATAGGTTTCAAATAGTAGTAGTAGCTAACACCACAGTCCACAAGCATGTTGAAATTGAAATGAAAGAGGAGATAAAAAATCTAAGCCAACCGATGGGCAACAAAAGGAGTGAGACTTACTAACCTAACGGGCGATAAGAGGACTGATGTGGGACGCTTGATAGTGACGGTTTGATGGAATCACAGTCCATGCATGCCTACAAAAAGGAGACGACTCACGGTGGCGGTGATGGAGTAGCTAAGTAGGATTGTAGGAAGAAATAAGGATTGAGGTTTGATTTTGATTTTTGAACTTTGAACTTTGAAGTTCTGCTGGGTGGTCGCCAATTGGTAGGGTACTCAACTCAGTCTAGTCACTCAGTCTGAGGGAGGAGGGGAGGCTGGAGGGGCTCGCAAGTTGCTGGAAGAAAGAAGAGCAACACAGTCAAAGTTCACAGATAATCAAGACACGGTTTGGTCTTTATGTGATGGCTAATGAACCAGACTCGCATCGTAGCAGCAGCACCAATCACACTTGCACATCGCACTCGCACAGGCGACAGACACAAACTAAAGGCAGCAGTTAGCACAGGCATAACTCGAGTTTGTCAGTCATCACTCGTTGTCGAGTCTAATTTTTGAATTCCCATTCCTAATCCGATCTAGACTAGACCCTATGCTCATCTAATGTAGATCCTCGACTTGAATTAGGAATTTCGTTTGATTTTTGGAGTCGCCACCTAACTATTGTTGAGAAAATTGAATTAAGACTAAAGGAGCGGATTAGTCTTAATTTAGACTACTAGTCGTCGTTATTTCCTCTTCTCGTTTTTGTGAAAAGAGGAAAAGGGAAGACCAGAGTTTCTAAGTCCGGAGGCTAACCTATTAAAACCTTTACGGTTACCACCTAATCTCTTGAAATTGTTTCTCTTTAGAAATGTGTTTCTATTTTGTTTCTGTTACTTTTTATTATGTTTTTGAATTATTTCAAGAAAATGATTTTTCATTCATTTTATGGGTTGACCCGAATGGGTGCCTACGTACCTGCTACTCAGGATCAAACAAGCCGTAGTTCGCTTTTCTGAAAACTTTAAGTTTGTTTGTGAATTTTAATTTTGAAATCTCTTTTGCTTTATGTTCTTACCATTTTTTGGATTTTTCTAAAAAATTCTAAGCCTAAGCTTTAATTTTATTTTGAAAATGATTTTAGGGAAAAACATCAATTTTGGATTTATTTGAAGAAAAGGATTTTTCTAAGTGCTAAAACTCATTTTTTATGATTCTTTTATAATTTTTGAAATTTTTTTATGATTTTTATGATCTTTGTGATTTTTTTGTTATTTTTGTGATTTCTAAGAATTTTGTGGATTTTTGTGATTTTTTGGGGATTTTTGTTGATTTTCGTGATTTTTGGGAATTTTTTGTGATTTTTGGGATTTTTGGGAATTTTTATTGATTTTCGTGATTTTTGGTTTATTATCTATCCTATTTTGACATCTAAAAACTTATTATTATTTTCCTAATATTTTTTATTATTTTTCTATATTTTATTATTTATTTTACATTATTAAATCCTAAAAAAAAACCTAATTTCTACATTTTCCTATTTATTGAAAATAAAACCTAAATCAACAAATAAATAAATGGCTAAAGAAATAACAAAATAATAAATAACAAATAATAAATAAATTCGGAATAAATAAATAAATAAAAATAAAAAAAATCTGGAAAACCCGATTTACCTAGATTCGGGTCGATGCGCGGGTCGGGTCGGTCGGGTCGGATCGATCGGACATGGCAGCGGGGAAGGCTCGTTCACGGCGTTCCGGTGGCTTTTTGCAGCGGGTGAGGTGTCGAATCCTAGCTTCTCGAGGTTGCTGAATCCAATGGTGGCGGTGGTTTGCTCCCAGATCGCCTCCTAGTGGTGGTTCAACTCCGGCCGGTGCTTCGCGGTTTTGAGTCTCCTCCGATGCTCTCCGATTTGCACTCTTTCCTCACTTTCTCTCAATTGTGATTCGTGCTTTGGCTTCCTCTACTCCTCCTCTATTTATAGGCACTTGAAACCGAGTTGGATAAGCTCGGATTTCCTCCGATTGAAGCTGATCGGATTTTCGGTTAGAAAAACCAACTCCGATTTGTGTCAATCCCTCGATTTGTTGCGATTTGATTCCAATTAGATAATGTTTATCTTATTTATGTTGAAGATGTGTTGGATTTGTGCAAAACATCGAATCAAAACGGCCGAAATACGAATTTTTCCTTCCGCCGGTGATCTCGGACCCGAGGTAGACGACGATCACGCGCCCGGCGCGTGCGTTTCCTCCAGCCAATCGGATGCTGTCATGTGTCCTGGATAAGTGAAAAAATTGCAAAACGCGGAAACTGCTCCTCCTGCGATTCAAACCCCTGACCTCGCACCTGCACCGCACCTTAGCCCATGGTCCGGACCAGCTGAGCTAGCTCACTTTCCTGATTTTTCTAATTTCGCAAATTGCATATATGCAATGCAATTTTCCTATTTTTTTGTATTTTTTGAAAATTCCAAATTTTGTAAAATTTTTTTATTATTTATTATCGCTATTTCTGAAATCATTTTTCAAAATTGATGTGTTTTCCTATTTATTTTTATTTTTTTGAATATTTTTATTATTTTTGGTAAATTAGAGAAAAATTGGAAAAAATTGGGAAAAATTGAAAATTGATTATTTTTTAGAATTATCGATTCCTAGGGCAAAAATGGGGTGTTTACAGCTGCCCCTCTTTGTGGTAAAGTTTGAAAAACTTAACTACAAAGACAAACAAAAGACACCATTTTTGGCCTCTTGAATGGATTTTGGTAGGAAAATACTCCAAGAGCTAATAATCCTACGATTGAAGATGTTCCTAACAATTCAAGGTAATGTTCCTTCCCAAAAAGTGCTTTATGGGCTGACTAATTGGCGATGGGACATGTCTCCATCATTGTGTAGGAATGTATGAGAAATGATGATAGGAAGCGTCTTTACCAGACTCGCAACCTTTGGAAAGAAAATTTACTTAGGAAGCGCCCTTATGAGCTGGTTACCTGTCAACAGAAGCGTCTTGTTAGACTAGCAACTGTTTGGAAGAATATTTCCGAAAAGTGCCCCGAGAGCTGACTAATCGGTAGAGTTTAGGAAAGTGCCCCTCATGGGCTGACTAACCTTGAATTGAATGCCTCAAAAAGTGCCCCCTATGAGCTAACCTTGAGGTAGATTTTTAGGAAAGTGCCCCCTATGGGCTAACTAACCTTTGATGGGATTGTCTCAAAAAGTGCCCCCTATGGGCTAACCATGAGAACAGATTTTTAGGAAAGTGCTTCCTATGGGCTGACTAACCTAGAATTGAACTTTGCCTCAAAAAGTGCCCCCTATGGGCTGACCATGAGGACAAAGTTTTAGGAAAGTGCCCCCTATAGGCTGACTAACCTGGATTGGACTTGTCTCAAAAAGTGCCCCCTATGGGCTGACCATGAGAACAAGGTTTTTAGGAAAATGCCCCCTATGGGCTGACTGACCTGGAACTGAACTTGTCTCAAAAAGTGCCCCCTATGGGCTAACCATGAGGACAAGGTTTTTAGGAAAGTGCCCCCTATGGGCTGACTATCCTGGATTTGAATTTGCCTCAAAAAGTGCCCCCTACGGGCTAACCATGAGGACAAAGTTTTAGGAAAGTGCCCCCTATGGGTTGACTAACCTAGATTTGAATTTGCCTCAAAAAGTGCCCCCTATGGGCTGACCATGAGGACAAGGTTTTAGGAAAGTGCCCCATATGGGTTGACTAACCTAATATAAAAATGATATCTAGGAAGGCGTCTTTATAGACCGACCTTGGAAGAGATCTAGGGAAGTGCCCCTTTTTGGGCTGACTACCCTATAATGAAAATGATGGCTCAAAAGGTGCCCCATGTGGGCTAACCTCGAAAGATCTAGGGAAGTGCCCCTTTTTGGGCTGACCACCTTATTAAAGGGCATGTTCAGACAAGTGCCCCACTATGGGCTGGCTCATCTTATGCTTATGAATATACTTTCTACAGCCTGAACTAAATGATGTGATGATATGATGATAGTTATTTATTTTAATATGCTTGCCAGTTTATCGTGGATAGCAACCAAACAACCGAACCTTCGGGCTGGTTTGCTTCTGCTTCATTTCTTCTTATCTTGACACAGGGTCGACAATTTTGATGTGCTCCCTTTCTTTATACACAACGCTCTTTTGATGGTAATGTTATCCTAATAACGCGCTCAGTTTTAATGCTAAAAAATAGATAGGATTATATCACAAACCATATTAAGATTCATTATCATTTTAGTGTCTATCTTTCATTGGTGAAATGGTTAGTAATGTGTTTAAGAATATTTGTTATGGTGCGAATTGATTTGGATTATTGACCATTCAGGGATAATAACTTTGCTTATAAAAAATAAAAACTCGACTCAACGAAATTTGTATCGAACATTGGCAAAATTTCAATTCCCTTGCCTAAGGATAGTACATCTTTACAGCATCTGTATTAATGGGGTCTCTCAGCTCGGGACCATCCATCTGAGTTAATATCAGAGCACCTCCTGACAGAACCTTTTTCACCACATAGGGGCCTTCATAGTTTGGGGTGAATTTTCCTCTGGAGTCTTGGGCATTCGGGAGAACCTTCTTTAACGCCAGATCCCCCTCTTTAAAGTACCGGGGTCTCATCTTCTTGTTAAATGCTCGAGCCATTCTTTGTTGGTAACACTGGCCATGACATAATGCGCTAAGTCTTCTTTCATCAATCAGATTCAGCTGATCAAGCCTCTTCTTTACCCAATCTGATTCGGCTAACCGAGTTTCTGACATGATTCTGAATGATGGTATCTCAACTTCAACTGGTAGCACTGCCTCTGTACCATATACCAATGAGTAAGGGGTAGCTCCAATAGATGTTCTTATTGAAGTCCTGTAAGCCATGAGAGCAAACGGTAACATTTCATGCCAATCTTTGTAAGTTGTTGTCATTTTCTCGATGATCTTCTTGATATTTTTGTTAGCTGCTTCTATTGCCCCGTTCATTTGAGGTCGGTAGGGAGTTGAATTTCGGTGGTTTATGTGGAATTGTTGACATAAACCTGTCATCGATTTGTTGTTGAGATTGGTACCGTTGTCGGTGATGATGGACTCAGGAACTCCATATCAGGCTATTATGTCCCTTTTTAAGAAGCGGACTATTACCCCTTTTGTGACATTGGTGTATGATGAAGCTTCTACCCACTTGGTGAAGTAATCGATTGCTACCAGTATAAATCTGTGGCCGTTGGATGCTGTTGGAGTGATAGGGCCAATTATGTCGATTCCCCACATGGAGAATGGCCATGGTGCTGATAACAAATGTAGCTCGTTGGGCAGAGCATTGATCCGATTCGCATAGACTTGACACAAATGACAGTGCTTGACATATTTTATGCAATCTGATTCCATAGTCAACCAATAATATCCTAACCTCATGATTTTTCGGGCCAACATGTAGCCATTCATATGAGGTCCACATACTCCTTCATGTACTTCTTTCATCAGTTCGCATGCTTCATCTTTGTCCACACATCTCAACAGAGTGGTATCAGATGATCTCTTGTAAAGTATGGACCCACTTAATAGGAAATGGCTTGCTAACCTTCTGAGTGTCCTTTGGTCATTCTTGTTAGCCATTTCGGGGTATTTACCTTCTTAGAGAAAGGTCTTGATATCGTGATACCAGGGTTTGTTATCTTGTATCTTTTTAATTGTTAAACAGTAGGCGGGCCGACTTTCGATGTCTATTTTCATTGGTTGAACTTCGGCTCCCCCTGTTATTTGGATCATGGATGCTAGTGTGGCTAGGGCATCTGCGAACTGATTCTGAGTTCTCGGGATGTATGTGAAAGTGATTGCCTTGAATTCTTCAATTAGCTCTGTCAAGTGTTGATGATATGGTACCAGTTTGGGGTCTTTAGTCTTATATTCCCCTCTTGTCTGTAGTATGATGAGCGACGAATCCCCATATACCTCTAATTCACGGATTTCCATTTGGCAGGCCATTTTGAGGCTAAGAATACATGCTTCATATTCTGCGATATTATTGGTATAGGGAAATGTAAGTCTCATCGCTGTAGGGAATTGAGTGCCGTCCGGGGATATCAATACTGCCCCAACCCCACAACCGAATACGTTGGCGGCTCCATTGAAAAACAGTTTCCATTTCGGGTTCTGCTCTGTCCCAAAGTCTTCTATCGGCCTATCTTCCACTGACAATATATTCTCATCCGTAAATTGGGCCTGTAGTTCTTGGGAATCTGTCTCGACAGGGTGTTCCGCCAACTGGTCGGCTAAGGCTTGCCCTTTCATCGATTTCTGATTTACGTATGTGATGTCAAACTCGGATAGGAGCATTTGCCACTTAGAGATTCTCCCTATCAAGGCTGGTTTCTCTGCCAAGTATTTCAAGGGATCATGTCTTGTTAGCAGTTCAATATGGTAATAAAGGGTGTATTGCCTTAGTCGATGCATGACCCAGATTAAAGCACAACACGTCTTCTCCACCTCTAAGTACCACTGTTCCCCATCTGTGAACTTCTTGCTCAGATAATATATGGAACGCTCTCTTCCCTCGTCATCTTTCTGCCCCAGCACACATCCCATGGATTCAGGGAGTATAGTGAGGTATAAGAATAAGGGCTTTCCTTGTTTCAGGACTATCAAGACCGGAGGTTTTGTAAGATAGTCTTTGATTGTTTCGAATGCCTCTTCGCATTCGTCGTCCCATTCTATTGTGGTGTTCTTCTTCAACAGACGGAATAATGGCCGGCATTTGTCGGTGAGCTGTGAGATAAAACGAGCTATGTAATTTAATCTTCCCAGTAAGCTTCTTACTTCTTTAACGGAGCGTGGGAAAGTTAATTCTAATATGGACTTTACCTTGTCAGGGTCGATTTTAATGCCTTCCTGACTTATGACAAACCCTAACAATTTCCCCGTTGTGACCCCGAAAGTACATTTTTCTGGGTTTAACTTGAGCTGGAACTTTCTCAGCCGTTTAAACAATTTCCTCAGGATATCCATATGGTTTTCTCCTTTTTTGGATTTGGCTATCATGTTGTCGACATATATTTCAACCTCTCGATGCATCATATCGTGAAGTATAGCGACCATGGCTCTCTGATACGTCGCCCCGGCGTTTTTCAAACCGAAGGGCATGACTTTGTAATAGAAAGTCCCCCATGTTGTGATGAAGGTCGTTTTGGTTTTATCTTCCTCAGCCATTTTTATTTGATTATATCCTGAGAAACCGTCCATGAATGAGAAGAGATGGTTTCCCGCAGTATTGTCTACTAGAACATCAATGTGAGGTAGGGGGAAGTTATCCTTTGGTGTGGCTTGGTTTAAGTCCCGAAAGTCTACGCATACGCGTAATTTTCCATTCTTTTTCATGACAGGGACTACATTTGCTACTCACTCTAGGTAGTCGGATACTTCAATGAACCCTACTTCTAGCAGTTTCTTGACTTCTTCTTTGATTTTCAGTAAGATGTCAGGCCTAAATCTTCTCAATTTTTGCTTTTTAGGTTTGACATCTTCCCTTGTGGGAAGCCTGTGAACTACTATTGACTGGTCTAGCCCTGGCATGTCACCATACGACCAGGCAAACACATCTGCATATTCCGTTAATAGCTCGGTTATCTCACATTTTTGCTCGGCACTCAAACTGGTCCCAATTTTGAGGTTCTTAGGGTTTTCCATGCTTCCTAGATTTACTGTCTCCATAGGCTCATCGATCGAGATTCCGCCTTGTTCATGTTTTAGCCAATTTTCTTGTATTATTTCGTGGTCTAAAATATCGCCTTCAACAACTGACCCTGCAGCGTTGGAAACGATATCAGCGTTTTTACTTTCTACCTGCGCGAAATATCCCTGATGTTCGATGGTAGGAGATCTGAGTAAAATGAAAGCATATATATGTGTAAGCGAAAAAAACAAACTGTAATTGAACTTAATAAAGAGTCTCAATAAAATTTGTTTAATAATCTTTCTCTACTCTTGAGCTAACCTAGCACTACTGATAGGATAACAAAACCAATTGTTGAGAGCCGGATGTTGGTTAGACGTACGGGGAGTTGATTTCCCCTTGCTGTCGTCCTCTTCATTTATCTGAAGCTCTTGAATGACGTTTGCCTTTCGGAAAGATTGTTGGAGAGGTGGGATGCACATCTGGGTGTCGGTCAGCTTCTCCCTTATTCTGCCTTTAGCTCCTTTTGTTTGCGCTTCTTCTGCGGCCGTAGGAATGTACCTTAGTCCAAACGTCCCATGCTGCCCCTCTTTAAACTGATGGCCCTCCTTGCTGGTCACCATGTTTACTTCATTGAAAATCTACAACCTCAGGTCTTTTGAACATTCTTCCCCAATATAAGGTATGGCAGTCTCTTTGTATATGGCGTAATCCTGCTCGCCCAGTACAGTGACTATCTGCCCGTTTGTGATGAATTTGACCCTTTGGTGGAGACTAAAGGGGATGGCTCCAGCAGCATGTATCCAAGGTCGTCCCAAGAGCAAATTAAAAGATCTTGGGATATCGAGGACCTGGAAGGAGATGTGGAATGTTTGTGGACCGATTTCCACCGGTAGGCTCACCTCCCCTATTATGTTTCTTTTGGACCCGTCAAAAGCTCTGACCACTGTGGAGCTGGGTTTTATATTGCTTGGATCAACCCCCAATAAGTCGAGCGTTGCCAATGGGCAAACGTTGAGAGATGATCCGTTATCGATAAGTACTCGGGAGACAATGGTGTCATTGCACCTGACCACTACGAATAGTGGTTTGGTATGTTGGTCTCCCTCTTCCCCTAGCTCTTCCGGAGAGAAGGATATTTGGTCCATTGCAAAGATGGAGTCCGCCATGTGACCCAATTTGTCTGTAGCGATACCTTCCGGGACCTGAATCTTTTTCAGCACTTTAAAGAGTGCTTCCCTGTGAGGTTCGGATGTTGTGAGAAAGCCCATGAGCGATATCTACGCTGGAACTTTATTTAATTGTTCCATGATCTTGTATTCACTGGCCTTAACCATCTTCGTGAACGCAGCAAGTTCCTCTTCCTCTTCTTCCCCTTTTTCCACGGTGGGCTCTTCAGTCAGGCTCTTATACTTTGGATCATATAATCTCCCAGAGCGGGTGATGCCTCCCACTATAGGAGGTCGCTCTTGTTCGAGGGCCCGATAGTCGAACGGTGCAGCCTTGTAATTCTCTACCGGTATCGGGACATTGAATACATATCTTCTTCTTGGAATTTGTACCTCGGTTGATTGTCCCTCATAGCACTGTATAACCCTGGGCTTCTGATGAGAGTTGATCATGTGGACAGTCTTCCCCTCGTCCTTTGCCGGGTTGTACTCTTTCTCAAACTTCGGTCCCCATCCGCTAGGTGGCCCTTGCTCAGTCGGGGTGTAAGAATAATTCACTAAATACTGAAATCTCCCGTGTGATTCCCCCAAAGTGCCGACCGTTGGGTCTCCAGCTGACCACCTTCTTTTAATGTGTGTTTTTGGAGTCTCTTCTAGAGCTTGGCGGGATTGCTTCTTTTGTGGCTCGGTCTTTAAGGCTTCTTTGGGAACCGACTCCTTAGATGTAATCATATTAATGGCGGGCCTGTGATTGGGCAGGGGGTTGGTGTTGACATTGGGTGCTGGGGTGTTCACGAAATCCAATTGTATGATTCCTGCATCAATTAAATCTTGGATTTTGTGTCGGAGCCTCCAGCACCTATCTGTGGAATGCCTCTCCTGACCCATGTGGTAGTCACACTTGAGATTTGAGTCAAAGTTCTTCGGCTTGTATTGGTCGTTGGGGATCTCGAAACTAATCAAGTTGTCTACCCTCAACCGAGCGAAGACTTGACTGAGTGGGATGGGGATTGGAGTGAACTGCCTTGGGACCCTGACAGCCTGAGTTTGACCCGTCATGGGTTGCTGGACTGGGGTACTCGTGGTCTGAAATGTAACACGAGTCCCGGCCTTTTTTGCTTTACCGGAGTGGACTGTGCTGACAGTGGACTCTTTAGCTCTGTTTCCTCCCACAGGCCTTTGTGTCGGTGTGACCCTAGGAGGCTCCATTGTTTGGAGTCTACCGGTGGTGATGGCGTTCTCAATCCTACAGCCCGCGGCCACCAACTCTGCAAAACTGGAGGAGGTTTGGCCTACTAGATGTGAAAAGTAGGTCTTGTCCAGGGTATTGACAAATATGGATGTCAATTCCTTCTCTAACATCGGGGTTGCTACCCTAGCGGCCTGGGCTCTCCAGCGCTGAGCATATTCCTTGAACGACTCAGCATGTCTCTTTTGGAGACTTCCCAGGTCGATTACAGATGGGGCGACTTCAATATTGAACTTATATTGGTCATAAAACGCCCGGGCTAGCTTCTCTCAAGTGTTGACAATGTTGAAGTCCAGGTGGGCATACCAGACCAATGCAGGGCCTGTAAGGCTGTCTTGGAATGTCTGAAGCATGAGCTGGTCGTATTGAGCATACTTGCTCATTTTCCGGGCATATAGCCTAGTATGCATTTTGGGGCAGCCGGTCCCATCATACTTTTCGAACTCTTGGGTCTTGAACTTCTCGAGGTATGCCTCTTCTCTGTATGCTGGCAGGTTGGTGATTCCGGCCTGTTCAAAACCGTCAGGGCCCTCAATGGTTCTCATCTTGTCATGGAGCTGCTGGAAGAGTCGTTTCTCCATCTCCTTCTGCCTCTCTTCCATCTCCTTTTTCAGGTCATCAGAGGTCGGCCCCTGGTTGACCTTTGGCTCATATTCAAAGGCCGGGTTAAGGTGGGAATTGATCTCTTCATATTCCGGAGGCTGTCCCTCCACTGCTTTCCCCTTTCTGGCCCCTGAATACTCTTCCTGGGTTGACTGATGTTTGCGCAGGAGGCCGATGCTTTCAGTTAAGAGGTGAACCTGGGCAGCCAGTTGTTGGACTGTTTGTTCTAGGGACATGATCCTAGAGTCCGAGGCAGCTTCAGCATTGGTGTTGTTGCGGTTGTCACTGTTGTTGGCCATTTTTGTTCTTGAGCACATGAGAACTGGGCTTCGAGGAGGGTTCGATTGTTTGGAAGCTATTTTGATACCTGGATTCGCATTTTGTTTTGCTTTTAGTGTAATGAATGCACGAATGATATGCATGTGTCACGCGGATGCTAAAAGTAAAAGGGTTGACAACTGATTGACAATGTAATATTGAAAATTTACTTTTATTAATATTGAGAATTCTGGAGTTCAAAATGAAATATTACAAATAAAGATCTATTTCCTAGTTCTTTTAGTCTTCTGTTGTGGAGGCTCAGATTTCCCACTGATGACGGCTTCCAATTCCTTGACTTTGGCTTGGCATTTCTCCAATTGTGCTTCTAAGGCCTTGTTCCTTTGATCGGATTCTTTGAAACGTCCTTTCCAGATGTCTTTCTTATGATCCGTAGCTTCAAAGTATACCTCCATTCGGGCCCTAACCTGTTCCAGGTATACTTCTGTCTCTGGATTGATCTTGTCTGGTCTTGGTTGGGTGACGTTTGGAACCTGATACGCTCTTTCCCCTGTCTGGTATAGCTGGTGGATTACAAATTCTCTGGTGGCTCGGTGCTTTCCCACTTCGCCATCTAATTCCCCAAAGTCCACATTCGGGCTTTCAATTCTGGCTTCCCAAAGTGCTTTGACCTCTGCCATCTTCACAAACTTCTCAGCTACTAACAGGTTCGGATCTTGATAATCAAAGGTAACTGCTTGTACCGAGGGCCGATAAACTATGTCTTGGATAGTGCCGAACTAGCGGACCACTGAGTTTGGGTGATATCCGATACATCCGCTGATTCCGATTAAAGGCACTGCTTGGAAGTTTCTGCAGGTCAAGATGATTTTGTTACAGCAACTCCACCTGGCTGTCCATAGAATATCTTCGACACTGAAGCTCCTAAGCAGCTCTACCCAACTGTGGCTGGTAAGGTCGTCGGGTAGCTTTACCTTTTCTACACATGAATCCACCAGATCCACCTGTTGGGCTAGGGTTTTCTTGACCATGTTCAACTCGAAACACTTGAGGTGGCTTACAAACCATATTAGCAGAAGGTTGAGGCTAGAGCGAAGGATCCCATGGCCTTTCTTCTTGAGGAAGTTTAAATTCCGGATCTGTTCAGCCAGTAGAGCCGGGATGTAGGATCTTCCATCGAGGAATTGGGTCACCAGCTCTGCAACCCTGTAGTGAATATAGAAGGTCCCGGTGGGGAACAGTATGGTGGCGAAGGCTGTCAAGATGAAAGCGTTCACCCTTCTCTGTCTGTAAGTCTTGGGGTCCCCACTCAGGACGTCCTTTCTATCCCCATTGTCCTCTCGGGCGATGAACCATGCTTCTAAATCATCCATCCGTATGCAATATCCATTACAGTTTGCCAGGGCTTTGTTGACTGCTGTCTTACGGATGCCTAATAATCTGCTGAAGGTACCGGCTGGCCCGGCCTCTAGGTCTGGAATGTAGATCTGATCGGTTAGTGCTGGAGCCTGTAGCAACTGGGTGTACTCCTCCAAGGTAGGGGTGATCTCATGCGGTCCGATAAAGAAAGCAGCGGGCTCAATTTCCCATAATTGGAGCATGGCCCGGACTAAAGGCAAATTCACCTCTATCTTTGTCAGTGAGAGTATGGGGCCGATCTTTTGCTGGATGAAGGCCTGCTCCTCCGGGTTGTACAAAGTAAACCAATGGCCCAGTACCAACTTCGGGTCCAAAGGTTTGTACACCCGTATTTCTTTGCGGAGGAGACGGTCGATTGCACTGCTAGCCATCTATTACAATAAGAAATAGCCTAGTTACAAACAGAACTACGAAAACATTACAGGGAAATGGTCCTAAACTCCAAGGACAAAATAACAAACCATTACATTGTCATTCAATTGTCAACCCCTTATGATGTTATGTATGCAAGTAGGTTGGTTCTAATTGGTTCCCGAGCACTATGGCCTCCCGCATTCTCGAAGAAATGGATCTCAGGCCATATCGAAGCATAGGGTGGGGTAGCCTAATCGGTCCCGAACGGTGAATCAACTCATTTCGCCCGAAACCTACACAATGGCTCCCCGTCTTAGGTTTCTAGGACAGTCCGGGTTCGACCGCATCTACTCACACAAACATATGTATGCATGCAAACCCCCACAGTAAAGAAAATTCAAAATCAAACTAATCCCTGAAAAGTTAGTAACAGAGTAATAATTGAAACACATTTCTTAAAGAGAACAATTTGAAGAGATTCAGGTGGCTAGCCTACTGACATGCTGTCCCCAGCGGAGTCGCCATCCTGTCGAGTCTAATTTTTGAATTCTCATTCCTAATCCGATCTAGACTAGACCCTATGCTCATCTAATGTAGATCCTCGACTTGAATTAGGAATTTCGTTTGATTTTTGAAGTCGCCACCCAACTGTTGTTGAGAAAATTGAATTAAGACTAAAGGAGCGGATTAATCTTAATTTGGACTACTAGTTGTCGTTATTTCCTCTTCTCGTTTTTGTGAAAAGAGGAAAAGGAAAAACCAGAGTTTCTAAGTCCGGAGGCTAACCTATTAAAACCTTTACGGTTACCACCTAATCTCTTGAAATTGTTTCTCTTTAGAAATGTGTTTCTATTTTGTTTCTATTACTTTTTATTATGTTTTTGAATTATTTCAAGAAAATGATTTTTCATTCATTTTATGGGTTGACCCAAATGGGTTCCTACGTACCTGCTACTCAGGATCAAACAAGCCGTAGTTCGCTTTTCTGAAAACTTTAAGTTTGTTTGGGAATTTTAATTTTGAAATCTCTTTTGCTTTATGTTCTTACCATTTTTGGGATTTTTCTAAAAAATTCTAAGCCTAAGCTTTAATTTTATTTTGAAAATGATTTTAGGGAAAAACATCAATTTTGGATTTATTTGAAGAAAAGGATTTTTCTAAGTGCTAAAACTCATTTTTTATGATTCTTTTATAATTTTTGAAAATTTTTTATGATTTTTATGATCTTTGTGATTTTTTTGTTATTTTTGTGATTTCTAAGAATTTTGTGAATTTTTGTGATTTTTTGGGGATTTTTGTTGATTTTCGTGATTTTTGGGAATTTTTGTGATTTTTGGGAATTTTTATTGATTTTCGTGATTTTTGGTTTATTATCTATCCTATTTTGACATCTAAAATCTTATTATTATTTTTCTAATATTTTTTATTATTTTTCTATATTTTATTATTTATTTTACATTATTAAATCCTAAAAAAAAAACCTAATTTCTACATTTTCCTATTTATTGAAAATAAAACCTAAATCAACAAATAAATAAATGGCTAAAGAAATAACAAAATAATAAATAACAAATAATAAATAAATTCGGAATAAATAAATAAATAAAAAATCTGGAAAACCCGATTTACCTGGATTCGGGTCGATGCGCGGGTCGGGTCGGTCGGGTCGAATCGGGTCGGGTCGGATCGATCGGACACGGCGACGAGGAAGGCTCGTTCACGGCGTTCCGGTGGCTTTTTGCAGCGGGTGAGGTGTCGAATCCTAGCTTCTCGAGGTTGCTGAATCCAATGGTGGCGGTGGTTTGCTCCCAGATCGCCTCCTGGTGGTGGTTCAACTCCGGCCGGTGCTTCGCGGTTTTGGGTCTCCTCCGATGCTCTCCGATTTGCACTCTTTCCTCACTTTCTCTCAATTGTGATTCGTGCTTTGGCTTCCTCTACTCCTCCTCTATTTATAGGCACTTGAAACCGAGTTGGATAAGCTCGGATTTCCTCCGATTGAAGCTGATCGGATTTTCGGTTAGAAAAACCAACTCCGATTTGTGTCAATCCCTCGATTTGTTGCGATTTGATTCCAATTAGATAATGTTCATCTTATTTATGTTGGAGATCTGTTGGATTTGTGCAAAAAATCGAATCAAAACGGCCGAAATACGAATTTTTCCTTCCGCCGGCGATCTCGGACCCAAGGTAGATGACGATCACGCGCCCGGCGCATGCGTTTCCTCCAGCCAATCGGATGCTGCCACGTGTCCTGGATAAGTGAAAAAATTGCAAAACGCGAAAACTGCTCCTCCCGCGATTCGAACCCCTGACCTCGCACCCGCACCGCACCTTAGCCCATGGTCCGGACCAGCTGAGCTAGCCCACTTTCCTGATTTTTCTAATTTCGCAAATTGCATATATGCAATGCGATTTTCCTATTTTTTTGTATTTTTTGAAAATTCCAAATTTTGTAAAAATTGTTTATTATTTATTATTGCTATTTCTGAAATCATTTTTCAAAATTGATGTGTTTTCCTATTTATTTTTATTTTTTTGAATATTTTTATTATTTTTGGTAAATTAGAGAAAAATTGGAAAAAATTGGAAAAAATTGAAAATTGATTATTTTTTAGAATTATCGATTCCTAGGGCAAAAATGGGGTGTTTACACTCGTCAATCTCATCTCGTCCCATCGTCCCTTATCCGTCTGTCACTATCGTCTGTCTCGTCCGGTCTGTGTCTATCGCTTGTGCGAGTCTGTCACTATCATCTATCCCATCCGGTTGTCCTCTGTCTTCTCCTTACCTGTCGTAACTTTTGTTTTTTTTGTTTTTAGGGGGCTAGCGGGCCAACCCGCACCTGCAACGAGTTGGTCTGCCCCGAACCGTGGGCTACATGGGCAAGGGCCAAAATTTTTTGCCCGCCCTGCATTCCCGGCTCTAGTGACATTACAATGTAATATGCAAATCTCTTACCTCTCGATGAGTCTATTGTTCTTTGCTCATTCTCTTGTAGTATCTTTTATAACTTAGCATTGCCACATGCCAAGGATCTAATTACATCTTGTATGTTCGTGGTTAGTTATATAGGTACATATAGATGGTGAATATATCTTAGGTTACTTTTATTGCATGCAAGCATAGGGTCGTATGACCTTTTACATTAGTGATGTACCATTAGCTTAATCATATCTCTTGGTACTCATATTGGTATAGAGTATTTCTTTGTCATTTAAGTTGTTAGTTGCATATTTGGCCTTTGCATTTGGCAAGTCATACCTAGGATCTCTGCAAATGCTAAGCTAAATTTTCCATTTTCCTTAATCTAAACCCTATGCCTATTTTATATGAGCCCTTTATTAGGAATTATGGGAAAATTTTGGTTTTTCATACTTTTAGAAAACATTTAGAGTCATTACTTGACTGAGGTCAAGAAAAAAAGGATACGTTATAATCAATTAAGTGGATTGATTCTAATTTAGCTATTGATCTACAAAAAAAAAAATTTAATAAAGATTTTGAAAAACTAAAATTTTTAAGTTAGAAACTAGACTATTAAGACCTAAATGGTTATCATATAAACTTTTCGAATTTTGAGTTTATCTCTCAAAATACCCTTTTTTACAGAAAGATTTATCTATTTATTTACAAGCAAAAATTATTTTTTTTTTCTTATTGAGGTTACACCAAAGGTGCTTACATGCCCACTAATCGAAATCAAACTTGCCATAGTTGTTTTTTTATTATTATTATTATTATTATTTTCATTTTTTTCTTAGTGTCTTGGGATTTTTTTCTTCTTTATTGTTTCTAAAAATAACTTGTGACATTAATTCTATTACCTTTTTTTTTAAATTAAAAATCTAAAGAATAAACCTTAAATTTATTATAGAAGTTCTTGGAAGAGGTTAAAACTTTTTGAAAATTCATTTAAAAAACCTTTTTTTTTCTTTTATTTATTTTTTATTTTTTAATCGTTATTCTACATTTTTCTAAAATAAAAACTTTCTTTAAAAGAAATTCTTCCCTTTTTCTTTTCATTTTTTTTTTACTTTTCATCATCATTATTCTTTCTTCTTCTTCTTTCTTTTACTTTTTCTAAAAAAAATTAATTCTTTTTATTTATTATTATTTTTTACATATATGCATATTTTATAAAAAGAAGAGAAAGAAAGGAGAAAATAGAATGGAAAATAATCTTCTATTTATTATTAATACTTTCATTATTTATTTATATATGTACTTCTTATTTCTTATTTAATAAAATGAAAAAAAATTGCAAATGTTTCACTTATAGTGCGTAGAATAAAGTGGTGGTGCTCGAAGATGTGCTAGCGGTCGTTGGTGGCTAGAGTTGAGTCAAACTGACCTAGCTCAATGGACTCTGACATGTGGTGGTGTTCATTTGATAGTAGATGTGGTGGCAATGGAGGTTTCATTAATGGTGGTTGGCAGCCGACTTGTAGGTGGTTGGTTGGCGTTTTCAAGGGTGTTTTATAGTGAAAAGTGGGTGGTTTTTTAAAGATGGAAGCACCGGAAAGCTAATTGTGTTGGTCTTATGCTTTAAGGTTGAGTATATAAGAGGATGTTTTAGGGAAACGTTTGAGAGCATTTAGAGAGAGACAACTTGCATTGAGCTTGAATGGAGAGGATTCGAGCATTGGTTGATGATGAAATAGATGCTGCGAGGTCCTATTTATACTAGAACATAATTAGAAAAGCTTAAAAAGTGATTAAATGTCGTGAATATGAAGATTTGGAGTAAATGGGTTTTAATGCATGGGATGAATTTTTTTTTTTGATTGATTTTTGTTTGCCTAAATGAATGAATTTAGATGAAATTTTTTGTCCAATACATAGTACTCCATCTATTCAACACGATTTCAATGGATTAATAGTGAAATCATGTGGAAAACACAATCCAAAATGTGCTGAAAGTAGGCTCATTGAGTTGACTAACATTGAAGATGATGATATCATCGCCACATTGTGCTAATGTGGCACATTTAAATCTTCTCATTGCTACGTAGCATGATGTGGCACCACGCTCGTGATAATGTGGCACTTGGACTCTTGAGCTTTACCATATGGCAATGTTGTGCCAGTGAAGTGGCATGCTTAGACTAATTGGATGTTGCCACGTGGCACTTCCAATGAAAGGAAAATAAAATGCACTATGGTCCTTTGCCCAAACTTGAACCCATGACCTTCCCTACTTTTATGCACAAGCTTAACTAGCTATACTATTGTTTTTTTCTCAAAATTAGGGCAACTCATTGTTACTAAATACTAAATCCAATTTAGCCCAAATTCAACATCTTAGAAAATTGATAATATAATATTATTCAAGAATAATTCTAGTATACATATGTTAAAAATAATTTTTAAATTGATTTTAATTTGATTATTTAACAAGCTTTAGTTTTGTTGGTCATTCAATTAATTCAAAAATTGATTATTTTTTTTTCATAAATTGACTAATTTAGCTCTAATTGAAGCACTATTTAACGATCACTCGGTGCATCGTAAGCAGTTACTTAAAGACATCGGATGATTAGGAACAAGAAAACAAACTAAGGCAGCAACGATGATTTCCATCACAAATCAGCTGGTGGTTTTAGGGTTTTGGTGGCAGCGCGCTGGCAAACAAATAGCCACACAAAGCAGCCTCTAGTCAATACACATTGCTTACACGTGCTCATAAATCGTAATTTAATCAATCAATATTTTGTTTGACTTGTGAAGTCCGTGCGCTTAAAATTTCTACGCTTCATCATTATTAATTTATTTAAATCATCCTCTAAACTCAACAACAACCTTGTAGTTCACCTAGTCGACGATTGCTTTGGACAATAATATGACAAAATCATCCCAGATAACGTGTATAATATAACATTGTGTTCGGTTTACTTGAGTTGAATCACATTCGGTCTTTATTATTTGTAAAACTATACTATTATCATTTTTTTATATAAAATATGACTTTTATTTTAAAAATATGTATGATCATACAATAAAATAATACCAAAAGGATTATTCTTTCTTTTTTTTTAATTTTATTTTATTTTAATGAACCAAATACAGCATAAGAGCATTAGTCTTTGTAAATATTACTCTTCCCAACCACTGATTTTGCAAATACACAAGATAAACCGGATCCTTTAATAAGTAAAATAGTTATGTTGACTCACCCATCTGCCCATCCTCGCCGTCGATTAGTCTTCTAGTAAGAACATCTTAAGAGCAAACTTTTCATTGCTGTCGGTGGACAAAATAAGGCAGTGGAAAAGGTCAAACGCCATGTGTTAAGATCCTACGTTATTATGGTTTTGACTAAAGACTATTCATCTGCGGTTATTTTACACTAATTGCATAGGAATGATCGTTGCACTCAATTAAATTTGGGTGGACTATTCTTTTCTCCTGAATACACGGACGTATGAACTTCTAAAATATGGACCGGATTCAACGAGGGTGGTCAGTTTCTAAGAAATTTTGTACAGTAATTTGTTTTTCAGCGTTTGGGAAAATGCATTAGGTTTACCCAGAAGAAGAAATTCAATTTAAAGACATTGATGACACGTTTTTGTTGGTAAAACAAGTGCATTCAAGACTTATCTTACCGGGTGTATGGATACTGCTAAAAAATCACTTTTTAGTTTACGTGACTTTCCAATGGTTATCATTCATATTTACGAGACATATTATCCTATTAAGTGTGTCGTTCCTTATATTTTCAATAGATAAAAGCCTCTAAAATATGAATATATCGGTTAAATTTTATATAAATGTACAAAGTGGTTTCTTGATAACTAAATTAAGGCTGCTAACTTGGGACATGACCACTTAACTCATAAACAACAATTTATAATAGAGGTTTCAGAATGACTTCAAACAATTTATAATAGAGTCAACCCCATTTATAACTCGCTCACACTCCCAAGTGGTGGAAATATTAGAGTATTGAAATATTTTATTTTTCCTGAAACCAGGAGGTTTGAGTGGAGACTTTCGGGCTTTTGTTCAAGTGCTGTGTTAGTTTGATGCAAAATTAGGTTTTGGAATTTGATTGAGCTTCATGAGATTTGTTTTTTTTTTTTTTTTTTTTGAGTGATATGTGGAGGCTTTGTAGTGGACATTGCCTCTTTTTTTTTTCTTTAGTAGTTAAAAAATCTTAGAAGCATCATATTTTTTGTTAATATGTTGTCAATTGGCACCAACTATACCCTATCATGATATATATATTTACATATAGTATAGGTGAAATGAAAATTATTTGTTTTCTAGTGGAAATATATATATTATTAAGTAGGAAAGCTTTATAATTTTTTTTTTTATAATTTTGTTATGCAGATTTGTTGAGATTGTAGCAAAGCTTTATGATTCTTTTTATGCCAATTGCAATTGAATAATATGATAGTAATATTCTTTTTTCTCCTTTCATTCCTCATTGGTTCTATAATGTGGACCTTATGGTTGGAGACTTTGTCGTATGATTAGAGAAAATTATATTTAATGTTCCAATTTCTATTGTTCAGTGGAGATTAAACTATATTTCATATCTTTGTGTTATTAATGACAACATATCGGTTTCACTTTATTATTTTATTCTTTTTACGAGAAAAGCATGAGCAATATATTTGTATAAATGACAGAATATTGTACTATATAACAGTTTCTTGTGAACAAAATAGGTGATAAAAATACAGAAATATTAATCTTTGTAATGCATATTAGCAACGAAAAGATATCTGGTAGCTACCAAATATTATTGTTTGCTACCACTTTTTGGTGCTTTAACAACTGTAGTTTGGTTAGAAAAAGCATGACTTTTTTTGCTTCCAAGCGATATAATTGGTGGTCTATAACTTTAATTACCTCTCAATCGCTACCAACGACCAAGGGTTTTATTTAGAAAACGACATTCCGTACAACTTCTAGTAACTGCGCCCGCCATGGTCAAGATGATAGGTAAGAATGAGAAGAATTAACAAGAACAAACTTAATATATAATTAAGGGAAAAGTATATTTTTATTCTTTGTTTACTTATTTTTTTATTTATATTTTTAATTTTATTTTTTTTTAATTTGAGTCTTTAATGTTTTGAAAACTTTACAAAAATAAGAGTTTTATTAAATATATTAAATTTTTTATTCATCTTGAGCATGTATTAACTTTCAATTAGCTTTAAGCTAACTAGCCAAAGTTGCTAGTGTTACAAAGTTTTTCAACTTCTTTTCTCAATTTTAATTCTTATTTTTGTACTTTTATTATTTTTTATTATATTATATAATTATATATATTTAATATTATTTTTATTATATTATGTAAATAAATATATTTAATATTATTTTTTATTAATTTGATTATTATGTATCAATTCAAAGTTTATATGTGTCTCGAATAAATGAAAAACTTAATAGATTTAACATAAGTTCTTCTTTTATAAAATTCTAAAATTTTAAAAATTCAAATAGAAAAAAATGGTTGAGAATTTAGGGGAATAAACTAAAATAATATTTTTAGAAAATTACGAAATAAAGTACTTAGAAAAATTATTCCAAAAATAGGTTACAAAGGTATAGACAAACAATTTATATTGAAGGTGCAGACATACTTTCAATAATTTGCTAATTTTTTATGAAAAATCATATAAAGAAACTTAAATTTTCTTAAATTATTTTTTTTGTTTAAAAAAAAATTAAAAGTTTACATAAAGAATAACAAAAAAATCATAAATTTAAAAATTATAAAAATTGATTTAAAATTTATTAAAAAAATTGGCAATCCCTTATGCTTTTCTTATAATACATAAAAAAATGATATTAATGCAATTTATTTTTCCAATTTTAAAAGGTCATAACTTTTCGCTCGTGTGGAGTTACGAAATATATATATATATATATATATATAACTAATTTGAGTCTACTATAACTAGAATCAAACTACATTACCGTTTGGTATTTTTATAAGGGTTAAATTGTTATGTTTTCATGAATTACTAACTATCGAATTAATAAAAAAAAAAAAAACAAAGAGATGAAGTTATGACATAGTAGAATCAATTTGTTTCTTCTTTTTTCGTATATTATAAGATAAAACATAAATGGGTACAAATTTTTTTTAATAAATTGATAATTTTTAAATTTATGAAAATTATTTTTTTTGTTATTCTTTATGTAAACTTTTAATTTTTTAAAAAAACAAAAAAAAAAACTTAATTTGAGAAATTTTAATTTTTTTAGACGATTTTTCATTAAAAAAAAATTAATAATAAAAAAATTAGCAAATTGTTGAAGGTGGGGACCGGGTATACACGTTCAATACAAATTACCGAAGGCGCAAACCAGATTTGCACCTTCGCAACTTAGTTTTGGAATAAACTTTTTAGGTACTCTATTTTGTGAATTAAAAAAGAAAAAATATTATTTTAGTGAATTCCTTTGAAATTTTAAATAAAAAAAAAAGATAAATATTTAAAAATGTATTTTTCTCTTTTATTAAACAACTCAATAAGTCTCAAAGGCTTGTTAAAAAGGTTCAATCTATGTTAACACAAAGAAAACCCCTTCTTTTAGGTAACCAAGGTAATTAAGGCAAATAGTAATAAATTGAATAGTTAAAATGTAATAAAAGTTTACATAATAAGCTAAGCATACAAGTGGCAAGTGATGGCAATCAAATGAAGTCCTTTGGCACAAAAAGTTAAGCATTTGAAAGGCATGTGATGGCATCGAATGAAGCCCCTTTTCATTGTTAATAATAGTTTTAACTAAATTGGATCTTCCTTTACACATTCCTCCATTTCTTAGACCCCTTGGCTGATGTCTCAAATCATGATGCTCATTATATCCTTCACCCTCAACTCTATTATTTGTTTAGTTTTAGAGCTTGATCGGTGTTTGTTCTCGTAACATGGTTTCCTATGACTGATAAACAAATTTCTTCTTCCTTTTTTTTTTGCTTTCCCAGAGTAACTTGATCTTGCCTCACATTTTCACGACTCTTAGGCAACAAAGTAACCCCTTTGGCCGTCCATCTGAATGGTATAAGTATTATAAAACTTGTGATGGAATGCTTGCTTTTCATTTACTCATGATCTCCCTAACAGCAAATGTGTAGCAATTAGAGGAACTATATTACAAACAACTTAGTCAACATAGTTTTCAATAATCGATATGCACCTATTTATGGACATGTAAAACCCGTTAGTATTAAGCCAATGCAAAATATATGGTGTTGAAAGAGTGGTAGTTTTTAATCATAGTTCAAAAATTAGTGGAGACTCCATTAGCATAGATACTCCATCAACAATTAATATGCTTCCCTTGTATGAACCATTTAATATGAAATAAAATTTCTCTCTTCTTAGGATTTGGCATAGTCCATATACTAAGAGTTCTCTTGATTACCAACTCTAACGATGAACTACTTTGGTCAAATCACATCTATATCATCTTTATTGTCTATACATCCATCTTTTTCCTACTACTTATCTTCTTCATTCACTATTTTCATCTTATGCTCAATTCCTATAACAATTATCACCCAATTATTAGGACACTTCACTATCAAATGCTAAAATCCTAAGCATTTGAACCATTTAACATCTATAGTCTTTCTCTATTTAGCCCTGCTTTAAACCGTTTCATCTTTATTATTGTCCCCTCTTTCTACTTTTTTTTCTACAACATATTTCTCTTCAATGTTTCTTTTATAAGATTCAATGGATTTTAGCTAATGTTGTAATGATTTGTAGCCCCATAGTCTTGTACTATTACACTTTTACCACATTGGAAATCTCAAATATAAGTTTGTTAACAAATCAATAATAGTTTGCTTTGGTGGTTCATAATGTTACACTTAGCTAGTAACATTTCAGATTCCTTAACATAGTCTTCTACCTACATCTTCCAATGTCTAAGAATCCGAATCTGAAACTACAAAAACATGTCCTATTTGTGATAATCAAGCTCAAATCACTTCATCAATCTTTTTAGTGGTCACGATGTTCTCATCTTTTCCTCTGGACTCCTATACCTCTAATGATGTAATTTATCTCACCATAAACCAGTATACTTAATAAATGCTAAAGAAGCCATACTAATATTAAAGTGCTCATTACGTTAAAGAAGTTTTGGGTGAGCTATTATTACCCATAAAAGTAGGAGCCTTGAACTCAAGATGTTATAAGCCTTTGTTATGTTAACCATATGCTCGAGTCTCCTTTCCATATAGAAATTATCCTTGTTTGAAACCTCAAACTTATTTGTCTTTTTATTCACTCCACTATCACTTCCATGATCATTCTCTCCTTACACACCCTACACCTCACATTAATCCATTTTGATATGCCATGACTACCCTAAAAAAGATGGACAATTCTAATAATTGATTGTCCATGTTTATTAATCGTCTTTCCTCGCTGCCTACACGACTACCACTATAATTATTAAAAATTATAATTTTGTTTCTTTTCTCTATTTCAAGTTTCACAATTTAATAAATGCATAAGATTTATAATTAATCTTCAAAATCAATGCAATAAAAATAATGGAGATATGGCAAAAAAGCAAAATAATAATAATAAAAATATAAAGATATATTATGATGAGTTGTGCTATGTATTAGGGCTTCTAATGCTAGCACATGGCTCTTGTGATGATCTAATGATCCAACTTGCTACAAAGTGTTAATTGGTAAAGATTTTTAGGTCAATTCTTAGGGTGACCTGGTTCATTAGCACGAGTTATGCAACATATTTGGTTAGTTTTATAAGGATATAGAATTGAATAGATCTATTCCTTCCTCGTAAAAATATCATTGTGCTTGGTTTGTATGATTATTATTCCACAAAATTTGATTCTTTTATAAGACTAAAAGTATAATTTTTATTATTATGTAATATATTTAGTTAATTTTATAAGAATAGAATTGAATATATTTATTCCTTCATAGTAAAAATATCATTGTGTTTGGTTTGTATAATTATTATTCCACAAAATTTGATTCTTTTATAAGACTAAAATGATAACTCTTCTATTCTTTTCAAATATATTTCTACATCTACTCATAATATCTTAGCCCAATAATGAAAGCTTAAACTAAGATAACATGTATTGTTATATATATATTCCAAATTTCTTACTAATGTCAATTCAAGTACAATCAACTAAAATAATTGCTATCACTTTTCTATTTTATGTTTTAAAAATTACAGTTTTATTTTTATCTTCATATAAACATGCCATTAGGGTTTTCAAAGCCAGCTAAACTCACCATAACAGCTAGGATTTATTGTAATGCATCCTTCTTAAGCAAAAACCTCAATCAGTCGATACTTACATGCATTCAACTAGTAGTCATAATAAAACTAATTTGAGGTCTCTCCGTATCATAGTTAGACATGGTCCAATCTTATTTAGTTTTGATTTTGTCTTTGACTCAATTTAGTCAACCAAGAATAGGTTAATTACTGAGGTGGAACAAAAAAAGAGAAAAGAAACAAAAGTAAAGAAAAGCCTATCATTATTTGACTTGCATTGACCTGAAATATTTTTCAGATTTTAAATGAAATAAATTTAGGGGGGGGAAGGAATATCTATGTCCATCCACCACAACAGCATCACAACACATGATACAGAACGATGTATTAATCAAATTATGCGTGCTTATTTACAATAATACCAAATTTACACAAGAGGGGGGAAAAAATACACAACTTCAAGTGATCACGGAATTTTCAATTTAAGTAAGCAGTTATCAAACAGTTCACGTAAACATCAAGAAAAGAAATCAGTTAATCGAGATTATTAATGATAATTAAAACAACAACAGACAATTGGAATCCAGATCAAACTTCTTCAATAAAAATAAACAAACACTAACTGCTGCGGGTGGCTATTGGTTAACAAGGCTTCAGTCTCCAAGCAGATGTTCACCGCCACAATCGCCGCCACCACTGCCAGCAAGGCCATGGATCGCCACCCTACTCCGTCACCCCGGCCTGGCTTTCCTCCGGTGCACTATTCAAGTCCAATACTCCTCTTCCCAATAATCCGTCCTTCATTTTTCTTCCTTCTCCGATACCACTATTTTCCTCCCCAGCCTCCACCACCACCATTTCTTCCGACTCCAAAACAGCTCTCCACGTTCTCTCCTCCCCATTACCCCTCTTCCCAAAATACTTCACTGCCTCATGCATCCGCCGGAGGATAGCAAAGAATTCCTCCACCTCCTCCTCGCTTGGTGGAGCTTTTACTTCGGCCTCCTCCCTTTCTCTCTCCCCCAATCGCAACCTTCTTCTATTCTCATCAACCACTCCATCATGATCTTCTTCTTTCATCTTCCTCTTCCTGATCATCTCTTGCTCCATTTGTAAAAGGAAATATGGGGAAACTCCTTGCTCAGTCCTTGTTGAGAGAGACTGAGAAGATAGAGAGGCAGAGATAGACTTTATTATTGTTGCAATAATATTGGATCTTGTTTCAAGTGGGTGGATGGAAGGAGAGCATATATACCGTGAATATAAATCATATACTAGGAACAGGAGCTAGATGGTTTTCCTAGCATCTTGTGCTGTGACTTTACACCTCCAAAGTCTTTCGTATAAGATTTTAATATTTCTAAGTTGTTGCTACCTTGAAGAACGGTTAGCATGTACTTAGAAGGAAAATTTTGAATGGATCGGGGTTTCTTAAGTTTTGAACATCTCTAGAGTCAAGTTATTTTAAAATATGAGTCAGTGAAAGAGTATATGGTTTTATTTTACATTTTCATAAAATAATAAACGAGTGCAGTGATTAGACGAGTAAAAAAGGCGGAAATTGAAAGAAATTGATTGAGATTATATACTTGATAACTTAAGTAAAGAATAGAAATAGGTAAAAAAACAAAAAAGAAATAAATTGGAGAGAAATTGATAAAAATGAATTGAAACAAGGGTAATATCGTCCCATACTAACTTAATTTCCTTCATTTCTTTTATATATTATCAAATATAAAATAAAAATTACACTTAATATCATTTCAATTCTTTTTTTTTTTCCTACCCATTTTCGCCCATTTCGATCCTATCAAAAACTCCCAAACACAGGACATATATAACCAACAATATAAGCTAGTCAATCTATCAAAAAACATAAGTTAAATATTATTGAAAATTCAAGAGTTGTATTCATATTTTAATCTCTTATTTCGTAAAGCATATTGATCGAAACTTGTTTGTACAATAATTAAAATGACTCAAACAATGGTGCCAAACTTGAAATGTTGAAACATGTGCAATCGAACACCATTTTATCAAGAAATCAATTCAAATTTATCATTATAATAGTTTTCATAATCACCTAAGGCAAAGTTGCATAATCGAGTCTCTTAGATTTTCATGGATCTCCCTCACACTCTATCTAATATATGCATAATTATTAAAATCACGAGTTAATTGTATAATTTTAAAAGTTTATAATTTTATAAAGTTTTTTATAATCAAAATGAATTAAAAAAATTATTTAAGTAGAGATTTTAATTATCAATTTAGTTATATGATTCTACAAGTTTTCGATTTTATATGATTTTATATAATTCTATCCATTATAAACCCTTTAATTTTAGGTAGAATCGTGAATTTAACAACTATAAATATATGTAACAGAAGAATACCTAAACATAGGAAAATCCATAAGAGAAAAATGTATATGTACCTAGATCAATCGATTACTTTTAAGATTAATTGGCCATGGAGGATCGTAGTCGACCACCTCCTACAATAATAGAGTGCTTCCTTTTGTTCCACATTGCGACCTGTTGCCTTATCCATTTCTTAGCTTTTGGCTCCAATCTCAAGTCTTATGAATTTTAATACATGCTTAACAAATCTCCATTTTTTCCCGTATATGCTTGTATGCTCATGCTTCACTACTTTCAGTCCTTCTTGTTTCAATCTTCCCAAGCACTCACCTCTAGACTATCTAATAGATAGTAGTTAATCGTGAGATCTCAACATCCATATCTACACGATATCTCTATTGTCTCTTAAAACACTTGCTTTACTATGAATCGTGGCACAAATGACATTTCTTCTGTTAATATCAACTAGCAAACACACCAAATCATTAAGTATTCATTGGAACTCAAGATTCCAATTTCCTCCAGACTCTTCAGTCTTCACCCAATTACTGAATACTTGTTGGACCTTTCTGGCTCCGTTTCTTTCTAAGATTCTAATTTTGTGCAATGTATGAGTGAAATCAAATAAACTTGTTCATATCTTACAGTGCTACAATGATCAACATAATCCGTTAAAGCAAGAGATAAGGTAATATATGACAATCCAGACAAATACCTCGCAGCTGATATAATGCATATCCATCTAATGTGCGGTCTGACGCAGACTACTCACATCAACAATTCCCAATTTTCATCTATTGCCCATGTGCAATAAACCGTTTGCAGAGACTCGTAGGCTTGAAACCAATTTCAACCTGAACATATATGAATGCACTTTCGGATCTCCTCTACCTGCTCTTACATTAATAACTGCTTTGCTTTTACCATTTTACTTCAGTTATTAGTTTTCCTTGCACGGTTACTTGCAATCAAAGTAGATCACAAATCTCTAAACTTCCCTGTAAAGCAACCACAAAAATTAAATATCTCTCTAGCATAAGACTATTTACAAACTCTAAAAATTAACACCTACGAAATAAGATATGAATTCGATAAAAATATAAATAAATACTTATTTACTCCTATAAAAGATGTAAATGAATCGGCAAATCCCTTTATAGATAGCCTCTTTATTTAGTTATTTTTAATATCACACAAAGCACAATTAAACTTTCGCCATTCTACTGCATCAATTCTAATTGCCAACCACTTTAACTTAAAAATTACCAATACCTCATTTTCAAACTTACTTTTCTTAAAAAAGAAAACACTACATCCTAGTCACCTGACTTCACCATCGTCGATCTATTCACAGCTTTAACATCATTCTTTATGTGATAATTATTCAATGGTCTACCCCTAAAATATGACAATAGGCTACAAATAATATACGACTTTAATAGATTCTGCCTTATCTAAAAAGCCCTATAAATCATTCTAAATTAGAAATTAGTCTGATTTGAGTCATTTCACCAAGCTAAAGATAGCGTGTACACGATTAACCGTAAATTGTGGAATGCAAAATGACCCTTACAATAATTGGGAAATACATGACCATTGTCCTTAAAATTTAGCTAATTGACGACGGGGGAGGGGGCGTCCAACTTAATTTCTCTCCAACCCTTGGTCTCTTCCTTGACCGTATAATGGGAGCGCAAGATTTATATTAATATGATTATAAACTAAGCAAGACTTTTATAATATGAAAACGTTGATAACTTATGGGTCTTATTGTAAAACAAAATAAAAATATTTTTCATGCTTATATATATATATGTGTATATATTGTGAAATATTTAATCATTAATATTAAAAGACCTAAATTATTATTGACAAGGAAAAGTCCATCATAGAGTGGAGACCCATTTTATATTATCGATTATATTTATATTATTTCAATATAAATTTAACATCATAAATGATTTTTTTTTTTCTCGATGAACAAATGCTAACTAAGAATCCAAAATTATTCTAAGCTACGCCAATTTTCCCGTTGTCCTCTTGCATGTGTAATGGCTGACGCGATGCGACACCCATGCATCGCAACTTGCCAGCATTATCATCACCGTTTGATTAATCAACAACGATGACGCAAGCGCGGTTTCGTCGGCTGACGTTATCACCAAAGTCCTTTGCGAATTATTCTGGATAGTAGACGATCCAATACTCGCAACCAATGCCCGTGCCGGAAGCGCGTAAAGGACGGACTCGATTCGATAATATAGGTAACTCGAAACGTGATGGTACGCGTGAGGGTAAGAGAGTACAGTAACAGTGATTATTAAAGCGACTTTGGTTCTTTCGTAGGATGTTTCCTTGTGGACTAAAAAATGAAGCCTCCACCGCAAGTCAAAATAATTGATGGTGAGAAAAAGATTACCCAAAAGGAACGGTCCTGTTTTTTTTTAGATTGGTTGCTTTTTTACTTTTTCTTTTTTTTTGACGTTTCAATTTTCAAATTTGAGCCTACAAGTACCGGTTGATGAGATGGTTGTGACTATATTTAAATAATTTAAATTAAGGCGATTCAATACTTAAAAGATTATATTGAATAAATAAATGTGTTTAAACTTAAACTGGGATTTGCTTTATGGGCTTGTTGAGTCATAAAGACAAACTTGATATAGACCACTTTTTCTACCATCTAAGCATATTATATATTTAACTATATGCATTCAAGTGTGAAATTAAAAGAAAAAAAAATAATCTAGTGAAGAAAAAATGAGTTGAATCTACATTGCATTGAGCCAATTATACTAATATTAATATGACATGATATCAATACGCGGCATGATAATAAATATAGAATTTACAGCGTGATACATTTTTGACCAGGGGTAAGAAAATTTATATCCATGTGTATATTTTATAGTTCTATACAGATATCATCAAGATAATGACATAAAACAATTAAAAATATTACAAATAATCATTTGAAATATTTTAAGATATCAATATATTGTTAATAAGGAAAGTATACCTGTCATTTTAATTTAACTAAACGGCTAATGGCTGTATTTAAATAACAACCAACGATACACTGAGAGATAAAGGCCATCACTATTGGTGGGTAAACTTTGGCGGATTGACTGTAGATGGACTATAGAATTTTAAGATATCGGCATGACTTTGGAGAGTTTTGGTCCACTTTCTTTCTTTTTTTTTGGTAACACCCTACGCATTTCTTAAGGAAAAAAATACGTAAATAATATAATTTTTAAAAATTATTATATGAATAAGATACGAGAAAAAAAAAACATTATGTGAATAAGATACCCACATACAATTTTAATATGGAAAAAATTTATATTGAAAACATATATAATATATGTATTCTCAATATAAAAAAATTTATATTAAAAACGCATATAATACATACCTTTTTAGTACAAAGAAAATTTGCTATTTAATAGTACATGTATTTTTAGTATAAATTTTTTGCCCACAATTATTCAAAAGAAAAAAGAAAAGAACTTTCTATTAAAATATATACCATTTCTAATATTCATGGAAATATTCAAAATAAGTTATAAATAAGTCCAATTTTCATATAACCAAATATCCCAAAATCAAATATACGAGGATAAGAAAATATTTAATTATGAATCTATTTAGTACATGTATTAATGATCTAATTAAATTATCTAAACTACATTATTTTTATTTTCGTATAGAAACTTACATTAAGTTAAATAAAATATTCTAAATATAAATTTATATTCATAAATTCTATTTTTCCATCCTAAAATTAAAAATTTAACTCTTACTTCCTATTTGTTATAATTAATTAATTAATTTAGTTTTTATCTTACTTTTTTATTTTAAAATATATTATTATTTGTTATAAAATTTTCGTTATATGTAAATCATTAAAACAGTGTTAATATATTATAAATAACTATTAACAATCTTTTCAAAAATTTTATTCATTATGAAATCTACTTATAAAACTTTAGTAATTCAAAATATATTGAAATTAAATGTTGATATCGGTGATTATATTATCATAGTATAACTTTACATGTATTTATTTTATTGCATAGTCACTTTTGATTAATGTTACAATCCTCACGATATTTCTATAATCATGGCTCTATTAATTGTACTTATATACAATGGTTATAATTAAGATAAGTATTGGGTTATTATTTATATATTTGTATAACCCTTTTTCTTTCTTTCTTTCTTTCTTTTTTTACTGTAAGTTTTGAAATTTATTAAACCAA
Source organism: Laguncularia racemosa (assembly GCA_037954665.1). NCBI lineage: Eukaryota > Viridiplantae > Streptophyta > Magnoliopsida > Myrtales > Combretaceae > Laguncularia > Laguncularia racemosa. The sequence goes on along the minus strand of JBBMOL010000020.1, from coordinate 7,666,573 downwards.
ATATCAAAGTTATTAATTTTTTTTTTATTGTTCCTTTTCTTCTTCTTCTTCTTCTTCTTCTTCTTCTTTCTCAATAATTGTAGGGCATTTTCAGTACGATTTTTTTTATTACTTAGAGTGCATGCAGTACATGCATTTTTAATACTAAGAACACATGTACTATATTTTTTTTTGGTATCCTATTTGCATGATATTTTTTTTCTTATCTTATTTGCGTAATATTTTTTTTTTAAATTACATTATTTATATATTTTTCCCCATTTCTTTATAATGGACTAACATGTCTAGACTTGAGTAAAGAGCGACTTTAATCTATAAATCTACCAAAAAATGGTCTTGTGGTTCACATACCATAAATCCACTAATGATTTGTCATATTAGATGAGTTATGGTGGTTTAAGGCTATCAAATTGCCAAATCAGTGAGTCATAACCTACGAAAGAAAAATAAACTAAATAATTAAGGTGAGAAAGCAAAAAAAAATCATCAACTATGTTACAACTCACTGATCATTCCCACCACTATTAAAATAATCTAACTATCAAAATAACTCTATTCAACTTACATGATTGTGTGAAAATTCTTATAATTTAATAGTATAGATATTGTTTATTTAATAGAATAAAATATATTTGATTTTCTTTTTTTTTTTTAAGTATAATAGTAGTTAAAAAAAAAAAAAACTCAAAGATTGTTCCTCATGTTGACCCATTTCTTCATCCTGAAGGTCCATATTCAGTTTACAACTAGGGATTAATGGAAGATGTGCGACAATGACTAGACTTGGAAGTGCATTGAGTAATAAATGTTATTGGAGGAGTCGTATCAGTGTGTAAAGGACCGACGGGATAGATCACTACATGCTCGGTTTCAAAAGTACAGGTACAGCTCCTATAAAATTACAAAAAGACCCTAATATTAGTCATTTGTATTTATATGTAATTGTAATTATTTTTGAAATCTATTTGTTATCTGGTTTGATTTATATAGATTAATGAAATATTAATTAAGTCGAGAAAAATCTTAAATTAGATGATGTATTGGCCTTGTAAGTGTATATTTATGCAAAAGACTAATTTCATATTATATCAGTGGAATTTTTTTTTTTTATTATCAATATTCTCAAAAAAATATAAGTACGATATTTTAATATTTAAGATTTTTTAATGATTTAAATAGAACTATTTCTGAATGTCTAATTATATATGCGTACTTTGTTGGAATCCCAACTTCTTATCTGATGCGGACATTGTGGTGGACACGAGTTGACACACGGTCGTGTGTCATGTCGGAAAACTTCCACAAACGCACACGGCTTTATACACGGCTAAGAGGCACGACCGTGTGATGATTCCCAAAAACGTACACGGTCTCCTACACGAGCAGAAGGCACGGCCGTGTGTTCTGTCAGGATCTCTCCCAGAAACAGACACGGCTGCAGGCACGGCCAGGAGACACGGTTGTGTATTATGCTAGAAATATTCCCAGAAGCATACATGGCTGCAGGCACGGCTGTATATACGACAGAAGACAGACGTGTATATTTGTATTTATTTCTACGTGTACATCTATATTTCTTTTTTTTTTTACGTATTTTCCAAAGGAGTATATATATAGTGTTAGGTCATTTTAGGGTTACGCTTTATTCAATATTCAAGATACACTTTTAAAGAAGAGTTTCTCTGTTTTGTCGGTTGTATGCAATCGAGATTTCTTCAAGGAATAATTCATATTTATTCTTTGTTTGTTTACGAGACCAATCCTAAAATCGGATTCGTTTCATTTACACTTTCCGCGCTGTGTCGTTATCTTTCTTCCCCTCCCCATGATTTCGATTAATATTTTCCCTTCTTTTTCTTGTATAATTCTATTTCAATTAGACATGTTGATATCCTGCATTATTATATAAAAGTTCTTTAATTTTTTGGACACTCATTAGGTGGACCTGCTGCTGCCGATGATGATGATGAAGAAAAAGGAGAAGGTATGGCTTTTGTGGTGGCACGCCAAATTTGATTAGACAGTTTTATAGGCATCCCTCGGACAAATAGTCACTCCTTTCCTGAGAACATCATTTAAATTTGTTGGCTATATGCACACAATTATTGTCCAAAAAAAAAAAACGAGAAGGGTTCTTTGAGGAACCGATCACTGTCTCAGCTGTGCCGTCCAAGCCTCCATTGAAGAAGTCCAAATCAGGAAGCACTTTTGTTGGAGTTAGCATAATACCGCTTGCTTTGCTTTCCAAACATGTAGACTATGACAATTAACTGTAGTCCAATAATCCTAGTAAGTGCAGTTGATTGGACCAAAGTGGGTAAAATTAGATTTCTTATCCTATATTCTATTTTATAAGTATAAATTTTAAATATTTAAAATTACAATGAAATTCACATCCTATAAAATTTACATATTTTAAGGTATTTTATAGATTCTATACATTTTTTTCAAGTCACTTCTTTTCTTTAAAATATTATTATCATTCACACTTAACATTATAATGTTCAAATAAAAAATTTTACTTTTAAATTGTGAATAATAAAGAATGAAAAGGTAATGAATGAATAAATATATATATTTGGTATGGTTGATCTTATACTTTCTTTCTTGTTACTCGAGTGTTCAACATTTTTAGAACTACATATAAAAATGGATTGTTTATGAATTTAAAAAAAAAAAACAAAAAAGAAAACCTCGTAAAAACATTGGGTTTTTCACACCTCTTACTTTCTTCCTCCTCCTCCTCCTCCTCCTCTTCTTCTTCTTCTTCTTCTTTTTATTTAAAATTTGTGGATGTAGGGTGGTTATTCATTACCTTAAGAGGGTAATGCCACCCTCAATCTTCATCACCATGTGGGCAGATTGAATGACTCGCTTTTTATATGTGAGTTGCTACCATTAACTTAATGATGGCCACCTAGTTATCACCCCTTAGCCTTTAGGACCTTGATTCCATATTTTAAATTTTCTATACTTTTTCTTTTTTTTTTTAATTTAGTTATTATATTATTTATATAAATTAATTATTCGGATGAATCAAATGATGTCACATATTAAATGTAGATAAAAAAAGTTATCTTTGTTAAGAAATGTCCTAACTTGTAATGCTTGAAAATGTTGATGACTTGAAATTAAAAGAAAAAAAGAAATTATGGTTCAAACAGAAAAGTAAAATGTTGAAAATCAAAAGTGTTATTTCCTGTATATTTATGAACTAAGGATTGACTCAAGTGAGAGATATGATACAAGTTTACTTAGTTGATAACATTGGTCAAAATAGCAGATTGTGAGTAAAGGCAACTTGGTTGGATTTTCTTTATATTTGTGAGTTTTAATTATATTTATTATCGATATTCAAGTAGGGTAAATGGCCGCTTACAATACGGGATGCCCTATAACATAGAACCTGTATTATACATGATAGGTTTTAAGGTGACTTGAGGTTATATCTTATATTCTACCCTATGAGTACATGCTTTAAAAATTTGAAATGAAAACTTATTTTTTGACACATAATATCCATATTAGAACCTATTTGGTAATGTCAAGGTCCAGTAGCCGTGTTCAACCCAATGATAAGTAGCAAGAACTTGTGACTGTTTTCAGGACCTACGCCTAACAGTACAATTCTAATATAGACAGTTCTTTCCTAAGAATGGATTTCCATATTTTGGGAAAGTTTATGCATATTTATTCATGCCATCCACTTTGCATTATTAGGGCCAATATTAATCCGTTTTGGACACATCAATTGAGAACTCTTGCAGCAGTTACTTCTCGTATCTCTTTTGTAAGTGTCACACCGTTATGTATATTGAAAATACAAGTTCATCTAAAACAACATGTCAGAGATGCTGGCGTTGCAATGGTGGAGACTCTATTTTAGGGGACAAATTCACAGCCATGAGAAAGAAGGAAAGGTATACAACATCATGAAATTTGAAGGGCGAAGTTTGTATTTTAAGCCTAAGTTAGAATTACACATAGAATACTTTTATTGTAACTGAAGTGCAACATTTTGTTAATTCATTTGACTGTGTCGTAACATATTAATTTGTACTAGGTTTGCCTTTGGGTGGAACGAATCGTTCCTTCAGAAGAAAGTGGACTGAATTGAGTGTGTAAGCCTTAACACTTGGAGTAAATTGGGCTGGAAGAATTTAACATTTGAAATATGGATTGTTTACTATTATTTCGGGCCTACGCTGGACTTCTAATCCTTATATATATACTTCAGAAGCCCAGCATCTCTTGGACCCATTGCATGACGTTTGTTATGGCCATGCAAACCGAGTTCCATATTGAGTAGTCGTTTCAAATTTTAGGAAAAGGACAAGTCCATTTGACAGCTATTTATTTCAGATGTTCCTCGTAATTGTATAGCAAGTTCTTCAGCTTATAGTCAATTGTATGGTGGCCAAAAGAAGAAGAAGAAGAAGACTATTTATTTTACACATTCCTTGTAATTGTATAGCAAACTCCATAGCTTGTAGTCAATTGTATGGTGGTCAAAAGAAAGAAGAAGAAGTTGTTGGCTGACAAAGCATTTGAGTTTGGTAAAATGGTAAGAAAACTTAAAATCCATTCAAGTGCTTGCAAAGCATTTAAGTTCGGCAAAATGGTGAGAACACTTAAAATCCAATCAAGTGCTTCTCCTTATATGTTTATTGCTATTTTACATTCAATTGCATACACATTTTGAAAGAATGTGATTTCAATTACCCATTCCTACTTTTATGTTGAAATCAATTAAATCGAACAAGCAAAACATTGCTTTCAAATAAAAAAAATATAATTATTCTATTATTTTCAACAACTAAAATTTTTAATAAACCATCTTAAACCTATAAACCATGTTTCCATACCAAAAGATGGTGTTTGTTAAAATAAAAGATCAAGAAATCGTTTAGTAACAATAAACTACTGTGCATTGATCATTATGTAATTGAATATCTTCATTTATAGTATCTCAATGGAACCATTACATGTTATGCTATCAATTGACAATCATTTAACTTGATTTTCAAGACAATTTAGATTTAATAAAACAAGAAAAAGTCCATTTGATAGCTATTTATTTCAGTAGTTCCTCGTAATTGTATAGCAAGTTCTTCAACTTGTAGTCAATTGTACAATGGTCAATAGAGAAATGAAGAAGAAGAAGAAAAAGAAGTTGTTGTTGGCAAAGCATTTAACTTCGGAAAAATGGTGAGGAAACTTAAAATCCATTTAAGTGCTTCTACTTGTACATTTATTGTTATTTTCATTCAATTGCATAGACGTTTTGAAAGTATTTGATTTCAATTACCTATCTTTATTTTTATGTTGAAATCAATTAAATTGAATAAACAAAACATTGCTCTAAAAAATATATATAATTATTCTATTATTTTCGACCACTGAGATTTTTAATAAATCATCTTGATTCTATAAACCATGTTTCCATACCAAAAGGTGGTGTTTATTTAGATAAAAGATTAGGTAATCATTTAGCAACAATAAACCATTTTGTATTAATCATTATGTAATTAAATATCTTCATTTATGGTATCTCGATGGAACCATTACAAGTTATGCTATCAATTGACAATCATTTAACTTGATTTTTGAGATAATTTAGATTTAATAAAACAAGAACAAGTCCATTTGATAGCTATTTTATTTCAAATGTTCCTCGTAATTGCATAGCAAGTTCTTCAGCTTGTAGTCAATTGTACAGTGGTAAGAAGAAGAAGAAGTTGCTGGCAAAGCATTTAAGTTCGGCAAAAACGTGAGGAAACTTAAATACCATTTAAGTGCTTCTTCTTGTACATTTATCATTATTTTCATTCAATTGCATAGACGTGTTGAAACCCATTCCAAGTTTTATGTTGAAATTAATTAAATTGAACAATCAAAACATTGCTTTCAAATAAAATAATATAATTATTCTATTATTTTCGACCATTAAATTTTTTAATAAATCATCTTAAACCTATAAACCATGTTTCCATACCAAAAGGTGGTGTTTGTTGAGATAAAAGATCAGGTAATCAATTTGCAACAATAAACCATTGTGTATTAATTATTATGTAATTAAATATCTTCATTTATGGTATCTTGATGGAGCCATTACATGCTATGCTATCAATTGACAATTCTTTAACTTGATTTTGGAAATAATTTATATTTAATAAAACAAGAACAAGTCTATTTGATAGTTATTTATTTCGGATGTTCCTCCTAATTGTATAGTAAGTTCTTCAGCTTGTAGTCAAATGGTCAGTAGAGAGAAGAAGAAGAAGAAAAAGAAGTTGTTGGCAAAGCATTTAAGTTCAACAAAAAGGTGAGGAAACCTACGGAAACTTAAATACCATTCAAGTGCTTTTGCTTCTACATTTATTGTTATTTTCATTCAATTGCATAGACATTTTGTAAGCATTTGATTTCAATTACCCATCGTTATTTTTAAGTTGAAATTAATTAAATTGAACAAGAGAAACATTGCTTTCAAATAAAATAACATAATTATTCTATTATTTCCGACCACTAAAATTTTTAATAAATCATCTTGATCCTATAAACCATATTGCCATACTAAAAGGTAGTATTTATTGAGATAAAAGATTAGGTAATCATTTAGCAAGAATAAACCATTTTTTATTGATCATTACGTAATTAAATATCTTCATTTATGGCATCTTGATGGAACCATTATATGCCATGCTATCAATTAACAACCATTTAACTTGATTTTCAAGATAATTTAGATTTAATAAAACAAGAACAATTCCATTTGATAGCTGTTTATCTGAGATGTTCCTCATAATTGTATAGCAAGTTCTTCAGCTTGTAGTCAAATATATAATGGCCGTAGAGGAAAGAAGAAGAAGAAGTTGGAAAAGCATTTAAGTTCTACAAAAAGGTAAGGAAACTTAAAATCCATTCAAGTGCTTTTGCTTGTACATTTGTGGTTATTTTCATTCAATTGCATAAACGTTTTCAAAGCATTTGATTTCAATTACTAATCCCTATTTTTACATTGAAATCAAATAAATTGAACAATAAAACATTGTTTTCAAATAAAAATAATATAATTATTCTATTATTTCCCATCACTATAATTTTTAGTAAATCATCTTGAACCTACAAATCGTGTTTCCATACCATAAGGTGGTGTTTGTTGAGATAAAAGATTAGGTAATCATTTAACAACAATAAACCACTGTGTATTGATCATTATGTAATTAAATATCTTCATTTATGGTATCTCGATGGAACCATTACATGTTATGCTAGCAATTAACAATCATTTAACTTGATTTTCAAGATAATTTAGATTTAATAAAATAAGAACAAGTCCATTTGATAGCAATTTATTTCAGATGTTCCTTGTAATTCTATAGCAAGTTCTTCAACTTGTAGTCAATTGTACAGTGATCAGCAGAGAAAAGAAGAAGAAGAAGAAGAAGAAGTTGTTGGCAAAGCATTTAAGTTTGGCAAAAGGTGAGGAAACTTAAAATCCATGCAAGTGCTTCTGCTTGTATATTTATCGTTATTTTCATTCAATTGCATAGACATTTTCAAAACATTTGATTTCAATTACCCATCCCCATTTCTACGTTGAAATTAATTAAATTGAACAAACAAAACATTGCTTTCAAATAAAATAATATAATTATTTTGTTATTTCTAACCACTAAAATGTTTAATAAATCATCTTGAACCTATAAATCATGTTTCCATACCAAAAGGTGGTGTTTGTTGAGATAAAAGATTAGGTAATCATTTAGCAACATTAAACCACTATGTATTGATTGTTATGGAATTAAATATTCTCATTTACGGCTCGATGGAACCATTACTTGCTATGCTATCAATTGACAATTCTTTAACATGATTTTCAAGATAATTTAGATTTAATAAAACAAGAATAAGTCTATTTGATAGCTATTTATTTCGGATGTTCCTCATAATTGTATAGCAATTGTATAGCGGTTAGTAGTGAGAAGAAGAAGAAGAAGTTGTTGGCAAAAAATTTAAATTTGGTAAAAAAGTGAGGAAACTTAAAATCCATTCAAGTGCTTTTGCTTGTACATTTATTGTTATTTGCATTCAATTGCATAGACGTTTTGTAAGAATTTGATTTCAATTACCCATCCCTATTTTTAATTAAATTGAACAAGCAAAACATTGCTTTCAAATAAAATAATATAGTTATTCTATTATTTTGGACCACTAAAATTTTTAATAAATCATCTTGAACCTATAAACCATGTTTCCATGCCTAAAGGAGGTGTTTGTTGAGATAAAAGGTTAGGAAATCATTTAGCAACAATAAACCACTAATTATTATGTAATTAAATATCTTCATTTATGGCATCTTGATGGAACCATTATATGCTATGTTGTCAATTGACAATGATTTAACTTGATTTTCTAGATAATTTAGATTTAATAAAACAAGAACAAGTCCATTTGATACTATTTATTTTAGATGTTTTTCGTAATTGTATAGCAAGTTTTTCAACTTGTAGTCAATTGTACAGTGGTCATTAGTGGAAAGAAGGAGAAGAAGTTGTTGGTAAAGCATTTAAGTTCAACAAAAAGGTGAGGAAACTTATAATCCATTCAAGTGCTTCTACTTGTACATTTATTGTTATTTTCATTCAATTGCATCAATGTTTTCAAAGTATTTGGTTTCATTTACCCATGCCTATTTTTATATAGAAGTCAATTAAATTGAACAAGCAAGATGTTGCTTTCAAATAAAATAATAAAATATTCTATTATTTTCGATCGCTAAAATTTTTAATAAGTCATCTTGAACCTATAAACTGTGTTTCCACACCAAAAGGGGGTGTTCTTTGAGATAAAAGATTAGGAAATCGTTTAGCAACAATAAACCATTGTGTATTGATCATGATGTAATTAGATATCTTTATTTATGGTATCTCGATGGAACCATTACATGCTATGCTGTCAATTGACAATCATTTAACATGATTTTCAAGATAATTTAGATTTAATAAAACAAGAACAAGTCCATTTGAAAGCTATTTAATTCATATGCTCCTTGTAATTGTATAGCAAGTTCTTCAGCTTGTAGCAAATTGTATCGTAGTCAATAGAGGAAAGAAGAAGGAGAAGAAGCAGTTGTTGACAAACCATTTAAGGTTAGCAAAAAGGTGAGGAAACTTAAGGATACTTAAAATCCATCTAAGTGCTTCTGCTTATATATTTATCGTTATTTTCATTCAGTTGGATAGATGTTTTCAAAGCATTTGATTTCAATTACCCATCCCCATTTTTATGTTGTAATCAATTAAATTGAACAAGCAAAAGGTTGCTATCAAATAACATAATATAATTATTCTATTATTTCCAACCACTAAAATTTTTAATAAAGAATCTTGAACTTATAAACCATGTTTGCATACCAAAAGTTGGTGTTTCTTGAGATAAAAGATTAGGTAATCGTTTAGCAACAATAAAATGTTGTGTATTAATCATTATGTAATGAAATATCTTCATATCTCAATGGAACCATTAAATGCTATGCCATCAATTGACAATCATTTAACTTGAGTCTCGAGATCATTTAGATTTAATAAAACAAGAAAAAGTCCATTTGATAGCTATTTATTTCAAATGTTTCTTGTAATTGTATAGCAAGTTCTTCAGCCTATAGTCAATTGTACAGTGGTCAGTATAGGAAAGAAGAAGAAATTGTTGGCAAAGCATTTAAGGTTAGCAAAATGGTGAGGAAACTTAAAACTCATTCAAGTGCTTCTCCTTATACATTTATCGTTATTTTCATTCAATTGGATAGACATTTTCAAAGCATTTGATTTCAATTAGCCATCCCTACTTTTATGTTGAAGTCAATTAAATTGAACAAGCAAGACGTTGCGTTCAAATATAACAATATAATATATATTATTTTCGACCACTAAATTTTTTAATAAATCATCTTGAACCTATAAATTGTGTTTCCTCACCAAAAGGTGGCATTTGTTGAGATAAATGATTAGATAATCATTTAGCAACAATAAACCACCGTGCATTGATCATTATGTAATTAAATATCTTCATTTATGGTATCTCGATGGAGCCATTACATGCTATGCTATCAATTGACAATCGTTTAACTTGATTTTCAAGATAATTTAGATTTAATAAAATAAGAACAAGTCCATTTGATGGCTATTTGTTTCAGACGTTCCTCGTAATTGTATAGCAAGTTCTTTAGCCTATAGTCAATTGTACAGTGGTCAGTAGAGGAAAGAAGAAGAAGAAGAAGTTGTTGGTAAAACATTTAAGGTCAGCAAAAAGTTAAGGAAACTTAAGAAAACTTAAAATCCATTCAAGTGCTTCTGCTTGTACATATATCATTATTTTTCATACAATTGCTTAGACGTTTTCAAAGCATTTGATTTCAATTACCCATCCCTATTTTTACTTAGAAGTCAATTAAACTGAACAGGTAAGATGTTGCTTTCAAATAAAATAATATAATATTCTATTATTTTCGACCACTGAAATTTTTAATAAATCATCTTGAATCTATAAACCATGTTTCCATACCAAAATGTGGTGTTTATTGAGATAAAAGATTAGGTAATCGTTTAGCAACAATAAACCATCGTGTATTAATCATTATGTAATTAAATATCTTTATTTATGATATCTTGATGGAACTATTACACGCTATGCCATCAATTGACAATCATTTAACTTGATTTTTGAGATAATTTAGATTTAATAAAACAAGAACAAGTCCATTTGATAGCTATTTATTTCAGATGTTCCTCGTAATTGTATAGAAAGTTCTTCAGCTTGTATTCAATTGTACAATGGTAAGAAGAAGAAGAAGAAGAAGTTGTTGGCAAAGCATTTAAGTTCGGCAAAATGATGAGGAAACTTAGGGAAACTTAAAATCCATTCAAGTGCTTCTGATTGTACATTTTTCATTATTTTCATTCAATTGCAAAGACGTTTTGAAAGCATTTGATTTCAATTACCCATTCCTATTTTTACATTGAAATCAATTAAATTGAACAAGCAAAACATTGCTTTCAAATAAAATAATATAATTATTCTATTGTTTCCAACCACTAAAATTTTTAATAAATCGTCTTGAACCAGTCAATCATGTTTCCATGCCAAAAGGTGGTGTTTGTTGAGATAAAAGATTAGGTAATCATTTAGCAATGGTAAGCCATCATGTATTGATCATTATGTAATTAAATATCTTCATTTATGGTATCTTGGTGGAACCATTACATTCTATGCTATCAATTGACAACATTTAATTTGATTTTTGAGATAATTTAGATTTAATAAGACAAGAACAAGTCCATTTGATAGCTATTTATTTTAGATGTTCCTCATAATTATATAGCAAGTTCTTTAAACTTGTAGTCAATTGTATGGTGGTTAGAAGAAAGAAGAAGAAGAAGAAGAAGAAGAAGTTGTTAGGGCAAAGCATTTAAGTTCAACAAAATGGTGAGGAAACTTAAAATCCATTTGAGTTCTTCTACTTGTATGTTTATCATTATTTTCATTTAATTGCATAGATGTTTTGAAAGCATTTGATTTCAATTATCCATCCCTACTTTTACATTGAAATTAATTAAATTGAAGAAGCAAAACGTTGCTTTAAAATAAAATAATATAATTTTTCTATTATTTTGGACCACTAAAATTTTTAATAAACCATCTTGAACCTATAAGCCATGTTTCCGTACCAAAGGTGGTGTTTGTTGAGATGAAAGAATAGGTAATCGTTTAGCAACAATAAACCACTGTATATTGATCATTATGTAATTAAATATCTTCATTTGTGATATCTCGATGGAACCGATACATGCTATGCTATCAATTAACAACCATTTAAGTTGAGTTTCAAGATAATTTAGATTTAATAAAACTATCAACTTTAGCTAGTAGCTAATAAATCACTCTTTATCCCAACCAAGCAGTTATGGATATCGACTTCATAATTTAAGAAAGTGATGAATTTTATCCTATCTCATTATCACCCTCTTTATGTTTTATGTCGTACCAAATAATCATATTATTTATAGTTTAAAAAAAAGATTGTAATTAAGAGCATCAAAGATTAAAATTCTTTGCATAGATACATGAAGGTCTTAAGTTTAAAGATTATTCATGCTTGTTCATATAAAGAAGAACCAATAACATTGAATATATGTTATCCTCTATAGGTGGGTTGTGTTTGTGTACCCATTACATTTTGATTACCATTTGTATAAGTTGGATATTTTTCCTATGATTTAGTGAGAATGACATTAATCATACGATGTATTCTAAATATTTAAATCCTCTCTAAATATATATTCGACTAAGGACAAATGTAGATATGTATTAAGACATCATGAAATTCTCGTTAACAACATATATTTATCATTGTAGATAATTTCAACTGCAAATATAACTCCTAAATTATTGACTAGGTGTAGTTAGTCCTCTAAAGATACTTTTTGGGCTTTAGTGACTATTTAGAGTCTATGTGAACATTTCAAAAAGTTATTAAGAGGTAAAATCATATTTTACAAGTTTAGAGGGTTTATTTGTACTTGATCAATAGTTTAAGATGTATACTTACAATCTATCTTTATTGTTATTTAAGGCATACTCTGATTAATCTATAAGACTTTGTTGTTTATAAAATATATGCAATTAGAAAATAACATGCATACACTAAATATTTGTATTTTATTAATAATATTTATAAATATCTTATTTTGTACTTCTTGTAGGCGGTATTGTACAACTTTTATAAAAGGTTCGAAACATAATAAATGATTGAAAAGAAACAGAAACCGGTTCCAATAAAAGAATAGTCCCTAATAAGGGAACCCACCTTAGCAAGTGGTCTTCTAGATGGGATACTCAAGCATTGCATGAAATTGCCATTACATATGCAGCAATTCAAACGTCCCAGGACATATAAAATGCCACCAGGTATGCTGGTCAATTTCACTTAGAGCAAGTACTTGTGCACTTCTACTGACGGTTTAAAGAGGTGATTCCCTTCTCGGAAGAGTTATGACATTTAGAATACCCTTCTTAAAAGTTTAAATGATGATTGTACAGATATAACAATTAAAGTGTTCATTATACAACTTCCCTTTCTTAACCTTATATTTAAATTTCTTTTTTTTTTCCCCCTCCTAGCCAGATTAGAAAACTCTTCGTCAGTTGTGCATTTTTGGATTATCTCTATGCGTATATGGTAAGAATAAGGTGTCATAACTATAGGAAAGTAAACTGTATGTAATTGAACTAACTTTTTTTTTTTTCTGTATTTCATCTATATCTTTTTTTTTTTAATTTTAATCCGTTGTTTGGATAATTTGTTTGTTTTTCATGTTGAGCTATTTGTTTGTCTTGGCAAAAAAAAAAAAAAAAAAAGAAAGCTGATTTGTTTGTCATTGTTTCTACTCTTTAGGAGTATGTTATTTCTCAGTTGATTCAGTCCAAGTTGTCCTAAATTGTAGGAGTCAGTGGAGTAATTGATTTAATACAGATGATAGGTTGTTATGGTCCTATTTTGATGCTGTTTCTACCATGCATTTGCCATATAAATGCTGCAAAGTTCTATGCAAGAAGCATGTTCTCATCCTTATCTCTCCTTTCTTTTAGATATATTATTATACCTCCTTCTGGGCATGAAAAAGACTGAAATGTGTAGATTTGTTAACTCTCTAATTAAACAGTCTCGAAAAACGAAATCCTATATTGCAATAACAAAGGGATTGTTTTTGTTGTATTTGACCATAGTCCAAAAATGGGATTTGTGTTGCTAATCATGCAAGTGGACGGTAATGGATGTTGTATAAGACGCTATAAAAAGAATGTGTGCTTTCAATTATGTAAATAGGTGGTCGCACAAAATGGCTCATTCAATGCTTAATTATGAGGTTAAAGAGATTAATTAAATTGACCACTTTATATATATGTTTATCACTCATTTTTATTACTAATATGAGGATATATTCTCATTTACACGATCGTAAATATTATTTATTCACACTTTTAAAAATATTTATCACCTTTTTACAATTGGTCATTTGTTTTTTTTTTTTTTTTAGGTTGGGTTGTAGGGGGGTGGGGGATGAGGGAGGGGTTGTGTCTCATAAAGAATTTATTTTGAAATGGGAGTACATATGCGTTTTTGCTTTTATTTTACATATCTTTATCAAGCTTTTAAAAAAAGAAGCTTAAAAAAAAAAAGAAAAAGGAAAAGCTCATATAAGTTTCCGATTTTTCTTCAACATTCATCATAATTAAAGTTTTATAATTATCAAATGCTATCATGAAATCTGAAGAGGTTGTAGTATGTAGATATTAATGGATTTTAACAATAATGTTCCATCTAATATATATAAATGGTTTGAAATAGAATGAATTGGAATTAAGAAAGATACGACAAATTAATTCCAATGTTCGAAAAAAACTATAGAATATTTGATTTCATTCATAGTATTATGGTAGTAATTACAAAAATGCTTATAATTTGTGAACAAAATAAATATGTATTATATATAAGGCATTCATTTTTGTGAATTTTAATTGACAAGATGTATGGAATTGTGATTTCACCTTAAAGCTAGAATTGAAAATTTTAAATAATTGTGATTCTGATTTTTTAATAAACGAAATAAAATTTGAAATTATGATTTTTATTCTAAGTTCGTTTTAGTATACCAAACATGATATAGATGATTGTAGTAGATAACAATATGACTACTCACTATTAATAGCAATTAACGAAAAAACATTTGCTAGCCTTAATTCTTTATTTTTAGTGTGTCTTGACCAATTACACGTGCACTTTTGATCTAGTGAAACAAATTTGTACACTTAAATATTAATTTATTATCTAAATGTATGCATGTGAATGGTGAAATATACTCAAGATAGAAAATTTAAGATAATAAATATTTATTGATATTTAAAAACGACGTGTCCACTTTTTAAAATAAAAATCAATTTCACCATTTTCTTTTTCTATTTCCCATAATGCTAAAGTGTCATTGATTTCCACTGTCAAGTCACAAGTAAATAGGAATTTTATGTTGCCATCAAGTAGCAGTATTGTGCCATCTCCGGTTGATAGCTTGTTTACTGCTAATGAGCTTTATTATTATCATGGGGTAATATAATAAATAAATAAATAAATTATCAATAAGTTCAATGAAGGATATTAATTTCCTTATGAAGACTGTTGACGAATTCCTTTTATTATTAATGATTTTTATTTTTATTAAAATTCGAAAAATTTTACCGTAATCGGAAAGCGAGAGTATTATAGAATTGTTTCAAGTAAACACAACTTATTGAGATATTTTAAAAAAATTTAGCAATTTTAAAATAGTAATTATAACCAATTATGGTAAACATTTACAAAACATTTTCTTACTTTTATATTCTTAGCTAGTCACAACAAGTTGTAACCCTTTTTTTTTTTTTTCCTCAAGAAGCAAATCAAACAATTACCACGTGCTACATTGGAGGAGGCCACATGCAATAAATTCAAAAAAGAGGAAATTTCCTCCATTACTTCATCTGCAATATCATGCCATGATACTGCTAGGACATGCATATCCACAATGTTGTACATAGATAGGTGGAGCAATAATGTTTTTATTTTTTTTCTTTTTTCATATTTTTTTTCATGCTCTTGGCCAATCTTATTACAGAGGTCTTTTCTAGGGTTCAATGCATGTAAGATATAATATATATTGTGGTCACTAATCAGCATCGTGTGCAAGAAGAGGAGTAGCCGCCTTAGGCCCCAGGTCAAATTATTATCATCACCAATTTGTTTTCAATGATCCCATATTATTTGCATACGACAACAAAATGAAAATATAGTTTTACTATGCCAAAAAAAGAAAATGATTCCTCGGACATGACCTATCATCCTAAGCTGTTGCAAGATTCATTCTTTAGACTAAACAATATGCAAAATACTGTTATGATATATACTCAATATGAAAGGGAAAAAACAAACCGTAATCTAAAAGTTTTGAGTTATATAGATAAGTGAGTTTTTTTTTTTAAAATTGTTATTTTTGGATTCATCATTGCTCACATATGAAACTATTTCACATGATGTTAATATTTTTAATAGGTTTAAATATCGTTGAAATTTATTATAGCTATCATACTATAGTTTTCTCTCTCTTAAAGCAATTAAACCTAGTAACAATGATTATAACTATCTAATAGAGATCATTATAATCAACTCCCTACACAATATTATTAATATTACTTATGAGAGATCTTTTTAATATTTTATCATTTTAAATTATGAGCTTTATGGTCCTCTCTCTCTTCCCATCATCCTTTAAGCTCCTTAATATACATTAGTGTGGAGGGGCTACTTTCTAAGCCTTTTCACTTCATTCATTGTTCTAAATTTGACCACTACTAATTTCAATATCCACAAATTTACTTCTATTGATCTCAAATCTATTTTTTTTTCTTATTATTTCCACTGTCAATGATCCATCAACATTACAATTCCACACACCACAAGTCCACTTTTGTGGGTGTGGTTAATTTGAAAATTATGGTCATTAGACTAATATTAGTTTGTCATTAGTCTTTAAGATAAACAATTTTTATGTATTTGTTATTTTTCTTTTTCTTTTTTATTTTCATCCCCTATATATGATTATGTTATTTATTCCTTTTTGAGGGTTTCATTAATTCTCAATTAGCTAGATTTTGTTCTCTTAGGAGAAAAAAATGATATTTCTTATGTCAAACATTTTGATGTTTGAAGAAATATGTTTATTTATGTCGTTGAATCTTTATACAATTAACTCTCTGTTTGTCAAACCTCTTGTATAAATTAGTTTGATTTATATAATTTCTTTTTTCAATTCAATGAAATCCATCTTTTGAGGGGAAAAAAAGAAGAAGGCAAAGAGCTTAATCATTAGTTAAGGGACTTACAACTCTTCACGCTTGACATATTCTCTCATTCATTCACCTAATAATTAATACAATCACTTTCCAAATTGCTTATTTCTTCTTACCTTATCCCCACTTTACACCATCCTCTTCCTGAGAATCAAGTGCAAAAAATCCCCGAAATATTCCTTTTATGCGTGCATTTCCTAAAGTTCCCCTAACCCTTATATCTTATATAAGTTAAAGGAGGCTAAACGGAGAAATTTAGAGTACTAAGCCAAAAAAGATTGTGAGAACTTATTCCAGCAAAACGTTAGCCTAATTACCCTGAAAATCCTTTAGGCTTTACCAACCAATCCTACTTGTAAGTTACCATGATTAACACACTTCGCCTAGCATGGGCCAGATTGACACTAAAATGACATAGGCTCCCTAGTATGTCAAGGATACCCACTGGAAATGATGATTGACCCACTTTGGTAGTATAAAATAAATTTCATCTTAATGACATCTAAATACAAAACTAAAACTGTTTTGGATTGTGAAGGAAGCCAATTATACATCTTGATTTTATCACCCTTTCAATCTAGCAATAAATGCTTCAATCACCATCAAACATGTCTCTCGATCATCTTTTTCCTTAAAAATACGCCTGCGTTTAATTCACAATTATATCATACTTTTATCTATTGAATTGTGGTGTTAAAAAAAAAAAATCTAGTTGAAAACATGCAATTTGCAGTTATTTGGTTAATACGAACTATTATCGTATATATCCATCGAGTGAGCTTTGAAGCAACAACAGACTTAGAATACTAAGGATGACATTGCTTATTTACAAACCTAGGGCATGTATTTTTTTTTTTTTTTTGTTAGTTTATGGCTGTTGGTTGCTCCTCCCTTAGCACATAAATTGAAATAAAGAAAATATTAACGAGTTCTTAGAGTGTTTATTTAAAATTAAATGAAGAAATTTGTCATTTTTTAAAATATTTATTTTATAAAATATATAATTAATGTTTCAAAGTATGAAAAGAACATTTTGTAAGACTTTTAGCAATGTCTTGTTCTTGGAATCGAGCTGACCAACAGAAGATGTCGTGTGTTTACTATGTCGTCGCACGATGGACTCGATAAGTCGTCCGTCCGTATTGGGTGTGAAAGTTCGTCCTCATCACTCTAACTTGAATTTGTTTCACATCTTGGAATCTTCCAAGCGAGCTGTCTTTGATAAATAATTGACAACTAACGAATTGCTTGCTCTAGAGTTTCTACTTGTCCTTTGTAGATGTTAATCATACACTTCTTTCCAATTATTTTAACGTAGCATTTGGTATGTATAATTTTAAGGGATTGGGCTGGCTGAATAAATAATTTAATTATTTGTTAGATTTGCAATACGAACCAGATAAAACTTAAAAATTTTATATCTCTAATCAATCGTACAAGACTCTTGTTGTAAAAAAAAAAAGAAGAAGAAGAAGAAAACAAAAACTCCCAAAATAGGTTATTTATTTTTTAAAAACATGTACACTAAACACAATTCTATATATTTTATTTATAACCAAACACTATCTAATTGTATCAATATCTTTTAATATGGTGTCTCTTGACTAAAATGAGAAAACGATTTTTGAATATGTAAATCAAATAGCCCTATCAATCGTATTCTTTTAAGTAAAACACCATATAGCAAGCACACAATATCTGCTAAATATATTAATAAAAAAAAAAAAAGTTCATCACATCCCGGAAACGTAACAATCTACGATCCACTTTTGATAGGAACCGTAGGTAAGATGACATTTAAGTAACCATCAAGTGTTATTAATTATTATTGGCTGGTCCGGCCGCCATGCACTAACATTTTAATGGACAATTAGTCATCCAATACAAGATATGATGGTGAAAAGTAGTGATTACTTCTTACAAGAAAACCCAACATTAATTGGAGTCAAGGACATAAATTATTTTAAAACTTCACTTCGCTTTTTCATTTTAATTTTTTGGGCCCAGAAGTTTTTTTTTTTTTAATTTCATTTTTGTTCCACTGTCAGGACTGCATCGGACGAGAGGAAACTTAAACCCTCAAGGAAGTCGTGTGATTGGTCTAGATGAATATTTTTAGACCAATATAGCAGAGTTGTTAAGACAATAAAAATTATGTATAATATGAGCAAAGCAACAACCCCATCAACTGAGTCATGCAAATTAATTATTTCATATATATCTTTTTGGCTAGAATATGCGTGTTTTTAATACGAGTAGATAGTCGAATGGCAAGACTAGTATTTAACTAGATGGATTGAATTTGATCTCCATCTTTAAAAATTATAATATATATATAATTTAGCCAATAAAATAATACAGGTGTGGACACAAAAAGTGGACTAAAGGAGCCTTAATCAACTCAATTTGGTTTATGGTCAAAATTAAACTGAAATCTAATTGTAAATTTCTTTTGGTAAGGATCGGTTCTTTTATTCGATTTTTATTAACGTCTTCATTCTAAATACCAATTAGCTAGATTTACTCAACGATGAGGTATTCCCAATGTACCGATCACACATTTTATTAGAGTGTGTATGGTAATGGAATTTTTTGAATTTCTTGAAATAGCATACTGAATTCTTATTAACAAATTCATAAAATATTCGACAAATCAAGGATAAATGTTGAAGTGTGACACTAGAGATGTCAACTTACCTTACTTAGGTATATGTTGGTAAAATAGTATAAGGTTCAATTCTTCTAACATTATAATGTCACATTTTTTTGAGACATAAAATTATATATATACCAAAATTACATTTTATATTTACTTATCATTTTTATGCATCAAAAATGTAAAAACTAAAGCACACAGCATCCAAAAAGTAAAAAAGTGGTCCAATAAAAGAAAAGAAACTATTTCCTAACAGGTGCGTTTAGTACTCGAGAGCTATTAATTCAACTTTTTGGAATCGTTTTCATATCTGCAAGACAATTTATATTGATTACATTATCTTTTACATTTAAGAGACATTATTGGAAACATAAAAACAGGTGATGCAATACTATAAAATGTCCCAAAAATGTAAAGGATAATTACCGGATGCCTCGTAAATGCGACTGTATGATTTCTTAATGAGTGCTCGGACAGGGAGCCCATGTTAACATCATTTTTAAGGTACTTGTTTTACTAAAATAAATTATATACTATTATTTTATTATGTAAACTTTCCTAGAAAAAGTGATTCTAACAATTGGTCCGTGTCTATTATGGCTATTAAACCACATGATGTTAAATACTGCATTTTATATCCAAAAAGTTTGTCTGACCTTCCTTCTTGATCTTATATTAATGTGACTTAAAGGAACTACTTTAATCATAAACCCAAAATAATCTAACGATATTGCAGCACAACATGAGGTTTTATTAATATGTATCTCGGGAGTGATTAGTTTGCATGATGAATATGTCCTATTATAAAACCACGACCATTCATATTGATCCAATTTGACGTTTGTCTGGATATGAAAGTGACCTACTTTACTTGAAAAATAGAATAAACTAGGAGAGACAAAACAAATAAATAGATAAATAAAATAAAGAAATTCAAATGATCATACTCACATGCTTCTTTAAATTTACAGTACTAGGCTCCAAAAGTTACTTCAATAAATCTCTACTGAGAGCCAAAACGCATGTTTTATCCAAAATTGGGCATTAATGGGTAAAATTAATCTCATCTTGTAATGATTAAAAAATGTAGCATATAAATCATAGATAAACCACTAATAACATAGTTTAACATATGTTACGACATGTTTAGTCCTAACACTATTTTACTAATGATCCAATGCGAATTTATTAATATAAATCACATAGCATATATAGAATATAAATAGGTAGGGAAAAAAAGAAAAGAAAAGAAAAGAAAGGAATATAGCATGTAGATTCAACGTGAACAGTATTATAAGACGTTTCCATTAAATTATGCCTTATAGATAGAATTGTGATCCTTTATATTATCAAATGCAACATCATGCATCAAAACTTATATTATTTTACATTAAATTATGCGATGATTAAACCTAATAAAAAAGATCTGGATTGGATATACATATGCACAATTTTCATATAACTTAGCGTCATATGTATAAGATAAAATAAAGCTCATATTTATCGATTATATGTTTCATTTCTTGACTATGAGCTGAGTTTTCTTGTCATTGATAAGGTGGCTTCTTGTGCTTGAGTTATTTATATATTTCTTACATTTATAATAATTAATTATATTTATCATGGATATTTATAAGGTATGTATAGTACATTATACATATGACAATAAATTTGAAAATATTTGAAATTTACCACCTCTAATGTATTAGGTACATGTTCTTTGTAGGTTTCATGATGCATAAGTAAGTCATATATTGAGTTATTCATCAAACCAATCTGAATCAAATTGAGAACAGAACCATATCAAATTGTAAAATGCAATTCTTTTATATTTCAGTTCAGTTTGCAACTCAGTTCAAAAGGAGTTTAAATGGTTCATGGTTTAGATTGAGGGTTTAATTAAACTAAACTACATCTTTTTACAAAATAAAAAATAAGTAACATCTATTAGTTTTAAGCCCATTGACATGTTGATTTAATTCTATTTACCTTTTCTCTTTTGTCGTCTTTTATCTTACTCTTAGCGTTTATAGTCTAATCCTTTTTTCCTTCACTTTCGTCTCTTATCTCTTAAGGAGACTCGCACATTTTCATTATCACCTTATGTGAAATGTTTAATATAATGTTATATGGCTTAAATTCTTATGTAATGTTTCTAATTTAAATATTAATATTTGGTTAAAAACTTTAGTGACCATTAGTATTAAGTGTTTTTAAAGCAGTTTAAACAGAACTAAACTAAATGAAGTTGCAATTTAAGCAATTTGGTTCAAAACTCTAAATTACTTTCTAATGGTTTAGTTTATTAAGGATTTGAACCAAATTACTTCAATACAATTCAATTCGATTCTATTTAGTTTGACCACCTAAACTTAACCGAATTGAACCATGAATACTCCTAATCATATTCTATACTATTCACTCTATAGAATTGAATTCTTAAAATATGGAATTGGCACATTTCCTTCAATATATTGGTATCTAACATTTATAGTAAAATTTACTTGATCATAATGATTTATATAGATTTTAGGGTATGATAAACTATGATGAACACCTTTTAAAATTATCATGTTTCTATCCCTTTTTCTTAAAAATGGAAAAAGTCAAAAAACTTCTTTTCTCTAGTTGATTAGAATTTTCCTAACCCAATCGTCATTAATGACGAATTTAATAACTCATTCATAAAATGATTCAGAAGTTATTTATCTTTTATATCTAAACCCTAACCTACGTAAGATCAATACTACCCACTTTTAGATATAGAAGTGCAGCATTTTTTTCTTATTTTTCTTTTGAGCTGGATGATAAGTGATCGTGTATCGTCCTAGTTATGTTGCTTATCTTTTTTCACTCGGTTTTCCTCCAAAAAAAAAGTTTGCGTAGGCCACCCTCCAAGTCTTCCACTACTTGGACCCCTACCCCTTCCCCTTCAACAGGCCGTAACAAGGTAAGATCAAAATGTAACTTCTTGCCCTTACTCATAAAATAATATTTTCATTTGACATGATTCATATAGGGATTCTCTAACTTTCTAGATAATTGTAAGTTGAAACTAGGCTTATCTTATTTTGTTTACTTTTTAAAATGCTTCTAAGCTTCTCATTTACCACCTTTTATTTTTATTTTTATTTTGAATGGGTCAATGATGAGCTCATAAGAGTGATATATTTTGTATTCGTATTTGCATAATTTTTATTTCAATTTTGTCAATGTTGCTATAGAATTACCTCGGTATATTTGTAGGGAATATGGTAATATTTCTCGAAAAGGAAGGATTTCCTTAGCAAAAATCCATAAAGCCGAGGTCGTCGTGTCATGATTGGGGAGCAAGAATTAATTTAGCAAGTGGACATTAAAAAATTTGGAATGTCTTAAATAAAGAACAAGAAGAAAGCAAGACAACTTTCGCATTGGAACGCAACCAGCAAATTGGCTAAGACTCCAAGAGGAAAACTCTGATAATTTATCCAAATTAAATCAAGCATAACCTTTTTGTCTTTGCTCAAGAAGCCAACCATTATGGCCTTAAATGGGACTAATGTCCCTGTGACAGATACAAAAATTAAAAAAAAAAAAAAATGGAGCAAGAGAAAAAGACGAAACGCATCCTTAACGTCCACAGTATAGGAACAAAGATCAATTATTATAGCCAATATACCTTTAGATTTTACTCATATTATGATCTCAATTATTATAAGTCACAATGTATATGACAATTCAATTTCTATTATTATAAGCCACAACGTATATGACAATTCAATTTCTATTATTATAAGCCACAACATATATGACAATTCAATTTCTATTATGGCTGCGTTTAAGATTTTGTTCTTGATTACTTTTCTCTCTCTCTCTCTCTATTTTTTTTTCCTCTCCAACTGCTGTATCTATTAGGGCATCTTTATTAGGCACTCTTAACCTAATTCCTTAGGCTAAGAACCTCATCTCAAGAACCTTGCACCGATAAAGTGAGGCCCTTCAACCTTTTGCCTTCTTTTAACAATGACCCCAAAAGATTGTAACCTTCAACCTTTAAGTGTTAGTTTTGTATAAACTATTTTATATTGAGGATTTCATAAATAGTATAAATAAAATATTAAGAACTACTTTTAGAGGAACTCATGAATAAAGTAGAGAATGAGAAAGTTTCTTAAGAAGACTTCTATGATTTCTTTATCAATAAAAATGATCTTACAACTGTTGAAGAAGGGAGAATTAAGCATAATCTATCCTACATATTAGTATTCTATCATTTGGCTACAATAGCTTCACTTGTTCTTAATTTCAATGTAGTGTGATTTCACAATTCTCAATGCTTTTAAGTAATTGTCCATTATACTTAAATGAATTGTTGGTTTATGGGGACAAAAGAAATAAACCATAAATATGCACTTCCTTCATGGAACAGAAATAAGCTCCAAAGAGTTTAATGCATTTTTCTTAATTCAAACCTTCATATAGACAAATATAGTAGGTTGATTGGGAAAAATAGATTATATAACTTGCGAGAGAAATATTGGATAAATCGTTGAACTTGTTGGAATCTGAAAAAGCACCATATTGAATTTACCACCGATATCAATTTGTTATAGGGATTGTGAAATTGTCTCCTCGTTTTATTAAGGATTCGAAAAACCCCACTTTTTGTTGATTATATAATTTATTTAGTTTAATTTAATTTTGCACATGAATGATTAAATTCGTTTGCTCAATTATGTATGGAGAGAGCGGAATATTACAGCTGATTGGCTTATCCAAAGGCTTGAAAGGGGTAATCAAAGGTTTTTTTTTTTTTTTTTTTTCTTTTCACTCAGACATCTGATATCACCGCCGGACAATAAATTCAAAAGGATCCTAGGTCAGGTCAAGGTGGGGCTTTTGAACTTTCGTGCTGTTTCCTGATAACTTGTCTTGATGCTACCTTAAATGCTTAGTAGTATCGCATAAAATAGAAGAGCTATTATGACTCCGCAAATATGTGTTGTGTAATTTTGCTTTGAG
Organism: Laguncularia racemosa; assembly: GCA_037954665.1. Taxonomy (NCBI): domain Eukaryota; kingdom Viridiplantae; phylum Streptophyta; class Magnoliopsida; order Myrtales; family Combretaceae; genus Laguncularia; species Laguncularia racemosa. The sequence goes on along the minus strand of JBBMOL010000020.1, from coordinate 7,641,972 downwards.
AATGGGTTGATATATGTATATATTTTTAAACCAGAGTGTTACTAGAAGTAGATACAAGTTTGGTACTAGGAATTCTATCATGTTCTTGGATTAAACTAAAATAAATCAGAAGCGAAACGTATCTAAACACCTGAAAATGTCACGGTTTGGGAAGAAACGTATTAATTTCCTTGTCGGAAATTACATTTACTCCGTTGTAGTTCTTGTTCGTGGTGGTTCACATGAAGTCCGACAAGAGAGATGGGTATTAATTTATTCTCAAGCTATCCCAGTTGTTGCAATGTTTCCGATTGAAATGCATGTAATAAGATAAGATTCAGAGGCAAGTTCGTAGCTGGCTCTATTACTTATAACAACCACGAAGCTTCTTCACTTTCAATTAAAACAAACACGTCATCTGGCTCATAAACAAGTAGCCAATTACAGAAATTGCCAATCGGCTTGTGACATTCTTATAACAGCAAAAAAGATCAAATTCCTGCTCTAGAGACTGGTCCTTAAACAGTAACTGAGGACGCGCTACTTGTTGGGATAATAGCATGAGAATGAATCGAATAAGAAAAAAAAAAACAATATATAAGGGGAGAAGGAAGAAAAGAATCACATTTATTTTACATGGAAGATCCCCGATGTGAAAAAGTCATGAAAGGACTAATTCACCTCACAATAAAGAGAGACGACCGTATGTCAAGGGACGGTGAGATACATTCATGACGAAAAGGGTAGTGGTTTCGGTGGAAAAATAAAAAGATAAGGGACAAAAGATTGTCATCTTGATAAAAGCGCCATGAATTTAGGTAAAGAAAAATGTCACATTTGTAACATCAAAATAAAAGTGAGGAATCAATTTAGGTTTGAATTATAGTGAATGATATCATCATAATAGTTTGTTTTAGAAATAAAGGTTACCTGAAAGTAGATTTAGTTACCTATAAATAAACTGGTTGGAAATTGATGCCATTCTTCTAATAATAGTTACAATAGACCAAAATCATTTGAAAAAAGTTAGTCTCCTCAAATCAGGACCATGGCAAAATCGATTATAGCTCTTATAATGAAGGATGAACTTGAGATAAGTCCTAAATAAAAAACATGAAAGGAAGGCTTGCTCACTATCCAAAAAAAAAAAAAAATGTATGGAACAAATGATAATCAAATGCCACATAGGATATTTAGGATGGAAGAACCTCCCATTTTGTGGTATGTAAAATATCTTTATAGTCTATCTCTCACCATAGCACAATGATGTTAATAATGTGGTGGTGAAAAAATAACATCCTCTAACTCTTCTATAGGGGATCAAATCAATAGACAAACAACCATTTTCAAATCCTAGGAGACATTGTCCAATCCTGTATCAAAACATGTATAGAGCTCCTCTCTAGAATTTAATTTTTGAAAAGTAACATCTACCTTAGCAAGTAAGTTCCTACCCTCTAGATAATTTAATCTATAACTATTCATATTAAATTGATAACTCATTAAAAATTGGTTAACTAATTTAGGGCTTAACTTTCCATCACACATAAACGCAAGACTACCAACCACATGTAAAAGTGGATAATGAAAAGGTCTTCCTACCATACCTCTTTAAGAGTTAAAAAGAAGAAGAAAAAGAAAAGAAAAATGCTCAATTAATGTAGAGAAAATTCACTAAGTACTTGCCATGTTAATAACTTTAGCCTAAAACTCTTACTCCTGAACATAAACTTAGCATTCTCAAAGAGTATCTTATACATACAATCAATCACAATCTTTTCTTTAAGGAATGGTTACATGGTATCTCATCAAACCATTCTTTTAGTAAATGTCAAAAATTCTAACCAACCAAAATTTGAAATTCTATATATGTATAGCTCATTGACCAACCTTTTGATCTACTTGTCAATCATGGTTTTTTAGTGATTCAATTGCTCAAACATATAATTCTTATCTCTGAAAAGGAAAACTTAAAGCTTCTTAGACCAATCATTAATATCCCTAAGATATCTGTAGCTACCATTTAAAGTAATTAGAGTAGGAACTTACACATCTACATTATTCAGTGATCCTTTTATCTTCTTAACTACTATACTAAAACTAACCTATTTTTCTCTTAAAAAGCAGGACTTATAGACCTTAAACTTACTAATTTTCTTCTTTTCCATACACATAAACACAAGCAAACAAAAAAGAAAAGAAAAAACCTATCCGAAAATCTTAGCTTTTGTTTTGTTAATTTGTAAAAGCGACAATTTATACCACATAGTAATGACATGGTATTCTCAAGCATATAAAGTGAAAATAAATTTAATAATCTACTAATTAAACCAATCAAAATGAATCTCATTCTATTATGGATAGTTAAATAAATTATTAAACACTTGTATTTGATCCTTCTATTCTTTTTGTGTTTGAAGGCATGCAATACGTGTGCATATCACATTAAATTAACATAATATATTGAAAATAATCAGACAATAACTTAAATACAGGGGAATTCTTGAAGAAGCACATTAAAACATTATGATATTTGTCCCTAGGACAGGTTCACTTCTTGAGGCCGGTTCACTATGCCCTCAACTAGCTCTAGGAAGGAAATTGGTGCCCTTAGAATTTAGAAACCTCAATACGTCTTTTACACGTATAGAATCTAATGTCTTGTCACTAGACCCCTAGCTCTAGACATTGCCCCTCTAAAGGATAATTTTTGCCAACGTCTTTCATAAAATTGTAGCCCTATATCTTAGTTTCACATGACATGAGCTCTTACGTCATCTTGATTTTTGGCTTCTCCAATGGAAATTTCATCTTAAAATTCCAAAAGGCTGTCGATTTTTCTACATGAAATATGACTTTTCATGACCATGATGTACCTTAAGTTTTTCTAGAAATGTTTTCCATGTTCTAAGACTAAAAATTTGTGTTATTAAAGTATAATGACGAAAATGTGCTACTTGTTAGTTCTATTTTTTTTTAATATATTCGATTTAACTTTAAATATATTGATTTTTCGTATTATTCTTTTTCTTTAAGCATTTAAATGCTGTTTGTTCAAAGTAAAATTTTGTTGGATTACTTTTAAATACAATTAAAAACTTGATTAAATCATTTTAAAAAGTTGAATAGAAATTTTAAAAGTCGAATTAGCTGACATTTGACATCAAACATTTGGTAGCAAGTATATGCAAAAGTATATGGAACGACCACACCAGCAAAAAGTCTACTGATATTATTGGAAAATTTAATGAATGATTTGATTGAATCATTATGAACATTTGATGGGAAAGTGATGGCAATTTGGACCCAATTCAATCGCAATTTCAAACATCTACGACTTAGTTAAGGGATAAAGAATACGTAGATTTATATTGCACATTTACTGAAGGTTAGGATTAAATTTGTATTTATCCGTTGATCATGATATTATATAAACACAATTTCGAACAAAATGGAAACCATATTAAATCACTTTTAATATTAATATTATACACCATTATCAATCATTGGTAGTCCTTCTCACTATTTCCCAACATTTGATATTATTAGTTAATAAAACCTACTTATTTAGGTTAAGATAATTTAACAATCACAAGATTAGACTATGAAATGCATAAAAAAAAATGTTTCATCAAATTAAAAAAAAAAACCTTTTACTCGTATTAATTTGAAGAATTAATATTCAAATATAATATTGCCAGCTCAACATATATAAAAAGCTTTCTCAAAAAGGTGAAATTATGGCTTCTTAAAACAACTTTATAAAGTTTTCCAAAATTAAAATTACCAAAAACAAATCAAGCAAATCTTTTATTAATTTCTCGAATACGTGTAAAATTGGATGTAGACAAAATCTACATATTTAGAGAGCAATTACGCTTCTTGTCTTGCTTGGCTCGTAAGTCCTATGTAAGATATTAAAGTAATCCTCCTCGAGGAGAATAGTCAAAAGAGTTTTCATTTTTAAATCCAAACCGGGGAGACAAAAATAAAAGAGGAAAAAAAAAAAAAGAAAATAGTCAGAAAAGTCAATTGTGGGGCACCCAAACAGCACGAAACTTCCTGTTTGGATTTAATTATTCACCATCTTATTTCACTAGATACCATAATTTTATCTAAAGCAAAATGAATCAAATATAATATATACTACATCTTAATTTACCGAAATTTAATTGTTTTATCTAACAGTGGACAGCATAATGTAATAAAAAATAAAAGCTATTAATATGAGGAAAATTTACTGATTCATCTTAATTTGAAGAGCTATCGGAGGAATTAATTAGTAAAGATATAATTTTTAAAAGATATAATTCAAAAACAATATCTTATAATTTAGTATTATAGGTGATAAATATCTTACACATTACACAAAAAAATTGTAAGCACCAATTAACAAAACTAAATTATAAGATTTTTATAAAGATACAAATATAAATATAATTTAGGATTATAGGTAATAAAGATATAATTTATAAATATCAATTAACAAACTAGTAAAAAAAATAATTTATATATTTAAGCATGATTACACATTACACAAAAAAATTAAAATTTTCTTTATTTCTTACTAACAAATACCTTACTATCCATTAATATTTTTTATATTAAATATAATAAAATATTAATGAGTGCTTAATACATCTATTTTTGGCTTTTCATACACTTGTTAATATATATATAATTGATATGGAAAACATTTTTATGATAATTAATTGAAATATGTGATTGATAAGAAGCTCGGACAAGGACAAAATAAGAATCGTAGCATCCGGATCCTAGTGCCACTGTCTTTGCATGCACACTTAAAATGCTTAAATTCAGGAAACCTCTTCAAAGGCAGACCATGTCAGTCCATGTAGTCTAGACACTGAAATGAAAAGGAAACTGAAGATACTTTGAACTACTCTTAGAAAGGGAGTTGGAAAAAAAAAAAAAATGGAAGAGAAGAACCCTCCCAAGAAAAATCTAAAGCTAAAGTCAACTGATTTCTCTCCTATGTAAGTAATGAATATCATACTTACCTTAGCCTAAACCTAATCATGGCAGGTTTTCATCTTTCGGTTTGATGCAATTATTATGTTTCTTGGTTATCACGGTTTTTGATTTTTATTTATTTACTTTCATGTTCCTTTAATTTTGGAAACAAATCTTGAAGATAATTTTTTATTTTTTGGGGCCAGAAAATCTTAAGGATAACTTAAATAGGGTAATTATGAGAAATATTCTCAAATTGATTAGTGAGGTGTCTTTTGCTTTTTTGTTTTTGTTTTTGGGGTTTCCTTTTACTTTATTTATTTTTCGACGGATTTTTCTCCGATATAATATGAACTTGCCTTAAATTTGTTTTTTTTTTTTTTTTCAGAATTACTAGGTACGAAAGTTTCAAACAAACTAGCGGTGGAGATATAGATATATGAAGTCTTGGATTGATCTGCTTAATACTGGAGCTTCGAATCAGCTCTGGGTCAAAACTCAGTCTCTTTCTTCCTCCTGCATGCGGTTTTGGTCTCTCTCTTTACTTCTTCACAAGTGCGAGGAACAGAGGAAACAGAGCACATCATCACTTTTCATACAATCAGGATTGAAACAGTATGTGGGTTCCTGTTTTTTATGAGGTTTTGTTGCTTTTTTGCTGCTTGTTCTGATGCGACCTATGATTTAAAGAGAAGAACTTTAATGGGTTATGTAAAGATTAGGTAATTTTTGTGGTAGAGTTATTTGCTTTTCGTGAAATTAGGGGTTTTGAATATAATTTTATTTTATTTTTCTCCCTTTGGCAGGACTCATTTTGAGGGATTTGGTGTTTATTATCTGAAGGGGCCGTTTTCAAGATCCATTTTGGGAGGTTTTAGGTGTATTAGGGTTTTGGGTTTATCTTGATATACAATTTTCATTTGCTCTTTTTGGGGTTTTTAGTCTTGTTGTTAAGCCTGTTATACGCATATTTTGTGCCTTTTTAGTTATAGAGAGCGGAAATGCCGGATTTCAAGAGGCAAATTTTGGATTCGATTACGGGTTGTGAGATACTCGGGAAAAAGAAGACGATCCGGGAAGAAAATGCTAAGCCGACGAGGAGAGTCCGTGTAATTTACCATGACCCAGACGCTACTGATTCTTCTAGTGATGAAGAAGAACCGAATCATGGTATGCTGTATCATTCTAAGCGTCGAATTGTTAAGGAGATTGTCATTCCACATAAATATGGTGGGGAGAGAGCTCCAAAGCAGGTTGGTTGTGGGCTGAAGTGCGTAAGCATAAATGAGAAATTTGGTGGCAAGAAAGTTCCATATGATCGGGTTCAGCGTGGCTCTTCTGCGTATAAAGGAGTTCGGCGAAGGCCGTGGGGGAAGTATGCAGCAGAAATACGCGATCCCATTCGAGGAGTCCGAGTATGGCTCGGTACTTATGACACTGCTGAAGAGGCTGCACTTGCTTATCGAAGGAAGAAGCTTGAGTTCGATAAGGAAAATGTCATGATGACGAAGAAGACGAAGCTATTAGTCGACATAACTAGGGAAAAGAAAGAATCTAAGGATCTATCTCCGCATCCATCCCCGTCGTCCGTGCTCGATGGACGTATTTCTCCTTCACTTAGTAGTGAAGTTGAGCCAGCCCAGAGACAGCAAAATCAGGAGAAGATTGCGGTGCGGGGTTCTCCTCTGCCGTGTTCAGTGGAGAAACAGTTCAACGATGAGTTAAAGATAGAATTACAATCGCCTCCACCATCGATGGCATCGGTGCTGGATTTCAGTTGCGAAAGCGACTCATTTCTAGACAGCGAAATGGGTAGCATTTTCGAGAATTGTATCTCCATGGACGAGGTAGTTAAATTTGGCACGATCGATGTTGCTGAGGTGTTTGATCTTCCAAGCATGGATCTTAATCTGGACAAAGAGGAGCTTGCTTGGGTTGATGAAGCACTAAATGTGGCATGCACATGAGTGTTTCGGTATTGTTTTCCATTTTAACAATGATTAGAGTGAGTATAAATTTCGGAAGTGTGTAGAAGATAATAATCCTCAAGGTGCATATAACCGATAGTCCTTGAGATTTTGCCCTAGATTGGAATCTTGGGATTTTGTCACTGTTTTATGAGCCGTCCAGGATTTCCAGTTTCCTTAATTTTATTATTGGATGCATATAAGGGTATATAAAAATTTTATGTTTTATGTTTTTGTTTTGTGGAACTTCGTCAAATGTTGTTACTCTTACTTTGTCAATTAAGAATAGACATTGGTCATGTGTTCAAATGGGGATTTTATTATGCCATGAAGTCAAATACCTTTTGTGACATGATATGTTATGGAATTTGTCTTGTCTATTTCTTTATCGCTGCTTGTTCCATTAAAGAAAGGACAGTGGGAGAAGGAGGGGGGGGGGAAAGAGGGGCCTTAGCATAAAACAAAAAGAACAGCAGGCAGGAAAGGAAGAACAAAACTAGGGCTGCTTCCAACTATTGTCTCAGGAGTCATTTGGCCTCTTTTCTGTACTCATGGGCTCCTAATATACGACATTCAATTTTTCTGTTCTTTCGAATTAGGAACGTATGTAACCGAGCTAAGTCAAGCTGTAAGCTGTAAGCTGTTCGAGCTCACTCAAGTTCAACTCAGTTACAGTCGAGCTAACCTCAAGCTTGAGCTAATTGAGCAATCAATTAAAATTAGCTTAAATGTGAATCAATTTGACTTGATAAGTTTACAAGCTTAATCAAATATAAATCATGGTAATTATGGAGTTTTATATACACATCAGTGTATTTCCAATCTCCCCCCTTTCCAACTAGTGTTTTCCTCTAAAGTTTTCTCCCACCTACCTTATATGCAAAGATTATCACATTCCCCTCGATGTGCTCCTACCCTTTAATAATTTATATTGGATCAAGTTAATTCGCAAATTATTCAAATTTAGTTTAATATTTATTTGAATTCAATTCCATTGCGGTTGAGCACAGTTTAAGCTTTTGGTTTGATCGAGCTCAACTCAATATGTATCGAATTCTATAGAATTTGAGCCATTATAAATTGAATTAAAAGGTATATAAAACATTCTAAATAATCAAACCAAATTTTTTTTAAAAGAAAACATTTTTAAATGAGCTGGAACTCCAATTTGATTCTAGCCGCTTGGTTCAATGTCAGTGAAGAGTGTACAGTGTTTCGAACTGGAAGTTTGCATTGTAATTGTTTTCCATGTGACAAGGAATTGCTGGGCTGCCTTATCTCAAGTGCAGAACACTTTATGATGATTAGATTTAACAATGTTGAAAAACAGGGAATGCGTAAACTTTAAACTATGGAATGGGTGAAGTGGTTGAATGTACTTTTCATGTTCTCCAAATCATATCTGGCTCTTTTTTTTTTTTTTTTCCTTACCTGTTTTGAAGATGAGCCCTCTTTTAGGAGGTTCCAAATTGGCAATAATTTAATGCATGCTTTGGCTAAGGGGTGATGCTAGAAGGACATGTGGCAGAAACGCCTGGTTTTGGTCATGAGACATTTGATATTTCAACGACTGTGTTCTGCCTCTCCCTATCATACAAAACGACAATCAAAACCTCTCACAACCCCATGATTCCATAAAAATCTTCTTCTTTTTTCTTTCTTTTTTTTTTCCTCTAAGGCCATGCTAATGATTGGAACGCGACGAATTAAAAACAGTAAATTCATATTTATTTTAAAAATTAATAAGAAAAAAAAAAGTTTTTTCTTATTCTGTTTTTTTTTTTTAATAAGAATTGAAGTTAAATCATTTAAGTTTCAGAATTAATATCTCAACTATAAAAGCAAAAACCGGGTATGCTTGAATTTTTTTTTTAAATATATTTTCGTCATAGGTTGAAATGGGCTTTAGGCATGATCGTCCTAATCCGCTTCCTGTCTCACTTACTTTGCTTCGTTTCCAATATTCATTATTAGTGCCACTTCCACATGCCCAGTCTTTTCCTCCTTTTCTTTTCTTAACTACATATCAAACATCCGTCTACAAAAAGGGTAAAAGAAAAAAAAAGAAAAAGAAATGTCACGTTTCGGAGTGACAAGTGAAGGAAATAAAAAGAAAAAAGAAAAAAGGTGGATCCAATTATACATAGAAATAGGTGCTTACTTTCATAAGTTTTTCAACACACATGATAATTAGATCTATATATATATACATACATACTGTTTTTCCATATAAATCTAAATATTCTATAAATTAATGCAAGTTACATGTAAAAATAGATACAATAAGATATATCTACCAATTTCTTCAAGTGGAAAGTCAATTTCTAACTATTTCCTTCGCGAGCAAACTTTTTATATTAGTATGAAAACACTCAAATATGCATAAAATTTTCATTTAAATTTCGTAAAAGTACACCCATGAGCAACGTCAAGAGTTTACATCTCCTTTACAGCTCACTTGACTTGGACATTATTTTCTCGAAAGTTTGGAATAGGTTCAATATTCCTTTCCCTAATCCCTTGTTTTATATAATTTGCCCAAAATGGCACACTGAGCATCACCAATATTTTCAGATTTAGATAAGAAATTCTTTAAACAATCATTGGATGAAATATTAAATACATCGTTAACTAATTATTTCTAGACGAATTATTAAGTTGAACTAAAAAAAAGAATAGCTTCATAAAAATAAGAGGGCATATACGCTTTAATATTATTATTGATAATATAGTGTAGATAAAAAGTAACATCGATTTACATGTCGAACATTAATACAGCTATCTGGAAAGAGACTTTGCACTAAAATTACATATGATAGGAATCTTACTTTCAAGCTCACCGTGTCCTCTTTCATAAAATGGATCATTCTTAGTTAGTGTTAGATGCACCGAGAAACCGCGTACCATGAAGACACACCAGACCTGAGAATGGTAAATTTCAGATATTCCAAAATTTTAAGGACTAAGACCTGTCAATATTTCATTTAATTAGACCAATCCTCGATTGAGTCAAGAGTCCCTTTATTCAAGATTACCTATATGCTTACATCATTTTTCACCTAACTTGTTGCTGTCCTATATCCCATGCGGTACGCATAAGGTTTTGTAAGCCTCTAGAATGAGTAGATTCACTCTTTTAGATATGTAATAGACAAATCGGTATATATATTTATGTAATTAAAATAGTATTGAGATTTAAACTCAAACCCATTTTGATAAAATTGTCCAAGTAGCTCAAACTCGACCCATTTATAATCAAATCAAATTTTATGAATAGGTCTTATTCATATACACTGCTAGAGGCAACGGCTGATATCAATCCATGCATGACACCTCAAGTATAGAAAAGAACCATCCCACCATGATCGAGTCATCCCAGAAGTCAAAGGTCCAGAACATTATGTTTCAATTTCTCATCATTTCTACAAGATACAACCAAACATTGAATCAGTCAATAATTTTACAATTCCTAGTCATAGCTTTCCAGTTCCCCACAAATCGACCTTGGTGACAAATAGTGGGTTGAAAGGTATTGCTTGAAAAGAAAACTTCTGACCAAAAGGACATTATTTATTGTTAGTAGGTGCAGGATCCTAACCAACCCCCATATAATAAATGAAGGGTTTTAAGGAGTCAGCTGACCCCTTCATGCCTCACAAACGTCATGGCCGAGCCTAAAACCACCACATAGCCATATTAGAAAGTCAAACATTGGAAAGGCCAACAGCTATCAAAGATCATCCAGAACCCACTGTTTGCAAGAAATGATAATTTGGATCTGATTGAATTGTACATAAATTTTGTCTATAAATTCAATCAAAATGTAAAATGCAATAAAGCATCATGCGAGTTTGACTGTACAATCCATAATGTCTATATTAGGAGCTTCCTGCCATTTAAGAAGTTGCAACATTGCACAAAATCCTTGAGCTGTGACACAGGACAGCATCAACTGTTACCCATCCGTAAAAGCCAGTTCACACACGAGAGCAAGATGATCGCTGCCCCATTTCTGAGAAAAAACATAGTCAGTCAGTCCAGGAAAACATCCTATAGGGGATAACATCTCTGAAGAAGTATCAACTATCTCTGAACTTATTTAATGAGCGTGGACAGTATAAAGTGATGACGGGAGGAAGAATTGCAGAGTTATGGGTCACATTGTTCTTTTGTACATCTATAAACTATTATCTTCGATTCTTCAATCGCCTATCTCTCATCAGCCTGGGACATGGAGATTGTGTCCATCCTAAATAATTTGATTCGATATCCTCATGTTTCTTGACTTCATTAACAAACAAATAATATAGTTCTAAATCATGAGTAGAACCATTTGTACTGATGTTAATCAAAGTTCTGTTCTCTCTACCTCAAGTAGTAAACTAACATCACCTGTCTTACTTATCTCTTCCTTATGCTGTGAATTTTGTTGTTGCCCCCAAAGAATTTTCTGATTTTTTCTTTTAAAATTTCTGTAACTTTTAATTATTTTTAATTTATTATATAATTTAATTATTTGATAACATTAGTTTATTAAATTAATTATTGTGAGTCCATTTTTTAACGGAGATGATGGAAGTACTCACAAAAAAGCTTTAAAACTTAAGGACTCAAAAGATTAAAATAGAAAAAGAAAAGGTTTCAAGACTCAATAGAAAAGTAGGTTTAAAGACAAAATCGTGTGCAGATAAAAGAGATGATTCAAAGAGGAAAAATTATCACAATGTTTATAAAATCAAATTTCTTAAATTAAAAATTTGGAAGAATCCACTAAAATAATATTTTTTTTTTTTAAATTTAAGAAATAGAATACTCAAAAAATTATTCCAAAAATAGATTGTGAAGCAATTGACTTCAACAATTTGTACTGAAGGCGCATATTTAAAATGTACCTTCAATATAATTTGTACTGTCTGTGCCTTCAATAATTTACTATTTTTTTTCTTTTTTTCTATCATTAAAAAAAATTATGTAAAGAAAATTAAAATTTCTCAAATTAAATTTTTTTGTTAAAAAAATTAAAAGTTTACATACGTAATAAAAGAATAATTTTCATAAATTTTAAAATTATAAAAATTAATTTAAAATTTATTAAAAAAAACTTCATAACTCTTTACCTTATAATATACAAAAAAAAAACAAAGAACAAAAATTGATGCAACTTTCTTTTCTAACTTTGAAAAGTCATAACTTTTCATTTTTATGGAATTACAGAGCTCATAATATATATATAAAAAAAAAACTTATTTAAGTTTACTATAGATGAGAGCTATTTGGTGTTTTTATGAGGATCAAACTGTCATGTTTTCATGGCCTACTAGATACCAGATTGATAAAAAAAAAAAAAAAAGAGACGAAATATTGACATAGTAGACTCAATTTCTTTTTTCTTCTTTTTTTTTTTGTATGTTATAAGATAAAATATAAAAAGGGTGCAATTTTTTTTTAATAAATTTTAAATTTACAAAAATTATTTTGTTTTGTTATTCTTTATGTAAATTTTTAATTTTTTTAAATAAAAAAATTGAAAAAATTTTAATTTTCTTTACATATTTTTTTTTTTCAATCATAAAAAAATTAGCAAATTATTGAAGGAGCGGATATAGTACATGCTTTCACAACCTACTTTTGAAATAATTTTTTCAGATACCCTATCTTAAGAATTTTTTTTGAAAATAATATTATTTTAATGGATTCCTAAAAAATTTGTCCGTTTTAACTGTAGGGGGAGTGTTTTTTCCAAAGGCTCTTTCAGGGTGGGGAGTGTAAGTAGAAAGAAGTAGCAAGATGTTATATACATATAACCTTTGCAAAAGTTACTGTTAACGTGAGTTGAATATTATTGAGGTGGCCAATGAGTGTGCTGCAAACTATAGGCCCTTGATGAACAAATGGATGGAGATGACCATAGTGGCCAGCACCACAACCATCTTATCTAAAAACTTAAGTTTATAGATATGGTGTGAAATATTATGTTTATTATTTAATGTTATAATATGGTATTGAAGTAGAAGTTCCTAAGATCAAACCCCTACATTGTTAACCCCATCTATTTAAGTTGTCCACTTATGGGGTCTCAACCAAAGTCTAGCCTATAAGTGAGAAGAAGTGTATTAAATAATAAATATAATAGTCTATACCATATCTAAAAGTTTAAGCTTTTAGATTAGATGAGGAAAAAAAAAAAAAAGATTGCTTGGGCAGATCAATGGATCTCTTCACCAAGGATAAACTTCCAGTCACAAAGCGTTTTCTGATTTTCAACTGAAATCACAATCTGAGCTTCATCAATCCAAAACTGGTATTTGGTATTTTGTAACAACATAGTTCTATCACTCAACCAAAAAAACAACATAGTTCTATTGCCATATTTGAACAATCTTCCCGATGGAATCCTCCTAAGCATTTCCATCTCCTAAAGCAAAATCACTGAAATCATTCCCTCGCTAGCCTTACTAGTATCCACCTCCCCACCCAAATACCTTGTTTGGTTTTTGAAAACCATTGGCCAAACATATTTTATGCAGCAGGTTTTAAAAAATTGCTTAGTTAAGTCGTCTTCCAAAATCTGTATTCAGGCCAAACTTTTCAGCTACTCCCAGAAAATATCTGTCTCAAAAAAGGTTTTCCATTTCCTTTGAAGGAAGTCATCATTTTCCATCAACTTAAAACCTTTGCTTGTTCCAAAAAAATGAAATAAGAGGACCCTTTAACCCACAGAAGAAAAAACGCTCAAACAAATTAATGGCTTCTCAAACATGGTAATAAACTTAGATATCACAAGCATATCTTACCTCACTCGGGAGACCTCCCATTCTTCTTAGAATGCTAATCGGTAAGGTTTCAAGAACTTTGACAGGAATAAGTTCCCTTGTATGCCTGTTCATTCAGAGTATTAGAAACCGTACAGGCAAACTGAAATTGCCAGCGTATTATTTTACATTGACATATTCTTACCAAATGTAATCAACAGTTCCCATAAATTGGGAGTGGTATGATGTTGCCAAGGGCTCACCGTGATCACCTCTGATCCCATTCCATCCCTGAAACATTTGAACGGTAAATTAGGGGGAAAGAATGAGGTCTTTTCTTTTTTGTATGCAGCAAAATCCGTCATCATGCAAATACCACTAATCTTGGAAACCAGAAACATGAAACCAGCGACAGAAAGGATGACAGAAGTATGTTAAGATACATTTGTATTTGAAACAGCTTACAGGAATTCCAGAGTATGCACTAAAGAGCTTCATCTTGTGTTGGAGAAAAGTGGTTCCTTCAATTCCTGTTGCAAGCTTCAATTCATCATCACTCCATCTCTCCACATACTGCCTAAAGAAAGACATATGCTGAGCGCTGCCTTGATGCAAAAGAAGTTGCTCTAACTTAAAGTGAGATCCATATAGAACACACTAGCTTAAAGATTGCAAAAGCAAGGGTTACAATATGATCATCCAATTATTTATTATCTCAATACAACATCCCCATTTCTTTTTCTTCTGTAGATAGCTCATCTATTACAAGTGTAGTATCATAATATACTCAAAAGGCAAATGCATATCTTGCTTGGATTCCTTATTTCCTTATTTTAGCAGCAGATAAAGGTAGGCTGTTGCTTGTACTCAGTTCACCTTGCTTTGGTAGGGAAATCTAATAAAGATAATGGAATCACCACGTATTTAGTCCTTGAAAAGACACTCAAGATTTTGGCCAATAAAAAGACACCTGAGAATGGAGCTGGATCAATGGTTCAGTACCTAGGTCCATGTCTACTTCGAGTTGACCAGTACGTACATCTTAAAGGGCTTTCAAACTGCCCCGACATATTTTTTCGATCATGCAGCTTGACATCCAACTGAGATAAGATCCAGATGAAGGAAGCAGTCAATTTCTTCTATGTAAGAATGATAAGTCAAAAGGGCAAACTTCATAATTAAAGAATACTTCACTTCCCAAATGCAATGCATTTAGATAAAAACTGAAAAAAACAACTCAGCCAGTTAAGGCCATAAAGCTAAATTATACCTGATTTAGAGACAAAGCTTACCTCTGATAAAGCGATAAACTGATAGATTGCACTCTGAACATAAGACGAGGAGATGAAGATATAACTCACTGACAGAAAAAATGAAACCAGAAACTATCCCTATCCCTAATAACGACATCAGTCTGAGATTCAACTTAAATTTTCACCTGAGGTACACTGTTTAAATCCCCACCCAGAATAATAGGGATGCCACCCCATTCTTCTGATAGCTGATGCACTTTTTCAAGGAAAAGTCGTACCTGAAAATTCTGTGGTTAGATCCATAAAATAAAATCACAAGCATACACAAATATATGATTTAATAGGAAGGACCACAACCATCAAAAGAAGTCCTATATCCTTTGTGAAGAAGACTGCCTAAGTGATTTATTGATACCAAAAACATAGGATCCGGAGAATACAAACATGTATGCAATTCTTAGAATTCAAAACTGGGGACATAGGCTTGTACCTGGCCAAGTTTCACATCTCCTCGTTTTGGATTGAACAGGACATGAATATTGCCAACAAGTACATGTCGATTTTTCCCAAGTTTACTCCTGTGTTTGGTTTTGATTTCATTAGATGTCTCCAACAAGACAAACTCACTCTTACTAGACAAGCACAAAGGTAAACACAACAATGAACTACGACTACATGCAAATGTAGTTACCTATAATTGGGAGAGCAAACAAAGCTATTAGCTGTTGATTAAAAATTACTTTGATACTTGAGGAAAAAATAACGTTAAGACAAGTTTGAAATAGAACATTACAATGCATAATATCTACAATTTGGGAAAAGAAGGAAGAGGAGGAGGAAGAATGTATACCTTTCCAATAAATATTAAAATGTACATTTACATATTAAAAAATGCGCACATATAACTTCAATGGGTATTTGCAATGACTAAAGTGGTCTGCTTATTTTAGCAGTCAAATACAATTGTCAGTGTATACAAGTAAAAAGATTGAACTCTGAAAGAAGTAAATAACAAAGATTATTGAAGGTAGAAATAAATCAGTTCTCCCAAGAAGGAAACAAAGCAGAAATCATTTGCCATAAAGTGGAAAATACCTACACCCATAGTTTTTTTTTTTTTCCCCGGTTGGTAATTCAAGAATTTGAATTAAAAGACGCAAGGAATATACAAAAAGGGTGACAATATCACAATGGCTTATCTTCACAAAACTAGTGATCTATACACAGGTTAAATCTAAACAAAGAGGTAAACAATAAAAAATACAGTAAGTCAAAGAGTTTGCAAAATGATGCTCAACAAGACTATACGATGTAAACTAGTAATTAGATTAAATTAAATAATGAAGAGGAATTTATCTTGATGTGGGATATTATATGCCATAGATGATCTGTATGTACTTTAGTGCCCCCTGCTCTAACCATGTTCGCATTTGCCAAGACCAATAGACAGCTGCTGCAAGGGCAGATATCCAGCCCCCTATGCGTGGTGATTGAGAACCAGACATGGCCACCAAGCCCAAAATGGCAACACTCCAGCTGTGAATTGTGATGATAGCCTGAGCAATGCAATTTCTAACATACCTTCCCCCATAATAAGCCAGTGACTGGCATTCAAAAAACACAAGGCTGAGCATTTCAGGTGCCACTCCACTTAAGAAGGGAATTGCATTTTGAGCAATACCCCATCATGTAGGCATTTTATCCAATGTATAGAATTTTTCATTGAATGCTAGCCATAGAATAAAGGAATGTCTTGGGGTAGAGCTAGGAGACCAATCAACCTTTTCCTGGTCATGAATTCCTGCTGTGTCTAAGACACTCTTTACAGAAAGCTCCTCAGAGGAGGACACCAGAATAGCCTATCACTGTTTCAGCTATCTGGATTAATATCTCTCGAATATTAATATCCTGCCATACCTTTCCCTCAGGAAGTGACCATGGTTCTCCTTCAATTATAGAACATGGTCTCACAATCCTAGGAATCCCAGAGGAACTAACCGTGTGATGATGAAACCTATTGAAAATGGGGTCCTCGGGCAATCAAGAGTCATACCATAATGAGGCATCAATGCCATTACTTACATCTCATTTGAGCCATTGCATACATGTCCATCTCACTTTTAACAGTTTTTTCCAACTCCAATAACACCCTGTTGGGGCTTTGGCCTACTGAAAATTCACACCCTTCAGTAAGTAGGTTCACACACTACCCAAACACTTTGAGGACCATCAAGACATAACAGACAAATATGCTTGATTAATGCCTAGTCAACCTTTAGCTTTAGGTTTATAGATGTCTACCTACCCAACTTTAGCTTCGATAGATACATTAGGTCTATCACTCTATAGGAAATTCCTCATAAGTTGTTCAATGAGGGTTAAGACTTTCTTAGGCATGATTAAAATAGAGGTTCAATACACTAAAGTAGAAAAACCAACAGATGTTCATAAATTGCAATCACCCCACATAAGGTACAAACATACCCGTTAATCTCGTAGTCCTTGTGTTGGAACTTCACAGAAACAAGTGGCACACCAAAGTAGCAAATTGGTAAACTACACTCCAGAAATCCCAGAGTTAAAAGAATACAAATTTGACGTCATCATGTGCTCCACAAAAAACAAA
This sequence comes from Laguncularia racemosa, assembly GCA_037954665.1. Classification (NCBI taxonomy): domain Eukaryota; kingdom Viridiplantae; phylum Streptophyta; class Magnoliopsida; order Myrtales; family Combretaceae; genus Laguncularia; species Laguncularia racemosa. The sequence goes on along the minus strand of JBBMOL010000020.1, from coordinate 7,624,421 downwards.
CTACCCTTTTCCTTATTCACCTTCAACCCAGGATAACCTCTCCTCCTTGCATCTCCCATGACATCAGAAGTCATTATCCACTGCTAACTTCTGCCTCATTCCAGAAAACACTTCCATACCCAAGACAAAGAGATAAGAGGATATAGGGTCACCTTAGTGTAATCCATGAGAACTTGAAAAAACCTGCTAATTCACTAATAATATTGGACTGAATCTCTGGGGTTGTGACACTGCACTGCTTTTGAAATGCAATTATGGATTATGATACAACAGGACATAGATCTACAATCTGAAATTTCGCTTGAATTATCCATTTTAGGAACTAGCTAATGATGGTGCAGTTAACTTCCTTCAACTACCCAAAAAAGAAGACCACTTGGACAGATTTGATAACTTCATCTCCAATAATGTGCCAGGTAGCTTTAAAGAACTTTGTAGGGGAACCATCTACCATTTAGCTGGGAGGGGCTTCTTTGATTTTCATATGGTCTAAGTTGGATAACAGATCATGAACTGATCCTCATTATATATCTGCATTATGAAGCTCTAAACAGATAGACTCCAGAGACTGACAGAGGGCCTGAACCATTGAAGAGGTTTTACTAGAAGTTAACAGCTTCATATTAGACCTCACAGTCATCTGTAGCAACAGATCAAGTCTACAAAGGAAAAAACTTCATTGTTAAATAACAAGTGTAACCCCCATGATTATGCAATCTGGATCAACTATCTTCCAATTTTGATTCAACCAACAAACCCTTTGAGCAATGTTAGAGAATTTCATAGAATTCAACTTTTTCATCTCCAATTCAATAGCTTTAGCTTTGTAGCTAGTCTGAACACATGCGAACCCCAAATTGATCTTTACCACAATTCCTTCGAAGGGCTAAGACATCCATGTATGTAACAATAAGGCAGTGATCCACAATGACCAGTGGGTGAAAATGAACCTCAACCATAGAAAAATAGACAACAATACGTTGTAAACCATATCTTCACCCAATTTCCTAAGAATAGAATTGTTATGTTATTTATTAGTGAAAAACTTTGCAGATTTATACAAGTCCTGCAACTCGGCTCCATCAACAAATCAGTTGAAATCCTCTATAGCTAAAGCTCCACCTCATGGTACCAACCTTCCTTTCAAAAGATGTCCTAGGGAAACAGAAATCACCCAACACCATCCAGAACAAATCAGAGACACATACCGTTTCATTCACCAATTGTTGCCATAACTTTTTTCCTATACACATCAGAATTAGAGCCATATATGCAATAAATGAAACAGTCTCAATGGCAGGAAGATTTTAACACAGGAACTACACATAAATTAAGTGCTTTTTCCAAAAATCTAGATGTTCCAAACTTGAGGATCCCAAGAAACCTATATATGCTTCCTTGCCAAGTTATTCACCACAAAGCTCCACCTTGAGTTCACACAACACTTTATATATCCTCATTTATTTGTTTACCCCAAGATTCCAATATAAATATATGACATTCAATGCAAAATTTTCTCATTTCTCAAGCCTTGATGGACTTAACCTTGATATTCCACAAGCAAGTTGGCAACTATGCAGAACACTATAAAGTCATGTGTACTAATTATGACATGAAAGTTTTCAAAAAGGATTATCTATATTTTCAGAGAGAATATGCAAACTCACGTGGAAGATTCAGTAGGTAAACTAGATTGCGCTTGAATCTGGTTCATCTGCACAATCAATCAAGAAACCTTTAAACTGAATGCATATAGCGACCAACAAAAGTAACTTGCTTAAAGGATAGAGTAACAAATATTAAGGTGAACATGAAAAGCAGTTAGCTGCTAACATCATAATTAGCAACCAGTAGGTATTCCTGTCTTACTCATGAGTGCAAAGCAAAACGAACAAAAATAAAAATGAATAAAAAGGAGAGAAAGCAGGGACTGAGAAACATTGCTAATTGAAAAGAACTTTCAGCCAAGAATTAATACAATACTCTACAATTACCCAGATAAATATCAGCACAGCAGACACATGCCAGTGATGAAATTAGGTGAATCAAAGCCCATAAAAGTAGTAATAATAGTCAATGTGTTTATTCTGAAGGCACCCCCATTACCAAAGACCTGAAAGATAGCAATATGCAAGCACTATAAGCGTGATGCAATTTCTAATCCTTCAATTGATGTAGAACCTTTCATCAATGGTGAAGGGGACAATGGAGGACTTGAGGACATGGCAATAATTTGCATAAGAGGGAGATCCTTGAAAAAAACTAATATTATGGAAGTATGCCCTAGAGATGCAAATAAGTCCCTTGCGTACCTTTAAAACACACAATTGAGCAACATTGTCACGAAGGCCAAAAGTCTTGAACTCTATGTTTTCTCGATGCACAAGGGTAAATCTGTAATCAGAATATAACTTGCTAAAATTTTGAAATTTAAGAGACATGCAACAAAGAAATATTTTTAAAAATAACTCCAAATATTCAATGTAATTCAATGATGTATAAGATAGAGTATAGGATGTGCAGTGCATTTAAATGATGCACAAGATAGAGAACAGAATGCACAATGCCACGTTAATATTAGTTTCTCCAGCAACAACTTTTTTACTCATCTAGCAAATGTTAACAAAACATTAGTTAAATCACTAAAAAAGTACTGGAAAAAGAAGAAAAAAATGCTTTAGGGAATTATATATAATTAGTTCCCTATGACGAAATAATAAAGTCCAATTACATGCCTTCCATGCTCAGTTTTGAAACATGTCCAACTTTACCTCCTTTTTCTTAAATTTTAGGATTAAGTGTTACCAGAAATTTAAAGGAATTCTCACCAATGAACAACCTATGATCAAGAAGGCAACACTGGTTTATCAATATGTGTTAGCAGTGTGTTTCTTTCAAAGCCTGGTGTGACAGTCCCAAGCTAGAGAAAATATAATCTGGTTGAGTTCTCATGACATAGCCTGATTCCACTATAATTCACAGGTTAGAATCAGTCTAATGGTGAGAGAGAGAGAGAAGAGAGTGCTTACCTTTCAGATTTCCAAAATATTGCAAGACCATCATGTGCATCACCAGTTCGAACCTGTAATGAAACACGAAAGGATAAAAATTGGGGTTAAATTGTACACCATGCTTAGTCTATGGCATTGTATATATAAGAACGAAAAAGTGCATAACAGCAATACCCTGATGTACCTTGTAAACGCCCTCAAAGCTATGTTTCTTAAGACGAAGAGATAAATCATCAAATTGGTCAACCTCCTACACCCATCAGGAAACTCTTGCACAATCATCTATGAAATAAGATAACCACTACTAGTTGCAAATATAGACAAGTGAATAGCACCCAGTAAGAGAAATCTCAAGAGTCCACTGTAGTTTAACCTCTGCAAAAAGCACACGGATCCCAACTTGCCTGAAAACAGAGAATGCTTGCATTATAGCGATTGACCTCCTTACATATGAGCCTTTTCCGCCTCTTCCACTCCAAGAACTTAGGGGTGACTTTAGAATACAAATCCGGATGCTTAGATGCATTATCAACACCCAGAATATTGTATGAAACAACCACAATTCTATCTGAGGAAAGAAGGGAAAAAGTTATGAGAAAAGACAGATATCATGAAAAAAGGCTACCTAGACATTCACAATCTAAGACAGCAATATCAACAAAGGATGGTAGATCGTTCAGAGAATATAACTTATTGTCCAGAGAATATAACTTATTGTCCAAACCCAAGACCAAAAAATGGCTACTCGTGTGGAATTGAAAACTCCTTGTTTGAAATCAGATGGAAATAAGAAATGCTTCTCTCCAAAATTTTACCCAAAAAAAAGGCCATTCCATGACAAATACATCGCAAATCCAAATCTATTTAAAAAGTAAACTATCTTTGCTCATACCAAAATAAAAGGAAATATGAGACAAGATTAAGCATCTTGAGTAGGCAGTGAATCAGATTGACAACGAACGTCGTCCAACAAATGGGAGAATACTCATAGTAGTTATGTTATCAGATTACGCTAATGGCATTAATTGGACGAACTTCGTATCCCATTGTGCATGTCGATTCATATCCCGCAAATTTGCATGCTTCCACTTAAAACAATAATTGAGTAATCCATGTGAACCTCTTCTTTTGCCATCCACATAAACGAAGCAGCATACAAATTGCAGAAAAACATGAAAGTTATCATTACATTGTATATTAAATATTTTATGTGATCATACATAATTATATGATCGTCGCTAACACGGACGGAAACACTGATCGCGAGACGAAGTTTTGTTACATAAAGGGAGTTGCTAACTAACTGAATAACTGAGTAACCGATTAATAACTCATCAACTAGCTTTTCGACTATCTCTCTCTAAAGCACTTACCAGAAATTTAGAAAAAATCTACGAACCTGTATGGCGCGACAAATCGCGAGAAGAATAAGTCCACTCGCGACGATACTGTAATCCATTGCCACTCGACTTCTCTTTCTTCTTCTTCCTCTTTCGAGTAGTGAGCGTGTCGAATTGATTCGAGGAAATTGAGAGCGTCCTTTGAGGCGTTAGGGTTTGGGGTTCCCAGCTTGATGATTTGATGTTTCTTTTCTTCTTAGGATCTTCGTCCTGAGGATGTGATTGATAATTGCTCCGCTTTCTGGCGGTGGCAGCGGCAGCTGAGTCATCCGACGACGCCGGAGCTTGGCGGCTCTTCCTCGCCATAGACAGCGCGTGCATTGCAGAAATGTGTTTTGGGAGGTGTAAATTGCAACGGTTGGACGGTACCAGTTATTTTATTTTATTTTATTTTTCAGTATTGAAAGTAAGTGGAAAAAATTCGTTAAACTTATTTACTAAAAGAAAAAAAATCTTTTTCTTATATAATATTTTTCATATTTTAGCTGACCAGTTCTGGAATCAATTAATTGATTTCTTTTCTTAAGCATACAAAATGATTTTATATGCTGTTAGTATATACTATTTACTATTTGGATTGTGGAAATCGAATGAGGAAACTTGTAAGATAGTATTAGAATTATTTTGACTTTTTAAAATATACATTTAATCAGAAAAATTTTAAAAATTATTTTTTTAATAAATAATCCGGAAACGTTAAGCATCTATAAATATGAGTCATCCATTTTCGTTGCACTTTGATTTTTTTTTTTTTTTGAAAAATTGCCTTTCTTTTGTGTAAATTACATCATTTTTTTCTTGTTAACCTAAACACACTAACATCTATATATATGAGGAAAAATTACAAGCAAAAATATTAATGTTTGAGATTGAGTTTAAATAACATATCAAATTTAAGTACTATAAATAGATAATCGATATTATGCTAAATAGTTTAAATCAAATATTATATTATAATGCTATTATAGACAGTAACAGGTTTTCTTTTCGAACTATTGAGCATGTTTACGTGATAGTAATTGATATTCTATTTGATTATTTATTTTAATTACTTAAAAGTTTAATTTTCTTTTTTAATCATTTAAAAATTCAATCCTTCCATTTAGACTTGCTCCAAACATTGATCACTTGCTTGTAATTTTCCCATAAATATGAGTCAATCATTTTCATTATGCTCTGCATTTTTTTTAAACATATTTTTTTTTTCTTATTAGTTACAATGGAAGAAAATTTGAGCCTGATCCATTTATTAGGAAACCAACATTTATGCCACTTGGCTATGAGTAGGGGTAAGGCAAAAAGACTAACCAAACTGAGCCAATCTGCAAATCGAATTGAACCAAACCAAACAAAAAATATGGCTTTTTTTTTTTTTTTTTGCAATTTGGTTTGGAGATTTTCCAATTTGAATCAAACAAAAAATTTATGGTTGATTTAGAAAAGTAATTTGAATCAAATCGTAAAACCAAATTGAACCCTTTTTTTAGAAAAACTTGATAATATTTTACTTGTAACTAAATAAATTCTTTGATTATAACATAACATTTAGAAGAATTTTTAATTTATATCTTTTGAAAAATATATGCATGTAAATTTTACAACCATAATTTATTAAATAAGTATATAAGTTGACTCAAAATTTATATTATATGCTAGCTTAAAGAATAAATTAGTTATATTATATATTTAAAATTTTTCAGTTACTTGAATGTTGATATTATTAATCTCTTATATGATATCAATATATATTATTAAATGAATTTAGTATTATTTATATGAACATGTTTATTAAATATACTTTCTTTGAAAACAAAATATGGTTTAATCCATAAATTAAATCGAACCAAACAAAAAATTTTATGATTTGGAAAAAATTTGAAATTGAATCATATGAATCAATTTCAAGTGATAAAAACCAAACCACATTTTTATGGTTTAATTTAGTGTAGAGAAAAAAACCTAACCAATCTATTTCATGCCTACCTCTAGCTACAAGAGAGTTTATACAAGATATGTTTTATATTATCAATTAAATTACTTGCTCTTTTGGGGAAAAAAAAAACAAAAACAAAACAAAAATCATAATTTGCTTGCAATAGCTAGTTCCTTTGATTTTCATATTCAAGAATGTTATTTATTTCTATTAATAACCAGACTCTAATGACCTAAAAGATATGATAGAAATTCTTTATATACATCATTATTTATTTTTAATATAGATTTAAAGTATTTTTTCTTTATTTTGGCGTATTTTTGAAGAATTTGAATTTTAATTAAGTAATATTTTGATTTTAGGACTTTAATGGATAATTGAATTAAAAAGAAAGAAAAGAAATCCACTTTTACACAATTTGGAGATAAACAAAAAAAATTATTAAGCTTTGAAGATAGACATGGATAGTAAACATGATTATGTCCAGATAGTGTTGAATTTGAAGTATAAGATAGAAAATTACATAAGGGTTAGATACGACCGTGTTTATTGGTCATGTATCTCTCGAAAATAATTATTTCTAAGCACAACCTCTAGACATAATCGTGTCAATTGCAGCATCTGGTTTCCAAGTTTTAATAAATGATTTTGGCATGGTTTAAAGCACGACTATGTTAGATAGTGTGTTAGCAAACAAATAGAGATTTAACGCCTGCTATATAAAGGATAAGAGGGAATTGGTTTCATAACTAAGAGAGAAGACTTTTTTTTTTTTATTGTTATAGGGTTTTTGAGAGACTAGAAAGCTATTTTTCTATACTTAAAATTTTAGGTTTTTTTTTTAGATTTCTTTGATGATGCATGCTTTTACATCATTGAAGATTTTTGTTTTCAATATGATTAGAGTATAAATTTTCTTAATATCTAGACTTGTGGATTTTAGGATTATTATATGATTGGATTTATTACTACTCAATAAATTCTTAGATTTCTTTATTCATGCATGTGCTTTTTATATTGTTTAGATTGATATTTTTAGGATATTATTTTATCTATTTGATATTATATAGTAGGATTGAGAAATTTGATGTGTAATTACATTTAGCATGTTTAAAGAAAATTAATGTAATCTTAGAGATAAGTGTCAAGTATAATTTTGGATTTTTTTTAATTAACTCATATTAAGTCCAACTTACTTAATACAAGTTATTCGACAGTAAAATTAAGAAAAAAGCTATATTTTTAATTATCTTAAGAAAATTGGAGTTGCCACCAACTTAAGTTAGAAAATAAGATCAGTTAAGGTTAATAAATAAGATAAGCTAAGGTTAATGAGGTGGATTAACCATAACTAGCTACTAGTTTGTGAATTTTTCTAAAAAAACAATTTTGAAAAAATATTAACTAGAGAATCTGGACTCGAGAGCTATTTTATTAAAACCTAAACGATTACCACTTATTATTTTCTTCAAGAAATTGAATTAAAAGTTTTTTGTAAATTCCCTTCACCATTATATATACCAGACATAATGTTTCCATATAAAGTATGAAATCGCATGAAAAAAAATTTAATCAATTTTTTTTATTATACATTTTCTATTATTATTTTAAAATGAAATAAAAGAGAATAAAAACCTTTGCATTTCTACTTGAATTAAAATTGAATTAAAAATAGGATAACATATTTTTATGTTTTTATATTATAAATTAAAATTTTAAAAGGATAAAATATTTTTTTGTAAATTTTTTATATGGTAAATTGAAATTGGAAAATAATAAAATGTTTTATTTTATTTTATATGTGATTGCCCAGTAAGTGCTTATATACCTGTTAGTCAGGATCAAACCAACGTAGTTCTGTTTTTCATAAAAATTTAATGGATTGATTAATTTTAATTATGAAAATAGGCTAGGTTTACGTTTATTATCATTTTAATTTTTAAAAGAAAAATTATAAACCTAAAATTTATTTCTCAATTTTGAAAAAAAAAAAAACAGAACTAAAACCCTCTAGTTTTGAAAACATCAATTAAAATTTTATTTTATAAAAATCATTTTTCTAGGTGATAAAACATTATATACATATATGTTTTTTTTTTAAAGAAAAACTCACACCTTAATTAAAGAAAAATTTAAAAGAAACATAAAGAGAAATTCTAAACCTAATTTTATCGATAACAAAAGAAATGTTTTTTCTAAAACATGTCTTTTATCATTTTTGTTATTTTTTATTATTTTTATTTATTTTTTTTCCTTATTTACTAATATTATTGTCAATTAAAAACTAATAATAATAATAATAATATAATAATGATGAAATCCAACTAACCTAGACGTGGGTCGTGGTTCGGATCAGGTCGGATCGCAGCAGTTGGAAGCTCCTTGTCAGCAGCTTTCCGGCGGCCATTTGAGTCGGTTAATGGGAGTTTTCGAGACTTCTACAGGTAGGGAATCATTTGGGTGAACTTTCTTTGTTAGAAATGGCCTTAGGTGGTAGTTAGCGACATTAAATGGCGAGGACCTAAAGAGAGAAGGAAAACTCCGGTGGTATGCGTATGTGTTTTTTTTTTTTTTTGCCTCTCTCTTTTTTTTCTTTTCTTCTCTTTCTAATTCCCCCCCTCCACCCCCCCCCCCCCCCCCCCCCCCCCCCCCCTAGTTTCTCTTATTCAAAATCGTCCTTTATTTATAGATTTTGAAGACTGGATGCGGATGAACATAGATCTAAATCGTGACTAGGGTTTCTTTTTTTTTTTCTTCTTTGTTTTGAAGTTGTTTTAGATTTTTCCCAAAAAGATTTGAGAAAAATCGTTGTATTTCATTTAGATTTGCTTCGATTTCCTCTCCCTTCCTTTTTATGGTGGACGACTGGCAGGAGAAGACGATCACGCGTTGTGCGTGTGACTTAGATTGTCCTATCGCATGCTGCCACGTGATAGCTTGGGAAAAAGAAAGGAAAAAAATGGCACGGAGTGCCTTCATGGATTCGAACTTGTGATTGATGCCTTCCCATACACGTTCCAGGCAAGAATGCGGACCAACTGTGCTAACCCATTTCTCATTTTTTTATTGCACACAAATTATACATCAACTTAATATTTTTGCTATTTTTTTTTGTTATTTTGAGATTTATAAATTTAATTTGGAAATCTAAATGTATTTTATTATTATTTTTATTCTTATTATTTTTACTAATTCATAAACCGGACCTTTTATTACTATTATTTTTTTTATCATTTTCATTTATTTATTTATTATTAAAAAAATCTAGATGGGGCAAAAATGGGGTGTTTACAATAAGTTATATAATTCTTCCTGAATTGATTAATTTGTTTAAGTGAATTTACTGTTTGTAATGTGATCTTAGAAATATGATATTATGAAGAGATTCAAATATGTATTTTTAAGGTTTGGGTTAATAAGTTTGAGAAAATTATTAAACTAATTTAAATATTCTCCTAGTTAATGAAATTAAGATCCATGTTAGTTGGATTTCTTTATTTTTTATTATTTATTATTATTAGTTTTTAATACTAAATAAAATAAGAATATATATAGAAAAATAAAATAAAAAATAATAAAGATATATGTTTTTTAGGAATATGTTAATGGAACTAGGTTTAGAGTCTTCTAAAAAATATATGTCTATTATAATTAATAAAAAATTAATAAATTTTTTAATAAAAAATAATAAATATTTTATCATTTAGAAAACTTCTTTTCATAAAATAAATGAATAAAATAATTGAAGTTTTTCAAAATTAGAAGTTTTAGTTTTTTTTTTTTTTTCAAAATTAAGAAATAAAGCTTAGGCTTAGAAGTTTTTTTAAATAAATTTAAATGGTAATAAACGTAAACTTGTCATGTTTTTGTAATTAAAATTAACTAATCCACTAAAGTTTTATGAAAGAGCAAACTACGACCTGTTTGATCCCGAATAGCGAGTACGTAGATACCTTTTTGGGGCAACTCTAAAAAAAAAAATATATTTTCAAATCATTATTAGTATAATAGTTATATCATTTTTCTAACATTTTCTTTTATGCTTAAAAAAAAAGATATCATAACATAATTCAGATTTTAGAAGGATAAGGTGGTAACTTTAAGGTTTTAATATGATAGCCCCCGAGTCGAGAATATCTGGTCTTTCTTTCTTCTTCTTTTTTTTTTTTTTTAAAAAAAGGGGGATTTCATTGACTAGTTGTCTAGATTAGAATTAATCCACTCAATTAATTCTAATTCAATAATTCTTCTCCAACTTCAGTTGGATGGCGACTCAAAATAAATAATAAAATTCCTAGTTCAAGTCGATGATTTATATTTGATAAGCATAGGATCTAATATAAATCGAATTAGGGAAACAATATAAAATTTTTAAATTAAACTTGATAGGGTGTTTACAGCTACCCCTTTTTGTAGTGAAGTTTGGAAAAGCTTAGCTACAAAGACAAAAAAGAAAAACACCATTTTTTGCCTAAAAGAAATGATAGGTAATGCTATAATCAGTTGGCTATCCAAACCTTGATCCACTAGGGAGTCATCTGACTAAAAGTTTGAGTAAGGAAAATGCTCCACGAGCTAACAATCTCATGTTGCAAAAGAAAATATTCCTTAAAGAGTGGTCTTAGACAAGAAACATCTCACCAAACTAATATCCTTGAAGGAGAGATCATCTAGAAGAGTGCTTTTATGAGCTAACTAATCGATGACAGGAAACATCTCATTAGACTAATGATCTTAAAAAGAGATTATCTAGAAAAAGTGCTCTTATAAGCTAACTAATCGATGATAAAAAGCCTCTTATTAGACTAACAATCTTAAATAGAGATTGTTTAAAAAAGTGCTATTATGAGCTAACTAACTGATAATAGGAAGCGTCTTACAAGACTAACAACCTTAAAAAGAAATCATCTAGAAAAGTGCTCTTATGAGTTGACTAACTGATAATAGGAAGCGTCTTACAAGACTAACAACCTTAAAAAGAAATCATCTAGAAAATTGCTTTTATGAGCTGACTAATCGATGATAGAAAGTGTCTCACTAGACTAGTAACCTTTAAAGAAAAGTTTATTTAGGAAAGTGCCCCATTATGGGCTAACTAACCAATAGTGGGAAGTGACATTTAAATCTTGCAACCCTGAAAGAGAAAGTTTAGGAAAGTGCACTATTATGGGCTATCTGATAGTGGGAAGTGTCTTTTTGGACTTGCAACTCTAAAAAAGGATATTTAGGAAGGTGCCCCATTGTTGGCTAACTAACTGATAGTGGGAATGAATTCCTCCGTGAGAATCTTATTTTTCCAATAACGGTCAAGAGTTTTTAAATTTAGAATGACTTAAGACTTTTAAACAAATGATAACTAAATTTTTTCTAAAACTTTTCAAGACAAATGTTCTTCTAAAACTTAAGGATAAGGTGGCAAAGTGTTTTCTAGTAAACTTTGAAAATTTTTCTCTTTCTTCTCTAAAAGAAATATTTTATTATTTATTTATTTATCATTTTTTTAAGCATTGCTAACAAGTAAGAGTATGACAAAGGCTCCTAAAAATACAAATAAAGGGCAAACTCACCTTATTACTCAATAATCACTTACTCTTTTGCCTCATTTTGCTTGGAGGATTTGATTTAATCTTGGAAAAAGTGGTGTCTTGGTTTAGTCAATTATCTCTTGAGGGGTTTCTTGTAATTAAGACTTACATCTACATCTTAGGGTCATCAATATTTAAAATTTGGGCTAAACAACGCCAATGAGGAATAAATTTAAATTCCTTCATTCCATTTGGAAACAGATATCTCATTTTTAATTGGTTTAATTTAAGAGGACTTCCTTACAATCTCTTGGTAGATGTCACTCTTGACTTTTATTCCAAAAATTATGGTCTTTCTTGTAAGTAATACGCTTTGATAAACCTGTTAGGCCTTTTTGGGACTTGTAATACAACAAGCTTTTGGTTTAAAAAAGTATCAATGCCAAGGTCTTATTTTGAAAGAATCATCATTTCAACTCGGGTTTACAAGTCAAAAAACCTTGAGAAAAACTAGAATAGCACTTGCCCTAGCAATTTTTGCTTAATATAAATTATTTTCAATAATTTGGAGAAGTCTTCAAAGAAGGGTGGTATATTTTTGAGCTGTAATGTTTAGGTTCTTGTATTTGGTCTTGGTATTTTCAAGTATTGTTGGGTTTTTTTTTTTTTTATTGTGTATAGGTTTAATTACATTCTTGGGCTTTTCTCATTTCTTTTCTTTTCTTTCTTTTTCTTTCATTTTCTTTTTCCATCTTTTTTCCTTTTTCTTTTGAGACCAATAGTGATAATCTCTTGTGGGTCATGTATGTTTTTTCAAAATGTAGACTTTTCTTCATCAAAAGAAATAAATTATCTACGGCAAAAATTACCCTTGAATTGTTGTAACTCGGGCAAGCACTATTTAGTTAATTCCTTTTTTCTTGATTGATGTCCTTATCTTCTTAATCATCCCATTGTAGGGTAGTTCTCAACATGGTTAAATTTTGAAACTCTTTTTATATATGCTCAAATGGGGTTGGCAAAGAATTATTGTGTTTAGGATAGAAAAAATGAATGCTTAACATTATTTTGATTAACGTATCAAATTCAAGATAGACCTCCTTTAAGGAATGAGTCAAAAACCTTACATTAATAACACTTAACTCTCGAGTGTTTAAGGGTTAGTATTTGGGATGTGGTTTGCCTCTTTTCATCCTAAACCACTCAATCAAATGAGATATCATTCCATTTTACCAAATTTGCCCATATTCACCATGTCTCATGATGTCTTTGGGAGTTATGTGCCGCTGTCAAGTGATTTAGTCTTAACTTGGCTCTCTTGGGAATTTAGTTACCCAAGACTTAGTTAGTTAGGATAGTCTTTTTTATGCCCTTGTTGGTCATTAACCATAGCCACTTCGAAAATGTGCCCTAAAATTAATTGTCTCTATGTCTATTTTATATAACTCTTGATAGAGAGAAAGTTTAAGTGTAACTCTTAGGATTGGAGAGAGTTGGAAGGTTTTATGTTTTGAGGCTAAATCAACATATGAGGAGACCTTTTAAAGTGAATGGGGTCTTTCAAATTGAGAGTAGGTTATAGAGGTCTTTGGCTTTATGTTTAGAGTAAGTAACTATGAGCTTTGGGTTACGTTAATCATTCAAAAGCAACTTCTAAGACCTTGAAATGATCTCTTATTGTTAGCAACTCTTCAATTTTCTTGGCTTTGTTCTTTTCTTTATTGTTATTATTATTATTATTTTTAGTAAATATGCAAACAAGATGCTCACATAGATGCATTTTGATAATTGAATAATAGTGCAGCAATTTTATTAAACAAGATTGTCAAATCTGACTGCAAATTTATTGAAATTCCAACGTTACAAACTATTGGTTTAATTGAAATTTGAAATAGTCTTTAGATCTTGTTGGGGTAGGTACTAACTTGCTCCATTAGTAGGCCTTGGACTCTCTTCTCCGACATCCTCAGCCAATTCTCTAAAACCTTCACATAATCCTGTGAAGCTTCAAATATCTCCTTCCAAATTGCTACCCTCCTTTCCATGTCTTAACGTTGGATCTTTGCTTTGGCTCCAACCATATCCATGTAAGCCTTCAATTTTGAGGTTGGGTTTTCTGGTGTAGGTCTTAGTATATTTAGAGCTTGGTACTTGACTTATCCTGTCTTGTGCATAAAGTCCATAATGAATTCCTTAGTGGCTCTAAAATCCCCCACCCGTCCATCTAAATTTCCTACATCTATGATGGGGCTCAAGATTCTTGTATCTTAAATAGCTTTGATGGCTCGTAGCTTGTTCATTTTGAAGGTTAAGGGAATGTTCAGATCTTGATAATCAAGTGTAACTAAATCCAATGGGGGCCTGTGAGCAATATCTTGGATTGGTCCCAACTATTTAACCACGCAAATTGGGAAAAAGCTAATGCATCCAATAATTCCTATTAGTGGGATAGTAGCGAAATTGGCACATCCTATAATAGCTTGTGTGCAGTGATTCCACTTGGCAGTCCACAATATGCCCCCAGGGTAAACCTTCTGCATAATTTCCATCAATTGGTGAGTTTAAACTCCTTCTGGTAACTGTATCTTGTTGCAAAGTAGTCTACCAAGTCAACTTGTGAAGCTAAAGATCTCTTGACGAGATCCAATCCATAACTTTTAGTATGACTAGCGAACCATACTATTAGTAATGCTAGACAACCTTTGAAGTTTTGCTGCCCTCTTTCTTTTAGAAATCTCAGAGATCGGATCTGTTTGGCAAGTAAGGCTGGGATGTAAGACGGACTTGACAAGAATTGAGTTACTAATTCTGTTACCTTGAAATGGATAAGCAAAACTCAAGTTAGAAATAGGATATTAGTAAAAACTACCAGGATGTAAGCATTGACTCGATTTTGCTCCTAAGTCCGCTGGTCTCCTACGAAAATCTCTCGACTAATTTGGTAGTCTATAGGAGTTCTAATCTAGTTTCTAAGGGTTGAGATTCTTATGGACTTTCCATTGCATTGAGTAAGGGCTCGAGTTACTCTAGACTTTCTAATCCCCAGCAGTTTTGTAGAAGGTGCTTGCCAGGCTGGCTTGCAGGTTTGAAATTGTGGTTCCTTTAGAACAGGGAGGAGCTTGTAGCAGTTGGGAATACTCTTCAATGGTTGGAGATAGGGTATGTGGGCTAAAGCTGAATGCTGCTAACTCTAGATCCCAAAAGTAAGTTAGGGCCCTCATGAGGTCCTGGTCATATTGGACCTTGAGGAGTGAGAGGACTGGCCCCATTTTGGCTATGATGGTTTCCTATTGCTCTAGGCTAAACTATTGAAACCAGTTAGAAAAGTGCAGGCATAGACGATAAGGTTTGGTTGACATAAATCTAGCTAATGTGAATGTGGTCGTTGCTTAACCCAGAGTTGGCCATTCGTTCATAATATATAAGAATTTTACAAAGAATACATATACAATGACAAAGCTTTACATCATCTGGAAAATCAATAAATTTACGTTTTATTAAAGCTGCACTATTTTTCAATCTTGCATAAATGACATGAATGCAAATTGGGTGGGTTCTAAAGGTCCTCAAGCTCTGTAGCCTCCCTCATTTCTAAGGTAATGGGATTTGGGCCACATTGAAGCAAGAGTGGGGAAGCCTAATCGATTCTGAGCAGTGGTTACTCCATTGCACCCGAAACTTACACAATGACTCCCTATCTTAAGGTCCTAGACGGCTTGGGTTTGACCATATTTAACACACATATATGTATGACAACATCTTGCCCAAAAGATCATCACAAGGCTTGATGAGCCTAGTGTTATTTCATCTAGATCATGAAGCCTAATTAGTCTATATAAAAGAAAACTACTCATATAAGAAATATACATAATAATACAAGTTGAAGGAATTTATAAGAAGCTCTTAATTTTTGAAGAAGATAAAAATGGCTAGCCTACTAAAGAATTAGATTCCCTAGTGGAGTCGCCATTTCTATCAAGCTTAATTTTGGATTTTTTTAATTAACTCATATTAAGTCTAACTCACTTAATACAAGTTACTCGATAGTAAAATTAAGAAAAAACTATATTTTTAAATATCTTAAGAAAATTGGAGTCACTACCAACTTAAGTTGGAAAATAAGATAAGTTAAGGTTAATAAGGTGGATTAATCTTAACTAGCTACTGGTTTGTAAATTTTTCTAAAAAAATAATTTTGAAAAAATATTAACCAGAGAATCTAGACTCGGGAGCTATTTTATTAAAACCTAAATGGTTACTACTTATTATCTTCTTCAAGAAATTGAATTAAAAGCTTTTTGTAAATTTCTTTCGCCATTATATGTACCAAACATAATGCTTCCATATAAAGTATGAAATAGCATGAAAAAATTTTTAATTAATTTTTTTATTATACATTTTCTATTATTATTTTAAAATGAAATAAAAGAGAATAAAAACCTTTGCATTTCTACTTGAATTAAAATTGAATTAAAAATAGGATAACATATTTTTATGTTTTTATATTATAAATTGAAAATTAAAAGGATAAAATATTTTTTGTAAATTTTTTTTATATAGTAAATTGAAATTGGAAAAGAATAAAATGTTTTTTTTTTAATTTTATATGTGGTTGCCTAGTAGGTGCCTATGTATCCACTAGTTAGGATCAAACCGACGTAGTTCTGTTTTTCATAAAACTTTAATGGATTGATTAATTTTAATTATGAAAACAGGTCGAGTTTACATTTATTATCATTTTAATTTTTTAAAAAAAATTCTAAACCTAAACTTTATTTCTCAGTTTTGAAAAAAACAGAACTAAAAACCTTTAGTTTTGAAAACATCAATTAAAATTTTATTTTATAAAAATTATTTTTCTAGGTGATAAAACATTATATACATATATATATATATATATATTTTAAGAAAAACTCACACCTTAATTTAAGAAAATTTTAAAAGAAACACAAAGAGAAGTTCTAAACCTAATTTTATCAATAACAAAAGAAAACAAATTCCTAGAACATGTCTTTTATCATTTTTGCAATTTTTTATTATTTTTATTTATTTATTTATTTTTTCCTTATTTACTAATATTATTATCAATTAAAAACTTATAATTATAATAATAATATAATAATGATGAAATCTAATTAACTTGGACGAGGGTTGCAATTCGGATTGGGTCAAGTCAGATCAAATCGCAGCAGTTGGAAGCTCCTCGTTGGCGGCTTTCCGGTGGCCATTTGCGTCGGTTAATAAGAGGTTTCGAGCCTTCTAGTTTGGGTGAACTTTCTTCATTAGAAATCGCCCTAGGTGGTTGTTGGCGGCATTGAACGACGAGGACCTGGAGAGAGGAGGAACACTTTGGCAGTGTGTGTGTGTTTTTGCCTCTCTCTCTTTTTTTTTTCTTTTCTTCTCTTTCTGATTTGTCCCCCTTTCTCTTCTTCAAAATCGACCTTTATTTATAGATTTTGAAGACTGGATGCGGATGAACACAAATTTAAACCATGACTAGGGTTTCTTTTTTTTTTTTCCTCTTTTTTCTCGATTAAAAAAAGATTGATGTAGATCCTTTGTTTTGAAATTATTTTAGATTTATCCAAAAAAGATTTGAGCAAAAATCGTTGTATTTCATTCGAATTTGCTTCGATTTCCTCTCCCTTCCGTTTTGCGGTAGATGGCTGGCTGGAGAAGATGATCACGCATTGTTGGCGTGACTTGGATTGTCCTATCGCATGCTGCCACACGGCAGCTTGGGAAAAAGAAAGGAAAAAAAAAATGGCATGGAGTGCCTTCGCGGATTCAAACCCGTGATCGATGCCTTCCCACACGCGTTCTAAGCGAGTATGCGAACTAGCTAAGCTGGCCCATTTCTCATTTTTTTATTGCACACAAATTATACATTAACTTAATATTTTTGCTAATTTTTTTGTTATTTTGAGATTTATAAATTTAATTTAGAAATCTCAATGTATTTTATTATTATTGCTATCCTTATTATTTTTACTAATTCATAAAGCAGACCTTTTATTACTATTTTTTTTATCATTTTCATTTATTTATTTATTATTAAAAAAATCTAGATGGGGCAAAAATGGGGTGTTTACAATAAGTTATATAATTCTTCCGGAATTGATTAATTTGTTTAATTGAATTTACTGTTTGTAATGTGATATTAGAAATATGCTATTATAAAGAGATTCAAATATGTATTTTTAAGGTTTGGGTTAATAAGTTTGAGAAAATTATTAAACTAATTTAAATATTCTCTTAGTTAATGAAATTAAGAAGGCTTTGAATGAATTTTATTAATGTTACATAATAATTCCTAAGGGAAACAAATTTTACATACTAGTTTTACCATCTTGAAGTTAATTATAACCAGTTTTGCTGTTTTTTCTTTCAATTTAATTTTAGTTCATTAGTTAATATTCAATTATAGAGTTTAGATCAATTAATCTTTATAATTTACCAATTAGATAATAGAGTATAGATTAATATTAGTACTTGTAATCCCTGTAAGATGATACCATAGTTAATACATTATATTACAAAATTTGATAGGTATACTTACCTTTCATCAAGTTTTTTGTGCTATTGCTGATGACTTCAATATTAAGAATACTATTCACTTTATTAATTTAACCATTTTTTTTTCTATTTCTTGTTTTTGGTTTCTTTTCTTTTTCAGTAGTGCATGATTAGAAATACTCCATTAAAGGTGTTGATTTTTTATCCGGAGATTGAAAGAACAATCAGGCGTTTATGGAGAATAGTTCGACAAACAATGGAGGAATTAAATCAAGGGTCTCCTTTAAGAATTAAGGTAGAAGAGGAAGAAGATGAGTTAAAAATCATAAACGATGAAAATAAAAACAAACAACAAATTATGTCAAATTACTTTAAACCTTCTTTAGTAAGAGCTAACTTGAGTATTGTTAGGTCGCCTATTGTTACTAACAACATTCAAATTTAACCTTATATCATATAACTGGTGTAGTAGTTTATCCAATTTGATGGATTACAAGATGTGGACCCCAATGCTCACATATCTAATTTTTTGGAGATCTTTGACACCTTTAAATCAATGGGACTTTGGACACACAATCAAATTGCGATTCTTCCCATTCTCCCTAAAGGGTCGAGCAAAACAATGGTTGAATTTGCTTTCAAGGGGATCTATCACTACCTAAGATGATATGACTTAAAAGTTCATTGGAAAATACTTTTCACTTACTAAAATCGCCAAACTCCTAAAGGACATATTATCCTATGCTTAATAGGAGGCCAAAACCTTAGACGACACTTAGGAGAGATATAAGGAGCTATTGAGAAGATGCCCATATCATGGCCTATCCCTATGGTTGCAAATTTAAACTTTCTACAATAGTTTGAATTTAACAACCAGGCAAATGATAGATGCCACTGTTAGAGGAACATTGAACACTAAAGCACCCTAAGAAGTTCAATCCTTAGTTGAGGACATAGCTATAAATAGCTCTTAATGAGAAGGTTCTAGGGTGAGGAATAAAGCAACGGGTATCCATGAATTAGATGTGATAACAACTTTAGCTAATAAGTTGATGCCATTAGCAAGAAGTTGGATGTACTTTTTGTCAATCCCTAATATAACTCGAGAGAGGTTGATGTGGAAGGAATGAGGACTTAACATCATTAGGAACAAGTAGACTATTTAGGATCCCCCTCTAGAACACAAAACAACTCATATAGTAACACCTACAATTCGGGATGGAGAAATCATCCAAATTTCTCTTAAAGCAATTATAATCAAAATCAATAAAGGATAAATTTTCCTCCATTAGGATTTTAGCAAACCATATCGCAAGAGAAGAAATCGAGTTTGGAAGAATTTTTAACTAAATATATTTAAACTAATCAGGCTTGATTGTAGAATACTAAAACTTCTCTAAGAAATCAAGATGCCTCCATCCATAATCTGGAAAATCAAGTGGGATAATTTGCAAAGATGATGGTTGAAAGATAGAAAGGGATACTGTTAGGAAACATCGTGATGAATCTTATAGAGCATGTGATAGCACTAACCCTTAGAAGTGGAAAGAAATTGCAAGTTGAGTAGAAAATTGGTAGGGAATCAAAAAAGAAAGATGTAGAAGTTAAAGAAAAAAAGAGTGAGGAGCCACCAAAAGTGAAAGAATATAGACTACTCATACCTTATCCTCAACGCTTAAAGAAGGATTGCTCTAATGGATAATTTAGTAAGTTTCTTGAAATATTTAAATAATTACACATTAATTTATCTCTTGTTGATGTTTTATCACAGATGCCCAAGTACACCAAGTATTTAAAGGAACTACAACAAGAGGAAGCTAGAAGAGATATTAACTGTGACATTAAGTAAGGAATGTTTTGTGTTGATGCAAAATAAGCTGCCATGAAAATTAAAGGATCCAGAAAGTTTTACTCTACCATGTCTTATTGGAAATTTAGCAATAAATGGAGCTCTAGTTGACCTAGGCGCAAGTATAAATCTAATGCCACATCATATGTTTAAAAAGTTAGGCTTAGTGAACTCTATTCAATTAGTCGATAGGTCCATTAAGTACCCCATCAGCGTTATTGAAGATGTATTAGATTTGGTACGTATATTCATTTTTTTAGTAGATTTTGTAATCTTAGACACATATGAGGATATCGGAACACCACTAATTTTAGGTCATCCTTTCCTAGCTACTACTAGAGTAATTATAGATATAGGAAATCAAACGTTAGCTTTAAAAGTTGAGGATGAAGAAAGAACTATTAAGATGTCTGACACAATTCGACAACCTCCTAAAAGTAATGATACCTGTTATTTTAAATACATCTAACCTACTTGGTTCTACTTGTGTGTGGGATGGTATGTATACAAACTTAGTTCAACAACGTCTCATTCATGGCAAGCAAAAGGGTCTAGATAAATTCAAGTAGTTTGAAAGCCAAAATTTTCTTAGTCATCCACCTGGCTAGCAAAATAGAAGTGTGTCAAGCCAACAACGTTAAATAAAAGTGCTTCTTGAAAGGCAACCCAAGTTTAGTTTTCTTTATTAGCTTTTCTTAGCCTAATTTAGTTTAATTAGATTTGTTTTTATTTTTACACTCAGTTACTAAAAAAAAAATGAGTAAGCTATTTTTTTTTTAAAGTCTGGCACAATTACCAAATACGGTTGTGTCAAGAGTGTGTTGAATATAAGACATTCTCCGGATGTGACATGACCATCAGACACAAGCATGTTGAAGTCATGTTAAGATAATATTTTTCGAGAGTTACATGACTCTTTTGATATGGTCATGTTTGGGTTATGTCTAATGGGGTTTTGAATTTAATTCTTTCCGAGAGAAACATGACCAATGGACATGATCATGTTAAGGTCATGCCACAACATTCGAAGAATGTCAATTATTTTTTAGAGTTACATGAACTTTAAACACGATCGTATCTTAGGTTGTGTCAGGTGTAACATGTTTTAATTATTTACAAGAGAAACACAATCTTTAGATATGGTTGTCTTAGCCATGTTGACCCTTTACTTATTTTAATTTTCTAGGCACGAACACGAGGAGATGATGAGATTCTGATCATGATTATAGTGACTAATGTTTTCTATTTTCTTTGATATATTAATGAGACTAATGTGGCTTGCTAAATTAGATTGTAATAATTTTTTTCTCTTTTAATTGTTGTTTTATTTATTTTTTACTTTTTATCTTTTTGTAGCTTTTACATGTTTAGAGTGTTCAAGATCAATGACTTTACACGCTAAGCACATTTTGCAATGGTCATCCACTTGACTAGCAAAATTGAAATGCGTCGAGCCAACAAAACTAAACAAAAGCGCTTCTTGAAAGGCAACCTAAGTTTAGTTTTCTTTATTAGCTTTTCTTAGCCTAGTTTAGTTTAATTAGATTTTTTTTTTCATTTTTACCTCTAGTTACTAAAAAAAAAAGCAAGCTAATTTTTTTACAAGTTTGACACAACTACCAAACACGGTCGTGTCAAGGGTGTGTTGAATATAAGACGTTTTTCGGATGTGACATGACCATCAAACATGAGCATGTTGAAGTTGTGTTAAGACTGTTTATCAAAAATAATTTTTTTTGAGAGTTACGTGACTTTTTAACATGGTCATATTTAGGTTGTGTCTAATGGGGTTTTGAACTTAATTCTTTTTGAGAGAAACATAACCTATAAATATGATCACGTTAAGGTCATGTCACAACATTTGAAGAATGTTAAAGAATGAAAATCATAAAGTTAGAGAAGAAAAAAAGAAAGAATAAGGGAAAAAATGGAAAACATGAAGTAAAGGAAGCAATATTAGTTTAATCGCTTAAATTATTAACTAATGGACTTGAACTCCTTAAATTTTTTTATTAAAACATTTATTGGCAAAAAAGTATAATGTTATTATTTTATTATTTATTTATTAATATTATTTAATAATTTTTTATAAGGTGGATATAGGTACCTTGGAATTTGTGCCATATATATCTTAGAGTATAGATTTTATGATGATTATAAGCTAAAAAGACCTCATACTCATACTCTACCATGTAAAAGGAGGTTTTGAAAAATTTATACTTGAAACTTATCCTAGACACATAATATCTACTAGAAACCTATTTAGTTGAATAGAGTACAAGTAGGTACTCTATAAAACAGGGTTATTCACTTGCCCTTAACAAATAATGATTCATGATAAAAATAAAATGCAAAGTTAAGTCAACTACCTGGCTCAAACTTAGCAGGCCTTATCTCCATATTCACGAATCCAGAAAAATCGTCCTTCGACGGAGAAACAGAAAAATATTCTTCTTTCTGCTGTTGAAGACTTTCTCCAAGCCAATCTGCTACACGATTGCTTTATCCATCCATTACCTTCGATAGGAGGGAGAGTTTTCTCCAACAAGCCATTATAACATTGTGAAATTTGATGACCAAGTTAGTGGATATACTTATAAAAGCAACATTTCAAATTCATGTTAGTAATGAAACTATATGTATTTAACTGGTAAACATTATATATAATTTAATTTTGCAATCAGTGTCCATTCATGTCATATCCGAAATAATCCTATGGTGTTCAATTAATTTAAAATTATAATTATGTATATATGTGCTTATACTAATTGGACTCCCGACATCTTTTTCTGTCATTCGAGGAATTATTTACCGCACCTTAATTATGGAAAAGAAAATTATTAATATCAATATTTCATGTGTTTACATAAATTATAGACAAATATTAAAAATATTTAGACAAACATACTAATAGTAATGGTTAGTTTTTAAAGAATTACCGTTGATGTCTTCCCATCATCATTGTTCGCATGAAATCACCAAGAAACTTAATATATCTTTTCATTTTAACATGAAGTTTGGTACACTATCCTCGTTCCATGTGCAGGTAAAAAAAAACCCACTTTTCATATTACCAAAAATTTAAGATTTCTATTTGTCCTTTGGTGATTATTGTTATTATGAGCACATATATATATATTCTTCAATAGCTAATTTTAATCTGGCTGTTCTCAATGCATGTATTAGCAATTTCATTCCTTTGGCTTCACCAGTGACTTCTCTTCCTAACTTTTCACTCCCATCATAGGTGTACCTCCAACAACCGCATCCTCATCTTCGACTTCTAATCAGGTAGGAGAAAGTGATATCTCCTCTCTTATGGATGATGATGATCAGAGCCCAGATTTTCCTTTTAGCTGGGGAATTCTTCATGTAGGTCTAGTTCATAGTTTATTATTGATTTCAGAACTTAATTTGTACGTAATGCTTTTCTAATGAAGGTGGAAATTGTGTTCAGAAAATTGTATTGCCAATCATTGTTGTACTTACTGTTCTAATATTCTTCTCGCCGGAGTGTTGAAGACTAATTCTGATTTTATTTCCTTATTTGTTTTATTTAATTAGTGATTAGACAAAATCCTACATTGTAGGATTGGGTAAGTACAATGGAATAAAGGATAAACATGTTATCCTAAGATCATTTAGTTTGTTCTAAGTTTTTGCTACTTAAAAATCAGACTGTAACCTTTATTGGATATGATTTGATCCAGAAATAAGAGATCTGGATTTTATGTTTTGGCCATCCGAATTTATCGGTTGCTGCTGTGTGCATGTGTGATACTTTGTGAATTCTATTCAAGTAATCTTTCTCTCATTGTTGTTGATGTTTTGCTGCAACATTGCTGCTGTGTTAACTTCTTGTTGCTGATTGCTGCTGCTGCTGTTTGCTCTGTTTCGTAGGTTGAACTAGTTGTTATTGCTGCTCTGTTTTGTTTTGGTTGCATAGAGTAAAACAAAGTGTTGTTGCGTTTTCAACAATTGGTATCAGAGCCACAATGAACAACATAACCCAAGTATCAGTTCCTATCGTAGATGGGAAGAATTACAACCGTTGGTGTGTTCAGATGAAGGTCCTATTCGAGTATCATGATTTACTTGAAGTGGTGGAGAATGGAGTAAGTGCATTGGGGGAAAATGCGAGTGATATGCAAAGGGCAGCAAATCGTGATCTAAGGAAGAAAGACAAGAAGGCGTTATACTTCATTCATCAAGGAATGAATGATGAAACATTTGAACAAATTGAAGGAGCCACCACATCCAACGAGGCATGGAACATCTTGTCCACATCATACAAAGGTGATGAGAGAATTAAGAGGGTACGACTCCAAACGTTGAGGCGACAATATGAACTGCTACAAATGGGATCCAATGAATCGGTTGATGCATACATCAATAGGATTCATGTGTTGACAAACAACATGAAAACGAATGGTGAAACATTATTCGAACAAAGCAAGGTTGAGAAGATTTTGAGAACCTTACTTCCAAGATTTGAACATGTTGTGATAGCAATAGAAGAGAGCCATGATCTGTCAACAATGACAGTAAAGTTGCTATTTGGCTCACTACGCGCACATGAACAAAGGATGAATGAAACCAAATTGGATAAACAGATTGAACAGGCCTTTCAATCACAAGTCTCCATAGGGAATTCCTACCAGCGACATGGTAACTTCCGTGGTAGAGGAAGAGGATAAAGTGGCAATCAATTTAACAAAATCAGAAGTGAATTGAGCTGTGGTGTTGCAAATCAATACAATACCTTCCACCACACTAAGCAAATCAGTAGCCATAGACGCAGCAGAGCACGATTCGACAAGTCCAATGTAGAATGTTTCAACTGTCACAAACGAGGACACTTTGCAAGCTAGTGTAGATTTAAGGATAGAACTCCAGTTGCAAACTATGCAAAAGAGATACGCAATCAAGAAGTGGTTGACAGTGATCATGCACTCCTAATGGTCTCTTCATCAAGCGAGATGTCTAATAGCCACACTTGGTATCTGGACACGAGTTGCATGAATCACATGTGTGGTTGGAAGGAGTTGTTCGTTGAGCTTGATGAAACATTCCAAGCAAAGGTGAAGTTTGGAGATGGTAGATATGTTCCGGTAACAGGGAAGGGAAGAATCCTTATTATGCTGAAGAATAGAGATCATAGGTACATTTCTAATGTATTCTATGTTCCTGATATGAAAAGCAATCTGCTAAGCATGGGCCAATTAGCCGAAAGAGGCTATGAGATGCATATTTCTGGAGATGAATTCACAATTTGAGACAAATAAGGTACATTGATCTTAAGAACTTGTTTATTGAAAAATCGTATGTTTTCTGTAGATATAAGTAGGGGAGAATTCAAATGTTTGAATGTAATCGGAGATGATGAGTCGTGGTTGTGGCATCTTCGATTCGGGTATCTAAACTTCCAAAGTCTGGAAGCATTGGCAAAAGAAAATATGGTAAAAGGACTGCCACGAATCCAACATCCGGACCAGCTATGTGAAGCGTGTGTTATTGGCAAGAACTACCAATTACCATTCACAAAACCAGCAGAACGAGCAACATCACTCTTGGAACTGGTTTATACGGATGTATGTGGTCCAATGAATACCACCTCAATTGGAGGAAATAGGTACTTTCTAACCTTTACTGATGATTTCTCGAGAAAAACTTGGATTTACTTGTTGAAAAGTAAGGTTGAGGTATTAGATTGCTTTAAGAAGTTTAAGATATTTGTTGAAAAACAAAGTGGACAAATGCTCAAAGCAATACGAAGTGATGGAAGAGGTGAATACATCTCATACAAATTCAGAATGTATTGTGAACAACATGGAGTACAACACAATACTACATTTCCTTACACTCCCCAACACAATGGAGTAGCTGAAAGGAAGAATTGTACTATCTTAGACATGGCAAGAAGTATGTTGAAAGCAAAGGGAATGCCCAATAATTTCTGGGCTGAAGTGGTTTCATGTGCGGTGTATTTGCTTAACAAATCTCCCACTAGAAGTGTTCCTAACTCAACTCCTATAGAAGCTTGGAGTGGATTTAAGCCAAACGTTCAGCATCTAAAGGTCTTTGGTTCCATTGCCTATGTTCACGTTCCAGTAGCAACAAGAACTAAGTTGGATGATAGAGCTGAGAAAACCATTCTCATTAGATACAAGCAAAGGGGCTATAAGTTATATAATCCAATAACTAAGAGAGTTAAGGTGAGTTGTGATGTGACATTTTTTGAAGATGAAATGTGGAAGTGGAATTCTGATGTTCAAGAGGATTCTCAGAAGCGAGTTATTTGTGCTGTTGAAGAAGTTGTACCAGAATTAACATCAGATGGAGATGCAACTCAAGTGACTGAAACAGGGAGACCAAGAAGAGAGCATAGATCACCAGCATAACTACGAGACTTCGAAACAAGCTTTAGTGGTGAAATTGATGATAGAGAGTTAGTACATCTTGCCTTCCTTACAGATGTAGAACTGGTGGTACTTGAGGATGCAATTAGAAATCTTAAGTGGATGGCTGCTATGAATGACAAGTTGGTGGCAATTGAGAAGAATAATACATGGAAGCTTACTGATCTTCCGCAAGGGCACAAAGCTATTGATGTGAAATGGGTTTACAAAATCAAAGAAAAGGCAAATGGTGAAGTTGAGAGGTATAAAGCCAAGTTAGTTGCAAAGGGTTTTGAGCAAAGACAAGGCTATGATTATGAGGAGATTTTTGCACCTGTTGCAAGGATGGAAACCGTGCGTTTGATGATAGCATTAGCTGCCCAAAGAAAATGGAAAATTCACCAAATGGATGTGAAGTCAGCATTCCTTAATGGATCACTTGATGAGGAGGTATATGTGAAACAACCACCTGGATTTGTACAAAGTGGAAAAGAAGACAAGGTGTATAAACTCAACAAAGCCTTGTATGGTCTCAAGTAAGCATCAAGAGCATGGAACAAACAAATTGATATGTTCCTTAGTGAAGCTGGGTTACAAAAGTGTCCTTCTGATCATGGATTATATGTGAAAGTTAACAATTTAGGAGATATACTAATCTTGTACCTTTATGTTGATGATATAGTATTCATAGGAAACAATTGTCAGATGATCAACGAGTTCAAGCAATCCATGAAGAATGAGTTCGAGATGACAAATCTCGGTCCTATGTCCTATTTCCTTGGCATTGAAGTTACTCAAGATGATGATGGAATCTTCATCAGCCAAAAGAAGTATGCAAGTGAGCTGCTGATAAGGTACAAAATGGAAGATTTAAAACCGGTTCAAACACCAATTGAAACAAATTCAAAGCTAGTTAGGGATGGTGATGAACAATGTGTTGATCCGACATACTTCAAGCAAGTGGTTGGAAGTCTTAGATATTTAACTTACACAAGACCTGATATATGTTATGCTGTAAGCTTGATCAGTAGATTCATGGAAAGTCCTCGACAGTAGCACTTACAAACAACAAAGAGGATCATGAGATATATCAAGGGAACGCAAGACCTTGGTTTGTTTTTCACATCAGCTGAAGAATGTGAACTAGTGGGATATTCGGATAGTGATTAGGGAGGAGATTTGGATGAAAGAAAGACCACAAGTGGCTATTGTTTTTTATTTGGATGAACAGCATGTTCATGGATGACAAAGAAACAACCCATTGTTGCTCTATCAACATGCAAAGCTGAGTACATAGTAGTAGCATCATGTGTTTGTCAAGTGATTTGGCTCAACAATATAATAAGTCAAATTGGATGTGAGCTGCAAATTCCTTTGAAGATTTATGTAGACAATATATCAGCAATTAATTTAGCTAAGAATCCGATTTTTCATGGAAGAAGCAAGCATATTGATATAAGATATTATTTCCTTAGAGATCAAGTTGCAAAAGGAGTGATCAAGCCGGAATATTGTAGAACTGAAGATTAAATTTCAGATATCTTCACCAAACCATTGAAGATGGATTCATTCATCAAGTTGAGAAACTTACTTGGAATGAAGAAATCCACAAATCAAAATTAAGGGAGGATGTTGAAGACTAATTCTGATTTTATTTCCTTATTTGTTTTATTTAATTAGCGATTAGACAAAATCCTACATTGTAGGATTGGATAAGTACAATGGAATAAATGATGAACATGTTATCCTAAGATCATTTAGTTTGTTCTAAGTTTTTGCTACTTAAAAATCAGATTGTAATCTTTATTGGATATGATTTGATCCAGAAATAAGAGATCTGAAATTTATGTTTTGGCCATCAGAATTTATTGGTTGCTGCTGTGTGCATGTGTGATACTTTGTGAATTCTATTCGAGTAATCTTTCTCTCATTGCTGTTGATGTTTTGCTGCAACATTGCTGCTGTGTTAACTTCTTGTTGGCAATTGCTGCTGCTGCTGTTTGCTTTGTTTCATAGGTTGAACTAGTTGTTATTGCTGCTCTGTTTTGTTTTGGTTGCATAGAGTAGAGCAAAGTGTTATTGCGTTTTCAACATGGAGGACTTACTACTCACTATTATGGCTGTAAGTTAACGTTGTATAGTGTATTGCCAATCATTGTTGTACTTACTATTTTAATATTCTTCTCGCTGGAGGACTTACTACTCACTATTATAGCTGTAAGTTCACGTTGTATAGTCACAGAAAATGTTGCTACCATTTGACTGTGTCTTAAAATTACACGAAACTCAGATTGAGTTTTTGAAATATTGATGAACAAAGAAATAGATAAAGGGTGAGATTAGAATATGAGATACCACATGATAGTCAACCATCACAACAGACGGCCGATCTTTGAGTATTGCAGCTTGGTTGCAGTCAATTGGCATATGATCGTGGTTGAGCTGGTGGTGTTTGTGGTCATCTGGAGGTTTGGCGTGTTGTAGTTTCTATTTTGTATTTCTCGATGTCTAAGTAACTTCTTTTATTAAATGTGAGGGTTTCAAGGCTTTGTAACTATGTACATACGTTGTTATAGTATAATATTAGAATGATAAGAGAGAGTCATATAAATCCTAGAGGACTTGATTATGGGAGTATTCTCCCAGCGGTAATGAGAACCGTGCATGTGTGTTGTGATACTAAGTAATTGTTTTCAGTCTTTCTCTTGGCGTTTTGCCATTGTTGTTTTAAAGTTTTTAACTTCAAATCTATGTAAAATTTTCTTTTTTACTTGTTTATCACTTATTATAGTTTGTTTATAATCTGTAATGAAAAATCCTAATAGGATATGAAAAAGAAAAGAAGGAGCCTGAAGACTATATACATGTTATAATAAACTGGTAATAAAACCAAATCTAACCACATAAGGTTGGAGCTATGATAGCCAGAGCATGGATAGAGCGAGGGAGGCGGATTGCTTGACATATGTTTAGCGCATGGCAAGAGTATAATGATTAACCAAAAAACACCAATTGTTGTTCCTCTAGATGTATCCATGCACTTGTATATGTGTATCATCAACTCTATGATCCTAATGTTGTTAAATAATCTTGGATCTTTATGCTAATCTCTTTAGAATAAAAAGAAAGGACTCTTGGAATACTCTTAACGAAATGGTATCTCGTCTCTACCTTGAAATAATCTTTTCCTAATAGCCGAGTTATGCCTGTAATCCAAAAGTTCTTGATAGCAGCATGACAAACGAATTCTAATGTCTACTAAAACTTTTAGTCATTTTTCCAGACCATTGTGCTAGAATGTGCAACCCCCGTAAGGTAATATCTTAGGTAGAGACTAAAATACTGTCTAACAATAATTATTGGTCACTCGACACTGTGTGATTCAATCCCTTCATCTTTTCAATATCTTAGATAAGTGAATGATGCATCATTATTGAATACAACCATGTTTATTTTGTTGGATCCTTAATCCAACGTTGGCCTTATATGTGAAATGATTATGTGTTATAGGCTGTCATATTAAGGTAAGCCCAATTAAAAGTGATCGATAAGATTTGGATATTTGGGTTTTAATGTATTTAATAGGGTATGACCCTTTTATGTGTAAAGACCTTATGGGTAATTTCTATTTTTTATGATGGGCTAAAATAGAAATACCAAAAGATATCTATATATAAATAGTGGTTATGGTCCTCAGGTTATATATTCTTTTCTCATCTCTTTGCATCTCATCATCAGATAGACTATTGACGGAAAAACTAAAGGGATCTCTCAAAAGAAAACGTATTGATCTGGAAGGTCAACCGCACAATTCCAAGAATCATTGATCGCAATAGATTCAGGTACGCTTCCGCATATCTATTGATTAATTCTTAATGATCAAATATGAACGATCTAGGGTTTTGTTTGTGATGATTTTAACAAAAGGGTTAATCTAGATTCTACAATTATCCTCTAATCTAGATCTTACAATTGGTATCAGAGCATACATATTCGATCATTAGGAATTATTTTTTGTATACGGCCAAACTTTTTCGTATATACGGTCTCGACCCATGGTGATACACGGCCGTGTACTCAAACTGTGTAAGTTTCTATTGGTTTTTCAAGCCCAACATACACGGCCGTGTTTTCAATCGTATACTCAAATTGTGTAAGTTTCTGTTGGTTTTTCAAGCCCAACATACACGGCCGTGCCTTCAACCGTGTACTCAAATATATATTTATAATCACTCATAGATTGGTATTTATGTACGCCAATTTTTCTTTTGAGCTCTAATTTTTAATGTTTGAGTTATTGAGTCATATTTGGATATGGGTGCTTAGACCTAATAAGTTTTCGCTAAAATTAGAGTTGCTTTTGACCCAAAGTTTGATATAATTTTAAATTTGAATATTGGTATGTTTATATGTATTTTGAGATGAATTAATTGAAGCAACATACTGCCAAAGTGGTCCCTCTTGCGGAAATTAATTTATTTCAAAATATAAAAGGTTGTGTGTTTACAACTTCTGTGAATTTTTGATTGGCCCAAAGGAAGGTTAATGTTTAACAGAATTGCAAGTGCACTTGTGGTAATAAACTCGTGATGATTATTTAGTTTTACATGTGAACAATAAATCAGCCCAAAGGAAGCTTTATTGTTTGATTACTACGCCAAGATACCACTTAGTAGTTAATGTTTTGTCCAAAGATGAAATATTAATAGGCTACCCGGTATTTTGAGATGGGTTTTACCTTTATTTGAATTTATTATTATTATTATTATTTTGTTGTAAGGCTTATGTGAGCTTGTTTATTTGTTTGTTGTTCTCATTCAGCTATGAATAATCCTGCTAATATTACTGCCAACATCAATTCCATTCCTATGCTAAATGGCACTAACTTCAAGTCGTGGAAAGATAATCTATTAATAGTACTTAGGGTTATAGATCTTGACCTTATGTTAAAGACTGATTCTCCTTCACCTCTTATTGATAAGAGTACCTCTGATGACAAGAGGGATATGGAAAAGTGGGAGAAATCAAACCGCATGTGTTGATGATCATGAAGAAGGCCATTCCAGAAGCATTTAGAGGTATAATATCTGATAAGATAACTAAGGCTAAGGAGTTACTTGATGAAATTGAGAAAAGGTTTGCTAAGAATGAAAAGGCAGAAATAAGTACACTCCTGGCAAACCTAATCTCAATGAAGTACAAGGGCAAGGGCAATATTAGGGAATACATCATGGAGATGTCTCATCTTGCTTCTAAGCTAAGAGCACTCAAGCTAGACCTCACAGAGGACTTACTAGTGCATTTGGTTTTGATTTCTCTTCCAGCACAGTTTAGCCAGTTTAAAGTGAGCTATAATTGTCAGAAAGAGACTTGGTCTCTGAATGAGCTCATCTCACACTGTGTTCAAGAAGAGGAAAGGCTAAAGCAAGATAAGATTGAGAGTGCTCACCTAGCCTTAACCCCTAAGAATAAGAATAAGGATAATAAAAGGAAAAGGGATAAAGAAGCTGCAAATATGGTACCTCAGAAGACACAACCAAAGAAGTTGGGTGCATCAAATGGTAATGATTGTCACTTCTGTGGAGCTGTAGGGCATTATAAGAAGCAGTGTACCGATTATCATGCTTGACGTGCAAAGAAAGGTATACTTCTTAATTTGGTTTGTTCTGAGGTTAATTTAACTTCGGTACCCATAGACACTTGGTGGATAGATTCTGGTGCAACAACTCACATTAGTGTGTCTATGCAGGGTTGCCTCCATTGCCGAAAACCAATTGATGGTGAAAGATACATCTATGTGGGTAATGGCAAGATAGTTCAAGTTGAAGCAATTGGGAAGTTTAGATTATTATTAAAGACTGGATTTTATTTGGATCTTAATGAAACATTCATTATACCATCATTTAGATGGAATTTGATTTCTGTTTCTACTTTGGACAAATTTGGTTATTCTTGTTCATTTGGGAATAAGAAATTTAGTTTGTTTCATGATTCAAAATTAGTTGGATCTGGTTCTCTATCTGTTTATGATAATCTTTACTTAATTGATATTATTGCTTCATTTAATGAATCCCTACAAGTAAGTATACGAGGTATAAAGAGAAAATTAACTAATGAAAATTCAGCTACATTATGGCACAAAAGATTAGGTCATATCTCCAAACGGAGAATGAAAAGACTTGTGTCAGAAGAAATTCTAAACCCCTTGGATTTTACAGATTTTGATGATTGTATTAACTGTATAAAGGGGAAAAAAACTAATAAAAGGAGATTTGAAGCCAATAGGACCTTAGACGTCTTAGAACTTATACATACAGATATTTGTGGGCCATTCCTTACAGTTGCTTGGAATGGTCAACAATATTTTATAACATTCATAGACGATTTCTCACGATATGGCTATCTTTATCTCATTCATGAAAAGTC
Source organism: Laguncularia racemosa (assembly GCA_037954665.1). Classification (NCBI taxonomy): domain Eukaryota; kingdom Viridiplantae; phylum Streptophyta; class Magnoliopsida; order Myrtales; family Combretaceae; genus Laguncularia; species Laguncularia racemosa. Next base: position 7,591,363 of record JBBMOL010000020.1, on the reverse strand, counting down.
ACAGTCCTTGGATATGTTTAAAAATTATAAGGCTGAAGTTGAGAACCAACTCAACAAAAGGATTAAAAGCATTAGATCTGATCGTGGTGGCGAATACTACGGTAGATATGATGGTTCAGGTGAACAACGTCCAGGACCTTTTGCTAAATTCCTAAAGGAATGCGGTATTGTCCCACACTACACTATGCCTGGTTCACCCACTATGAATGGTGTTGCTGAAAGATGAAATAGGACGCTTAACGACATAGTAAGGAGTATGATTTGTCACTCCACCTTACTAGAATCACTTTGGGGGGAAGCACTTAATACTGTAGCATATATCCTTAATAGGGTTCCAACTAAAGTAACTAACAAAACCCCTTATGGACTTTGGACTGGAAAAAAGCCTAGTCTAAAACATTTACATGTGTGGGGATGTCCAGTTGAGGCACGACCTTATAAGCCCAATGAAAAGAAACTGGACTCCAGAACAGTAAGTTGCTATTTTGTTGGGTACTCTGAAAGATCAAGGGGTTACAAGTTCTATGATCCCACAACTAAATCGATATTTGAGTCGGGAAATGCTCGGTTCTTTGAGGATGTCGAGTTTTCCGGGGGAGATACGGTTAGAGACATTGTCTTTGAAGAGGAATACATTGATATTCCCACAGGTGTTATTGAATTTGGTCAAGATTTTATTCCTGATCTTCTTCATGACACAATAGAATAAGACAATATTGGAGATCCCATTCAAGACACTGTTCCAGAAGAACAAATTCTACCACCTCAAGAACCTATGCCATTGAGGAGATCCAGTAGACAAAGAAGAAGTGTGTTGCCAGATGACTACATCGTATTTCTTCAAGAACATGAGGTTGACATTGGAATGATGGAAGATGATCCAATCAACTTCCGTCAAGCCATTGAAAGTTCTAAATCTCAGAAGTGGATTGATGCTATGAATGAAGAGATAAAGTATATGAAAGACAATGACGTTTGGGATCTTATCCCATTGCCAGAAGGTACGAAGCCCATTGGTTGCAAATGGATATTTAAGACCAAGAGGGATTCAAAAGGCAATGTGGAGAGGTATAAGGCTCGTCTTGTTACAAAGGGCTTTACACAGAAAGAAGGCATCGACTATAAAGAGACTTTCTCACCGGTTTCTTCAAAAGACTTTTTTAGGATTATAATGGCATTAGTGGCACAATTCAATCTTGAGTTACATCAGATGGATGTAAAGACCGCCTTCCTCAATGGTGACATTGATGAGACGATCTATATGGTACAACTAGACAATTTTGTATCGGGAAATCCAAAGAATATGGTTTGTAAACTTAAGAAATCCATCCATGAACTTAAGCAAGCATCTCGACAATGGTATTTCAAATTTCATCAAGTGATCACTTCGCTTGGTTTTGAGATGAATTTGGTCGATGATTGTATATACCATAAGTTCTGTGGGAGCAAGCATATTTTCTTGGTTTTATATGTTGATGATATATTGCTTGCCAGCAATGATATGGGCTTATTGCACGAAACCAAGAGATTCTAGCTAAGAATTTTGAGATGAAAGATCTTGGTGACGCCTCTTTTGTGTTAGGAATACAAATACATTGAGATTGCTCTCGAGGTACTCTTGGATTATCACAAAAGAGCTATATCGAAAAGGTACTCAAAAGGTATGGCATGCAAAATTGCAAACCAAGTGATACACCTGTAGCTAGGGGAGATAAATTTAGTCTTAGTCAGTGCCTTAAGAATGATTTTGAGGAAAAGGAAATGTAAAAGATTCCTTATACATCAGTAGTAGGGAGTCTAATGTATGCTTAGGTTTGTACGTATCCAGATATTGCGTACATTACAGGAATGTTAGGCAGATACTTGAGTAATCCAGGATTAGACCATTGGAAAGCAGCCAAATGGGTCTTGCGGTATTTACAGAGAACAAAAGATTACATGCTCACCTATCGGAAGTCAGATTAGATCGAGATCGTTGAGTATACTGATTCCGATTTTGCTGGATGCCAAGATAGTATGAGATCTATATCAAGCTACATCTATCTGTTGACTGGGGGAGCCATCTCTTGGAAGAGCATAAAACAATCTCTTGTTGCTTCTTCTACTATGGAAGCAGAATTTGTAGCATGTTATGAGGCATCCAATCATGGAATATGGTTACGGAATTTCGTCACAGGGCTGCACATTGTGGATACTATTAATAGGTCACTTAAATTATTTTGTGACAATAAGTCGGCAGTTCTATATTCTAACAACAATAGGAGCTCGACGAAGTCAAAGCATATAGATATCAAGTTCCTAGTTGTAAAAGAAAGAGTTTAGAGTGGACAGTTGTCTATAGAGCATATAAGAACAAACTCTATGATCGCGGATCCGCTTACTAAAGGAGTGCAACCCAAGGTGTTTCATGAGCACACTACTCATATGGGTGTCATGTCCTTAAGTGACATTAAGTTTTAGTGGGAGTTTGTTACTTTGAATGCATTTATGTCATAGACAAACTTTAATTAGTTGTTTTGGTTTTATTATGTTTTGAGGATATCTTCTGTAGAAATAAAGCATCTTGTTTACCTACACTCTGTTTTTTGGTTTATGGTTTGATCTCACTAAGGTTTATGGTGGACTAGTAGAAAATGGACATGTTAAGATCACATTGCATGGAATTTTCTTGCTACACATCCATATCATGATCCATGTCATTCAATTATATCGATATTGTGACCATTGATCGGTAAAGTTACGATAAATGTAATGAATGCCGCTTTGATCCTGTGTTGATATGACTGATGGACCGGATTGGTTATAGATACATTTTGTTCATGACAGCAAATTTGAGCTCATATGGTTGCAAAACATAATTATAAAGTTACACATATAACCTAAGTGGGAGATTGTTGGATCCTTAATCCAACGTTGGCCTTATATGTGAAATGATTATGTGTTACGGGCTGTCATATTAAGGTAAGTCCAATTAAAAGTGATCAATAAGATTTGGATATTTGGGTTTTAATGTATTTAATAGGGTATGACCCTTTTATGTGTAGAGACCTTATGTGTAATTTCTATTTTTATGATGAGCTAAACTAGAAATACCAAAAGATATCATAAAGATATCTATATATAAATAGTGGTTATGGTCCCCAAGTCATAATACGTTCTTTTCTCGTCTCTTTGAATCCCATTATCAGATAGACTATTGAGGGAAAAACTAAAGGGATCTCTCAAAAGAAAACGTATTGATATAGAAGGCCAACCGTACAATTCCGAGAATCGTTGATCGCAATGGATTCAGGTACGCTTCCGCATATCTATTGATTAATTCTTAATGATCAAATATGAACGATCTAGGGTTTTGTTTGTGATGATTTTAACAAAAGGGTTAATCTAGATTCTACAATTATCCTCTAATCTAGATCTTACATATTTTGCTTTCGAGATGATTAGGTTCAAACTTGAATGACAAGTTCGTATTGATGAATTTTTTCTATCTCACCTATTAATTTTAGAGTCACTACAACTTTGCAAATGTTTTAAGTGAACAAAATAATTTATTATTGTTTATTAGAAACTTTTTTTTTCCTTTTCATTGATTACAATGGAAGATTCGAGTTTAATCCATTATATTCTATTGAGTAATCAAGGTCTATACTATGAGGATATAATTGTCTTGACTAGAGTGACCATTTTAGAAAAATAAAATTTTTAATTTCCAATCTAAAATCTATGTCAATATTCACCTTATCACAATGTCATCCATAATAAATATACCAAGCTTGCTCCACATTTTACTTTATTTATTTATTTATATATATATAGTCTATTTTTAAATAATTTTTTATATTAAACAGTCGTATCTCATTCAATTATTTTATATTTTATATATTTATTTAGATTTGCCTAAAGATATTTTTTGCTTGTAACCTACAAAATCAGACCTTCAACTTCCATCACTCATACGAGAAATCTCAGATATTTTCGATGTTGATTTTGTTGTTGGATCAATAGCTCTTCCACTGATTGAGGTTGCATGGCTTGCATGCTCAAGTTCATCACTGACCGAGCGATGGTCATGCACATTGCTTATAAATAGTCTTAGATTTCAGACATCGTCATCATCCAAGGAACAATGGGATGTACTATGCCACGACAAACCGATACAAGAATCCTAGATTTCAATATTTGGCGTGGTAGATTTCATGGGATATGAGAAAGTTTAGGGTAAATATTAGATGAGTGCTTTTAAATAATATTTTTTTAAAAAAAGAATATGTGAAATAGTATATTAAAAAAAATTATTTTAAAATAAATTGTGAAAACACAAATCATATTTACTTCTTCAGTTTTTTTTTATTTATTGAATTTTTAATAAAAAATCATGCAAAGAAAAATAAAATTTCTCAAATTAAACTTTGTTGTTTTAAGAAAAATTAAAAGTTTACATAAAGAATAATAATTTTTTTTATAAATATAAAAATTATAAAAATTTATTACAAAAAATTTCACACTCCTTTATATTTTATTTTATAATATACAAAAAAAGGAAGAAAAAAAATGACGCTAATTTATTAGACAATGTTAATTTCCATAAATAATTTATTAAACAATATTAATCAATTTATCAATTTTACATATGAATTTACATCAGCTAAAAAATTTGATGAAAGATATATATATGAAATAAATAAAAAAAATAGAATCATATCCATTACTATTCCTTCTCCTAGTGAGCTAGACAAATGCGTTTATGGGCGAACACATATGGCATTAAACTTACTCGATATCGATGTGGATCGGAAGGATTTAGTACATATCATGAAGTCACATCATGTTAATGCGCCCCCCTTAATACTAGACCTCGGCCTTGCCCCCAGCAATCTCTCACATGTTGCACCTTAATCTAGGTAACTACTACTTATAACTGCCTAACCATCAACTGGAAGGTCTAACTGGATCTCAATATCCTGTAAGGTGATAGTGAACTCCCCAATCGACATGTGAAATGTGTGCATATCTAGCCTCAATTGCTTAACTAAGGCAGTTATCGTGTGCCAATCCAACTGTATGAATGGCAGGTGGCTTAAACCTAGGAATCTTGCCAACTATAGGAATGACTCCATTCGAGGATTGACAGGAATAATGTTCTTGATGCAACGAAGTGACATTTCGTGTTGTCAGACGGCGAGCCATGATTGTTCCTTAAATGTAAGAAGTTAAGTGTTGTAATATTGACAATGTAACATAAATCTCCTAATAAGATAAATGTGGTTTACCTCTCCATCTCAAACGGCTTGTGATCGATGTCTTTCCTACTGTGTCGAAACTGAAGGATCGAATGGTCTAGTCTCCATCTATCATGCATAAAAAAAAGTTACTATTAATGTTAAAATAATTTCATGAAAATTTTTACAATAATATAGCAAGATATTACATTTACAATCAATGCTAAGTTTTTTACTATTTATTTTTTAACGATTAATTAATGACATGTATTAATTGTATGATTAACAACAACTTTCACAGCAACCTAAGACATGACATTTACAATTAATACGTAATTTTTTTACTAATTAATCACATATTAATGACTAATTATGTACTGATTAACAATTAATTAACAACTTAATTTGAAATCAATTTTTACAATAATACACTAAGATGTTACATTCACAATCAATACTGAATTTTTTTACTAATTAATTTTCTAACGACTAATTAATAACTTATTAATGACTAATTAATAACAACTTTCACAACAACTCAAGACATGCCATTTACAATTAATACGTAATTTTTTGCTAATTAATTTTCTAATGTTAATTAATGACATATTAGCAACTAATTAATGATAAATTAACGATTAATTAACAAAAACTTAATTTCACGACAATTTTCACAATAATACACTAAAATATTACATTTACAATCAATACCGAAGTTTTTTACTAATTAATTTTCCAATGACTAATTATTTACAAATTAACAATTAATTATCAAAAACTTTCACAACAACAACCCAAGACATGTCATTTACGATTAATAAGAATTTTTTTACTAATAAATTTTCTAATGTTAATTAACGATGTATTAGCGACTAATTAATGATATATTAATGATTAATTAATAACTATTGGTATTTTAATAAAAAAGTAGACTATGAATAATTGTATTTAATTTTATATAGATTGACAAAAAGCAGCATAATAGGAAAAAATGTACAAACTACATGAAGCTAAACATACCGAAATATATCCGATTCCTACACTTGTACATATACAAGCTAAAGTTGCATAAAATAGAAATTAGGAAAATAGAAAACACAAATTGGGGAGGAAGAAGAAGAATGAAAGAAGAAATGGAGATGTCTAAATAATGAATCAAAAAACTGAGGATTTGCATTTATAATACAAACTGTTGATGTAAATTTTTTTTCTAGACATTTTGGTTCACATGTTGTAATATTATGCAAATTTGTAGTATCACTTTATAGTAATTTTTATAGGTTTACAGTATAGGTTTATAGTATCTTATAAAATTATTGGACGATAGGAGAAGATACCAAAAAAATTGTCGGAGTAATTTATTGAAGGTACAAACTATGTTTGCGCCTTCAATTTGCAAAAAATTGGTAAAACTGAAAGCGTGTTTTGGATCCATGCCTTTATAATCCATTTTTGGAATGTTTTTTTGGGTACATTATTTCACAATTTTTTTTAAAAAGATGTTATTTAAGAGCATTCTTCTAAATATTATATTTGATATTTAAATTTTGTTTATTTTATAATTAATTATTTAAAATTTAGAAGTATTAATTCAATATCTAAATATTACCTATTTTAGTAATCAGTTGGTCAAATTTTACTTATTTTTATAATTAACAATATGATTTTTTTTATTTTTATAATTAACTATTTAAATAGAGTTAGTCTAAAAATTGTATATGATCTTAAAAAGTTGATATGTAGTAAATTTATAATTTTATTTTAAATACTTAATTATAAAAATAGATAAAATTTAATTACCAAATCAAGCATTTACCCTAAGATTTATGTATGTACTACATATATCCTAATCCATTTGTATAATCTAGACTAGAGCCTCTATAATTATGGTTAATATTGAAATTGGTATCTAGATTTTAAATAGTTTCCCAATATTAAGGATCTAAAATATTTTTGGGTATCAATCTCAATATTCAATTAAGCTTATTATTGTTAGCATTACTAACCCCACTGACATCATTAGCAAATATGCCATTTAGAGCCAATTGGTGAGCAACACGTGTCTCCATTATTCTAAAAAAAAAGAAGAACAAAAATTAATCATCCAAATAAACTTATATTATGCATTTAATATATTAATACCACATGACAAAATATAGCGCCATGTGGCACTGCATAGCATCAACTTAGCATGCCTTGTGCTATAACAATTAACGATATATATGTTCGAATATTTAAAAGTATATATTCTTTAAAGTATCATTATTATTATCTTATACATAATTTTTGAAATCAAGTAAAATATATTTAAGAGTTCTCAAACTAGGGGATATTTGTACTGGAGGCACAAAAATTTTGGTTTCTACAATCAACTCGTAAAAATTTTTAATTTTTTTTAAAAACTATGGAGTGGAGTCCTAATGTAATAAGAAATATTAAATTCTCCTTAAAATATGATATGATTATTGTATTATAAGAAATTATTGAATAGAGAGGTGAATACATAGAAACCCTGAAAGCATGCGAAGTTTTTACCATTGCATCTAATATTTTTCAAAAACATATATACAAATTACAAAACCTGAGATGCCATCCAGATCCAATTATGATAACATATAATCTACAATAATAAAATTAAATTGAATTGATTTTTGAAACCAACGGCAACTTTGCCAAGTTCTTCTTTTACTTTTTCTTTTTTTTTTTTTCATTTAATTTAATTTGATTATATTATTATGGGTATATTTTAGTTTGTAGACTTTACTTTAAATTGAGTCTCTAGCGTGGCCTTTTTTTTTTTTTTTTTCATTTTCAATAGTTTGGAAATATATTTGCAACTTGCACAAAATTTTTATTTTTATGTTGTTTTCTCAATTTTCTCATTTTTATTTTAAAATTCTTTTAATATTATTTCTTATGTGCTTCCATTCAATTATATATGTGATTTTCATTAATTCTTTTTTTACTTTTTTTTTGTCTTTTATATTTAGCAAAAGAATTCTATCCCCTAGAGTCCTGAAGCATCCTTCACACTAGACTTTCATTGTGCAACAATCTTACGTTATTGGGAATTCCGTGTGAGAATATTTCAAAAGGAATAATTTCAGGCTTGAAAAGGTAAGAATAAGGTAACCCGGTTCGAGGATGTCTATCTCAAAGGAAGACTTTGAATAGATAAGGCACTTTGTTCGATCCCAACAAGTACAATTTTATGGGAAATTACAACAGGAAGCAAGTGTAATAAGTACTTAATTTAAAATGGAAAAAAAAAAGGATTAATAAAATGCCCAAAGATGTCGCAATGAGACTCCAGGATGGAGGCAGGTCTTCAGCATAGATGGTATCCAATCCGATCGAATGTAACAAACACCCTATATATGATAGGATATTTCTTAATTATGACTGGTTTGTATCCCACACACACACACACATATATATATAATTAGGACTTATACTCGGCTTAGGACTCAAATACAAGAACCTAATAAATCTAACCATATAAAAAAGACATCTGACTAAATATATAAAAGTATTCAAGTGACTATAAAATGGTAATTTCTCTATGCTATATAACCACCCATTTTCACATATATAACCGTAACCCTTCACTTTAACATTTAATGCAATGCAATTTTAATTTTTTAATATGCAACAATATTTATGTTTATGTCGAAAGTTAAAAAATTCTAGTTGAACATGTTCTTGCTTATAGGTTAGAATAAAAAATAATAAGGTATGTTCCGATTGGTTTGTTCAAAATCTTGAGGAAGTATCCCAGACGATTAGTTTGCCAAGATAGGTCAATTTTTGGTGGAATTTATCCCTATCTCAATGAAGTTATTCATTGAAATATAGCCCTTATTAGTTATAGTGCTAATCCTCTTTGTCCATAGAAAGTTTATCCGCTTTGACTTTTGATGTTAGCTCAGCCTCAGCCGGTTATGGGAAAGAACTGAAATTAGCTAAGCTTCTAAGCATGGTTGAATTGGTCTCGAAAATATTTCAAATTGCTATTCATCAAACTTGGTTAAATTTTAGGGTAAATTGCAAATAGCCCTATGTGCGTTTATTCTCTTTATCTTTGAAATAGTATATTTAAACTCCTAAATATATATATTTTTTAAAAACCACATTAAAATTTTTATACATCCATTTTGCTCTTGATTTTATGCATTTTTAAAATTTCAATATTTATTTTTATTCTTTCATCTGAGGGCAAAATGAAAAAAAAATAAAAAAGGTTCTAAATACACTTGTTCTAAAGATTTAGGTTTTAAATGCGCAATTTTAATAATAGAGGACTAAGTGTATATGAAGCAAAAAGGTATATTTACAATTTTTCTTATTTTAATTTTATATTTAAAGATTTTAGTTCCACACATCTCATTTACACATATATAAGTGTATATGTGGCCTTCATTTTTCTGTTGATTTTATTTTTTTTTGGCTCAAACAAGAGCTAAGTATGGCTCCTACAAGGGTCATTGTGTACATACTTTTCAAAGTAGTATCACTGTCGTTGTTAAGAACAATGGACACAAACCTAAACTATTCTATTAAGTATTTATCCTTTCATTTATGCTAGAATAATTTGTCAAATGTTCATATATAAATTAAACATGCCTTGAAGTCAAGCATCTACTAATTGATGGTCACTCGAATAATGCCATTGCATAAATCCACTAGCAAAAAAATTCCTTGAGAAATAGGGAATCACAAGGACTTTTTGGAAAGCAAGAAGAGGAGAAGGAAACAATAGATATAAAGAGTGTAACATGTAGAGACAAAACAACCAAAGGGTCTTACTCAAACATGGCATAAAACTGAAACGTCCATGTTATGGCCACTTATGTGACAAAGACCCTAGAAAATGATAAGGCTAGGCTGGGGTTTTGTGCTTGAGTCTAGTTTGGGGTTTGTATTTACAACTTGTCAAAATTTTTATGTTCTCTTTTCAATTTTTTAATCACATTTTTATTCTTTTAAAATTATTTCCTATGCGTTGATATTTAGAAATAGATTTTTTAAAGTTATTTTATGTATAGCTATAAATAAATGATTGAAATTTTCTAGATTTAAAAAAAAATTATAATATTATTATGATGTCATTTTTTAAATAATTAGTCATTAATTACACGTAATAATATTTAAAAAGATTAAATTTATAAAACTTTAGAGAAGGTAACTTCAAAGGATCTAAATCTGCTAACTTTCAACTACTTACAAGATTTTCATTTTTTTTTTGCTTTGATTATTGCATTTTTCATTTTATTTTACTTGTCTTCTATATTTAGCAAAAAATCCAGTGCCCATTAGTCTTTCTGAAATATCCTTAATACTAGACTTTCATTTGTGTAACTGTCTTGGGTTATGGAGAATTTATTGTGAGGATATTTTAAAAAAGCATAGTTTCAAGCTTGAAAAGGTAACATATCCTGGTTTGAGGACGTCCGTCTCAAAGGAAAGTTTTAAATAGATAAGGCGCTTTGTGCAACTTCAACAAGGACAATCTTGTGGAAAATTACAAGAGGAAGCAAGAAATGAGTACTTAATTTAAATGAAAAATTAGAATTGAAAAAAATATCATAACTTGTCTCTCTGTTAGATAAGGGTGATTTAAAACTTAATTACTAAAAAAGTGTTCTTAGTAAAAGTGCATTTAATATACTGAAGACGTATTCTCATAAATAGTAGAAATAAATAAAACTGCATACATAATATGTATACATAATATGCTCATTCAGATGTGTTATATTTTCTACTAAATACTTATTCAATGTATACATCTTTATTGAAAAATGAAATATACACCTTCACTACTCCACTCATATAATAGCTTTCTCAAATACCATAGCTCTTGCTATCTAAAAATTTTAAAGTGGCCATATCAAGGTAATTTCTCTATGTTTTATATATATAACCAACCCTATATTCATGTAAATTTAATCCTTCATTTTAACTTTTAATTGCATTTTATTATATGAAATGTCTAATATGTAAGAAGATTTTGTTTCCTTTGAAAGTTAAAATATTTTAGTTGGACATTTTCTTGCTTATGGTTCAAAATAAGGAATAATCAGGGATTCCATTGGTTTGTAATTAAGTATATAAACAAAATCTTGAGGAAGTAACTCAACAAATTAATTGGCTAACATAGGTAAATTTTTGGTGGAATTCATTGCCATCTCAATGAATTAATTTCATCGAAATATAGCCCTTATTTCTTATAGTGGTAATCTTCTTTGCCAATTGAAAATCTACTAAGGCTTTCGATGTTGGCTCCACACATACCTTGATTACACTTATATGTGTGTGTGTGTGGACTTCATTTATTTGTTTATTTTATTTTTTTTCGTTTAGATGAGAGCCAAGCCTGGCTCTTGGCTCCTACAAAAGGGCCATTGTGTGCATACTTTTCATGGTATCACTATCATTGAAAAGAACCATGGATAATAACCTAAACCATGCTATTTAGTCTTTATCCCTCCATTTGTGCCAGAATAATTTGCCAAATGTTTATATATAAATGAAAACATACCTTGAAGTCAAGCATCTACTAATAATTGATGGGCACACACACAATGCCATTGCACAAATCCACTATGGAAAAAAAAATCTTGAAGACTTTTTTTTCTACCAACTATTGTTATATTCCAACTGAAGTTAGGGAGCATAGAGGAATCAAATCTAGTTTATTATGTGAGAAATTGAATATTTATATTATTAAACTATAACAATTTTGGTGAAAAATAAGAGATAAGAAAGAGATTTTGAAATCAATAAGAATAGAAGGAAACAATAGTTATAAAGGGTCTACCATAAATTTTTGACATGTGGGGGACAAACAACAAAAGGGTCTTACTCAAACATGTAGGTGTAAAACTGAAGTGTCCATTTCTACGATGAAGACCCTAGAAAATGGTCCCACGAGGTAATCCTTACACAAGGACCTTAAGCCAATGGGAATCCAAAGATATGGATGGACTCAAAATGTTGAACCAATGAGCAGCATGCTAGGACTTAATCACGGGACCCAACACATATTGCCCCAGCTGTTGAGAAACAACAAAAGCGCATGGCCTAGGGTTGGCACATACGATCAGTAAAAGTGTCCTAATGCCTTTACAAATGTTTGGGACGCCAAAGATCGAGCCGCATGGATAACGCTCAAGAGCCAAGACAATAATTATTGCAGTGCATGGGGTCCATGGATCATGGGAGGGATTTTATTTTGGAGCCATGCAAAGGACTAATTACATTGGGTATGTTGGGAAAACTCCATTTCTTTGATGTTTATTATAATTAAAACTTCGCTATACTTCATTATTATCATAGCAATGCTAGGGTATTATAAAAATTAGTAACTTTTAAGAGTAATAGGTGATAAAACATAATGGTAACACAAATTTTTAATGATAATAATTAACAATCACGGATAAAATATATAGTAAGAAGAATGAATTTCTATTTACAATTAAAGTTATCTTCCTTATTTTCTAATACGATTTTTGTGCTACTAAAGTACTATCATCATCTTTTGGTTATCACTTTCGGTCTTCATATCTAGCCATTACTTATCATTAACAATAATTCACAATTGTAATTTTTTAATATTATATATTAATATTTGAAAATTCTAAAATTTTGAAAATAGTAATAGTGTTGGTCTTCATCAAATCTTGACTTTATGTGAAGTTATTTAGTTACTGCATTTTTTTTAGAAATTTGAGATTCAGAATAATTTCATGGTTCTTAATGTCGGGGAAAAAGGCATCTGTCCAAGTCATTGATGACTGATTTAGACAAGGCACGGAATTTGAAAGAAACTAAAATTAGTTTTCCTGAGAAGCTCATGCTCCACGAGATTCCAAAATTCTTTTTTTTTTTTTTTTCCTCGTTGAATGATTCAGCAATTCAAAAGCTTCTATTGTAGAGTGTAACAGAATCTCAAGTTCATATAATTTGAGAACTTTGCACCCAAGATTCTCATCTTTTTGTATATATAATTTAGAAAAAAAAAAATCCAAGAGATGTATTGTTTTAACACAATTAACATAACATTTAAAATAGTTGCAATCTTTATATAATTTAATATAAAGTAACACAATTTCTCGCATTTATAATGTTTTATATCTATATTTTAAAATATTATAATTTTTACTAAATAACACATTATTTTATAGAAAAATTATCAAGTAATTATATAAAACTCATTTACTATATTTTCTATATAATTAAATAAGATTTCCATTGTGCAGCCTTTAGCCAAATTCATTATTTTTACTAATAAATATATTTTAAATTAATAACCACAATTAGCTTTTACCTAGCTGTATTAAATTTGCAAACTTAAATCTGTTAGTACTAGGAACTTGAGTATGCAAAAAAAATATACGATCAATGTACATTTTTTTTAGCAAACACAAAAAAGCTACAACACAGTGGTTATATGAGTAAAAAACATCTAACACATGTCTTGCTCTTTGGAGAAGCCCATCGTTCTTGTAAAATGAGTAAACTTATAAATGTGTAACTGGGATAGTGTTAAGTGCACATGCTTAAGTGTTTATCGAGAAATTCAGAAACCATATGAAAATATTACAACATTAAGGGTTTTTTTTTTTTTTCTTGAAAAACGCTTGCTTTTAGGTAATCAACAACTATGGAATATGCTAATGGAAAATCTTGAAAATAATTTTATCTTTAAAAAAATGGAAATTGTTTTCTCTATTTTCTATTGATATTTTGGGATCGATAACTATCCTTAATAAGTTGTCATTTTCGCCTTCCACCATCACATGTTATTAATGTCTTGAGATTTCTACAACAACCATATTTGATGAATTGAGACTTTCATTGTTACAAATGTCCAAAAAATTACAAAAGACATTTTTAGCGAAATTCGCTGGATTTTTTTTCCAAGTTTTTAGCACTAACTATAATCGTAACTTTGTGATTGCTAAATAGCATTGCAATAATTTTTAAGATGGTAGATTCTAATCACTTCTCATGGTAAGTGCCGGTAGAAGACAACTGCAACAATTGACCTCCAATAATGGTGGTTCATAACAAAATACCAGTGAATAAGGAGGAAAATTATATTTCTCTTCAGAAAATGGAAATTATTTATCCTCATTTTTCATGCACTTCTTCCATGATGATTAACAACCATCAACAATGCCTTTTTTTTTTTTTTTTTTGCCTTATATCATTATTTTCCACTAAAATTTATTAGTAATCCTAATTCTTGATATTACTATAATAAAAATTGACACGGCAGGTACAACAACTATAAAAAAATGTTTCAAAAGCATTTTTTACGAAATAAGCATATAGTATTCTATTGATATCATTTTATATTATAACAGTTCTCCATATTGACATATCATTTTTTTAATAAAGAAAAGACGCTTGTACTCTTGCCGGTGTTGATGAACAGTAGTCTATATTAGAGTATCTGGTCAGTCGAAATTGCTAGGAATTTAATAAAATTATTAGGAGTTAAATGCCTATGTAATGTCTAACGGTAGGAAAAATTAACATAGGACAATTACGGTGGATGATTTCAAAGAGACCTGGTGAAGCTATTCTCATATTATAAGGGTTTTTTTCTTTTTCTTTTTTTTTTAAGGAGTAATAATTTTCTCTTTGTACCACAATTATATAATATCAAGTTTGAGAGCAGGTATGGTTAGATATAGACATGGAGCCGGTTCAAAACCGGTTTGGAACTATCGGGTCAAGGGCCGATGAGAGGTGGAACCGAAATCGGCTTGGGGAGAAGGGTTGGGCCGGTCTCCTAAACCTGATGGTTCACAAGTCAGTTCGGGTCTTGAATAGGCCTTAAAAGTTTTTTTTTTGGATTAATTTTTTTTATTTATATTTTTTTATATATGTGGGTGTATTACGGCCTAGAATCCCGCCGGTTCAATCCATACATAAATTGGTAGGTTTTCGGGCCAGTTCAAGGCTCGACAATTCCTATTCATTAGGCCAATTCCAACTTTAGACCGGTTCGCAGGTCAAAACTGGCCCTATCCTTTGTCCAGTTAGATTACATGGCTGGTGAGTATGGTGTGCGTATTGCATCTCAGTCGTGTTTCTGGCTTATGGATGTAAGTATAAGTTCATTGAGAAATCCAAAAACAAAAATATACGAGTGGATGTTGCTTCTGCCTTACTTATGGATGCCTAAAGATATAATTAATTAAGTAATTATAAAAAATTATCATCCAAAATAAGTTATATTTATATAACTATCACATACACATATATAGATAGTAACTTATCACTATATAACCATCACTTAAAATAATCACAAAAAAATAACTAATCACTTCATGGACTAAGATTATATAAGACACCAAACTCTCTTATTCACATTAATATTATTGAACAAATGTAAAATTTTAGATTTTCACCTAGTTAAATAGAATGGTGGTTATCTATTATAACATGCCAACCAAAATGTTGGCGGAAATGATTTTTATGGGTAGTGGAGTAAATTGTTATGGTCAGTGAGATGGTGTAATTTTTTTAATAGGAATTAATAATTTTTTATGAATATAACTGAAGTTAAAAAAAGATACCGAACATCCGTCTTGCTGTTTAATATAATGAATTATTTTTCTTTGTTTTCTTCGATTTCATTATACATGAGGTAATTTTTTTCTTTGGTCAAAATGTACATGTGTTAACCATTATTCATAAATTTACGTATTAATAGAGCTAAGTTTTCCATCAAACGGTATAAAGGTAAAGCTCAAGTGGAGCAACATTATTTTCCTAGCATTGTATCCCAAGGCTTGTAGGCAGGCATTTTTGTTTACATGCATTTTTGTATGATATACAAGACAGTTCAGTAGATGATTTTTATCTAGTTTTCAATCTTGAAAGAAGACAGATAATAGGTAATGATTAAAATATGTTCAATTGATGTTTTAGTAGATTTAAATCCTTTTAATTTATATTTTCTTGATTTTCATTTTTTTTCTTTTAATTTTATTATGTGTAATCAATTGTTAAGATTACAAAAAAGAAAAGATAATACAGTAATCATTTTATATGATAGTTTAATAATTTAGATAATCTTAATAATTGATTTAAAAATTAAGACATTAAAAATAGAGATGATCCATTTCGTTTGTTAACCAAATCAGGTGTCACTTCCTCTACAAATTAAATAGACTAAACCAGCAGTGGTGGTATAGACTAAGCTAGAAAACATATATGTTTGAAAGTAGCTGACGAACAGACCATGCGATAAGATGGAACACTGCTCCTCATAGATGGACAACCAAGTCAGTTGCATGATCATGTTAACAATTTTAGTGAATTACTACACAGTATATAAGGAGACCAGTAAAGACGACAAACACTTGTATTGTTGTTGTTGATGTTTTCATCATTTTTGAGGTCCTCTAAGTCGCTTGAATAGATATTGCTCATAGGAAAAGACAACTTTGTGGTTAGACGACAGAACCCTAGAACGAGCTAACGAAAGCCAGAGAAGAAAGAGGAGAGGGAGAGAATGGGGGAAAGAGAAGGGAAAGGAGCGAAAATAATTCCGCAAAAATAAATAGAAAACTATTTTCTCAATAGTAATTATTATTTCTTTTGTAAGATAATTATAATTTGGGTTTGATAGGGTTATATCTGGATTACCGATATGGTGATTATTGTGCGAGATTTATATTACTCAACATTAAAGAGCTTTACTCCTTTTTCTTAATTAGTGGATTGTTGAACTAAATTGTGGACATGAGTTTATTAAGAAATTCAACCATGCAATTTTTTTTTTTTTGTATATTTTTATTTGCTTTGTGTGTTTTTCTCACTAGCTTTGTAAATTTTCTGTAATAAATTTCCCAATAAATAGGTATTTAATCATAAATCCATTTGATTTAAAAAAATTGGATGACTCCCCGCTATTTATTAAATGAGGTCATTTATTCCAATCTCAAATTCACTATCATAGCACTATATGACACCATTAGAACGGAGTGGACGAGTTTCGATTAAGGTAAAATGATTGTGGATCGTATTTTGTAATTGAGAAATTAAACGATCAAATTATATTTACTGAAAAGTTTATGACTTAGGCGAGATAAGTCTACAAATTATAGATCATATAGACTCTCAAAATTATAAAAAACAATGGACTCTAAAGCGAAGAAAGAAGAAATCAAAAATTAAAAGTTAAGATATCTAACGCATTTGAAAGCTAGTCAAAATAGCCGGTCAATATTGGAACTTATTAAAACCTATCAAGGACTGATTGGACACAACACTAAATTAAAACCAGGAAATTTTGAAGTCCAATTGGAAGTAGATATTTTGAAGTCATTCGGAAGCTAAACTATTCATAATATAATAATATTTGAAAGCTTGATATCAAAAGATATTCCCAAAACTTGTGGATGACTCAAATTAGCCCATTTTCAGAATATATTGAAGTGTTAAAGAATTTTAGCTAATTAAGGAAAGTTAATATTATATTTCCCATTCCATTTCATTGTATTTTCTTTTCTATTTTATTATGTTTTTAGGTTTAGGATAGCTATTTTCTTATTTCTTTTTCTATTTTATTTTGTTTTCTTATTAATTTTAAAAAGTCTAGATTCTATAGGTATGATACAAGATTTAATATCTTGTTATTTTTATTTAATTTTTTTTCTTATTTTGAGAGATTATAAGTTTATAGGTACTGTATGAGCAATGTAATAAACCAAATCATTAAGATTATTGAGATTATTAAGATGATTGTTGATTTTTATAAATTTATCACTCTTTTATAATTTTGTTTTACACTTCATGTTGAGTCAGTTTAGAGATGAAACTAGAAAAAAAAAAAAAGGGACCATTATTATACTTTCATATCTTTTTAATTAAATACTTAAATATTTAGATTTTATCCACTAGATTAAACCTCATATATGCCGTATCATTTATCAACGTTTACTCCTTAGTCCACGGGCAAGTTGAGGGTGAGGCCTCTTGCAAATTTTACAACCATATAATAATCCTAGTATTTCCATTAGCAAAACTTACAAAAGGGAGTGTCCAACCCAATCGAAGATCAACTGTATTTATATTACTTAGCTACAAGAATACAGATGAATCACTGACCATCAATTCGACCCACCATTCCAACTCCTATTGCAATCGCTTCCCCAACAATAAAACCGTCCTCCAAACACCATCTCAGGTCACTTCATTTTCACTATTTCCCGAACTCTCCGTGTACCTTGTTTCCCAACATTTGCCAAACCTTTTTCCTTATAAAAGACATGATCAATGAACAAGAGAAAACCCTAAACGCCATAGGAGCTAAGACCGCGCGAGCATGCGATAGCTGTTTACACACGAGAGCTCGTTGGTACTGTGCTGCGGACGACGCTTTTCTTTGCCAGGCATGCGATACATCCGTCCACTCAGCAAATCAGTTGGCAAGGCGGCATGAAAGGGTCCGTCTAAGGGGCTCCTCACGTAGGTTATCAACTCTTAATGTCTCGACCTCCGTATCCTGGCCTAAAAAGACCAGGACACCGAGGCCTCATAAAATAATTCCCTCCAATGCAAAACGAGATCGTGAAAATGAAGAAAATCATTATCTACATGTAAAGGAGGTAGGAAGATTTTTCGAGCCCGATGTTGTGCCTGAAATCGGCTGTGAAGAAGGATTATTATTATCATCTCCTACAGAAAATGAAGAGCAACTTACATATCGGGTTCCGGTTATGGATCCTTTTATGAAGGAGGTTCCAATGATTCAAATTGGAAGTGAGGTTAACGATTTGGATGGTGCTAATGACTTGGATATTCTACCAGGGTTTTTAGCATCTAATTTGGATTTTGAAGACTTTGATGGTAATACCAATATGGAGGATTTGCTAGGAAAAAATGGGGTTGATGATAACGAGGGTGATAATCATAATAATTGTAGTAGTTGTGACATGAAATTGGACTATTTATTGCATGACTTTGGAAAACAAAGTCCTATAGGTATTTCAGGTGATTTTCAAGCATCATCGTCGCTAGTGAAGGTAAAGAATGAAGACAGTTATGTTGTCACGGAATTTGATAATTCAGAGTTAGCCTTGGGTGACACACGAGACAACATAGAGGGCGGTCTTCACTACCCGTCGCGAGGGGCCAGGGAGGAGGGTAGAGAGAAGGCCATGACTGTGGTGTTGGAGGAGAAGGTTGATACGGCCGGAACGAAAATTCTCAGCCTGAATTACGACGCTGTTCTGGCTGCCTGGGATAGTCAGGACTCGCCGTGGACAACCGGAAGCCGGCCGGATTTTGACCCTAGCAACTGCTTGCCTGATTCCATGGTAATCTCAAACTTTTTCTACTTGAAAAAACAACTACCTAGATACTCGTATGCCATATAAACACTCCTCCTTTTTGCACACGCGAGCAGGTCATTTAAAGACTAGAGAATCAAATATTAATAATTTATGAAATCAATTGGTGATGTGAATTTAAAAATAATTAAGATTATTGATTCATGCTCTCTCTCACGATATATACTACTATAGTAGGGTTGATGCAACCAGAACTTTTTGTGATATAATATGAGGTTGCAAAATTATTGTTGATTTCGAAGACATTTAACGAAATATTTTCATGTGCATGTAGCTCGGAAGCAATTTATAGTGAAACTTTATTAAGCTATAAATAATTAATGTTCATACATGATCGACAAGAGACAGTACGTTAGCGGCGTTCAATGAATAGTTGCTCCAATGGCCAATTATAGCATCAGCATTTAGCAACATCATTTTTAGCAAGTACCTAGCTACTACAGCAAATTATTTTCAGACCATATAAAATAAGTTACAAACAATGTACTTTACTATTGTTGGACTTCATTAAAAACTATAAACTTTACCATTGATTGATAATTGCAGCAATATTAATAAAACCACCATTAATTTGCTATCTCCCTTGCTCAATCTTCTTATAATGATATTCTTTGTAAAGAGGGAGATTATGTTCGACTCCATTTGAAAAACATTACATAACGTAACGTAACGTCACGTAACGTTGGACATATGCTAAATGTTTATGCTTTAGGCCGCGGATACAACCCTCCTGGGAGCTTGTCATCGAAATGGAGAGATGGTATTGGGAGGACCAAAGGGCCATGGAGGATGGACTGGTGATACAGAGAGAGGTGCCAAAGTGTCGAGGTACCGTGAGAAACGGCGATCGAGGTTGTTTTCCAAGAAAATCAGGTACGAGGTGAGGAGGCTGAACGCGGAGAAGAGGCCAAGAATGAAAGGTCGTTTTGTGAAGAGGTCAAGCACAGCAGTACGAGTACCAGTGCCAGTGCCATTTGCCTACCTCAATAATAGCAATAATTAGTCGAAACAACAACCCCTTTTTGCCATTTTCTCTTTGCAATCTGAACTGAAATTATTTATATATGCTGTAAATGTGATCATTTGTGTCATGACTTTTTGTTTCTGTACAGGGTTTAGCTCACTTTGATGTTCGTGCCTTGAACTCCGTGAAATCACTAAAATGCAATTGCTTTATTAGGAAATATTGTACATGTACCACTATTGGTGAAATAGAATAATTATTATGAAAATAAGTTCTACTCTCTTATTTATTTAAAATTTAGCTTCAGAATTGTTATGTCCAGTGTTACATTCTACTCTCTTTTTAGAGAGATTAGTTATTACATTCCATGAGATGATGTTTTTATTCCATCTTTACAAGAAATAAAATATACCCTTATTTAAGTCACTTGACAAAACTAACTACAAATACAATATAAGATTATAAATATTATATTCATATATTACATAAAAATATCTTAATAATATATAGTATATATAGAGTGATATATTATATTATAATATAACACAACATATAAAACAATGCATATGTAATACTAAAAGGACTGGATGCTAGGGTTGAGTAGGTCAAGGATGGGCTAAAGTTTGATGCCTTACCCATATCCTATCCTATAGAAACCACTTTCCAAATTTTGGAACTAGAATGATGTGGATCAATAATTGTGGAACCCAAGAACACTAATAACAATTATAAAGAAGACCTCGACCCATTGAATAAATTAACTTAGAAGTAGAGATATGTATTAAACGTGATCCACTAGCTAAGAAACTCGAGAATTTTGATATAATCAAATAGACCTTAACTTGCTAGTGGAAGACAAAATGAGAACCTTATAATAAAAGACCCCAACCTATTGAATAATGATAGATATGAACTAGAGGTGAAGTGAATAAGGGTGTTCAATTGAACCAGACCATATCTGAAACAATGCAATTTAGACCCTTAATGAACCAAACCATTTTAAATGGTTAGGGATTTTGAACCAATTGCTTAAAATGCAATTCGGTTGATTTAATTTAGTTCGGACTACTTTTAAAAATACCTTATTCTAATTGATAGTACTAATAGTTATAAGAGTTTTCAACCAAATATTAATATTCAAATTAAAAAACATTATGCGAGAATACAAGCAATATAACATTACATCATGATAATATTACATCATAAGTGATAATAAAGGCATAGTTGTCTACTTGATAGATGGAGATGAGAGACAAGAGATGAAGGTAGAGGAAAAAGAGTGAATTGTAGAGATTGAAAGTGAAAGAAGAGTTAATAAAATAAGGTGAGGTTAGACAAATATAAGTAAGGTTTAAAATAAAAAAAATGTCACTTAATTTTTATTTTTAATAAGAAGCAGTTTGATTCAGGTTCAAGTAGTTTGATTTAGTTCAACCTCTTGAGCCAAATCATGAACCATTTCCAAACCGAACCGTAAATTGAACTAAAACACAAAAGAACCGCATTTTGCAATTCGGTTTAATTCTTGTTTCAGCTTGATAAACGACCCTAGAAATAAATGAATGCCATAAGAACAAAATTTCTAGATAACTTTGATAGCATTTTGAAAGAACCAATGAGAAGATTTAAGTCTCAACAATATAAATTCAGTATTCATGTTGTGTTTTGAAATATATTACCATAGCTATTTAATTTAAAGGCTAATCTACTTACATAAGCAAGAAAACATGTTTTTAAAGTAGGAAAATAAATGAAGTGGAAAACATAGCAAAATAAGGAATTAAGGATATAAGAATCTCAACAAAATTTGCCCATTATTAGTTAAGCTGGTTGATCGCATAGTGGCAAAAGCCTAGCCTATTGCTCCTCCTGATTGACTAAGCCTCAGTCGATGAGCCCTAAGTCAACTGCCCTTCATTCCTTAGTCAACCCTAGTGAGTTCCTACTATGCTTGGTCAACTACCTAATGATCTCAATCAACTAAGCCTTCATCTTGACTTATTGGATTGATTTCTTTTGCATGTGCTTGACCTACTTCAAAGTCTTCAACTCTTGCACAAGTGAAAATGATATTATTTGAGTCTTGAATTGATTTTGAAGTTGTTTTAAAGTAGTTTTGATTATTCTTCACAACTTCATTTATAAATCCTACTTGTGATTTCTTAGCTCCTGTCCTAATGATTAGTCCTTGGAGAACTTGCAATGGATTGTTCAAGCTTATTTCTTTTGGATTCACATCATCTTGCCTTCCTCAAGAGGGTTTGTTCTTGAATCATCATAACTTATATGAAAAAAAAGGTAAATCAATAACATTAAACATCACACTTCCATTATATCCACTTGGAATACTCTTGGATGCATTATCAGCCACTTGAAATGGACCATTTTCTCTTAAATCTAATTCTGACTTCCTTTGAAACGGAAATCTCTCTTTTCCCATGTTCAATCAAATGCAGTCACCTTGTTCAAATGAAACATGCTTTTACACCTTGTTGGCCTGTCTTACATATTGTCCATTCTACATTTTGATCCACTACTTTACTTGTGAATTTTTCTCCACCTCTTCAGCTTTTTGCATACAATAATGCATTTGCAAGTTTGTATCAAAGTTGGAATTGGTTTGCCATTTTCTCTTTTTGACCTAATCGAAACTATGTGATCATATATCATTGCTTTATTAGGAAATGTTGTACATGGACTTGTTAGTGTTTTTATTCATAAGGTTGTGATTTATTAGGAAATCAAATTGTATTATTATGTAATTATGTTGACATCGATTTATTTTAGGAAGGCCTGGATATTAGGAAATAAAATTATATTATTATGTAATTATGTCGACATCGGTTTATTCTAGGAAGGCCCAGATATTAGGATTCACGGGATAGGAAACTTGTAATTTTTACTCTCCTTCACTCTTCTTTATTTATACACCTTGTAATTCTATTGACAATAATATAGAATTACTTTCTCGTTTTTTAGTTTATTCACATGGTATCAAAGCCTCACGCCTGAGCCGTAAAATTCTCAGCTGCCGGCCACCCTAATCTGTCTCCGTTCAGCCAGTCACAGTCTCGTCCAATGGAGGCCAATCAGATGAAATTCCCAGCCGTTTCTTCCCTGTTTTATGTCCATTCGTCAGATAACACCGGCATGATATTAACGACCCAACTTCTCACTGGAGAGAATTATTCGAGCTGGTCAAGAGTAATTCGACAAGCCCTCATCGTCAAAAATAAACTTGGGTTCATAGACGGCTCGATCGAGGAGCCGGGCCTCGACGATCCGAATCGTCATTGGTGGAACATTTGCAACAATATGGTGTTGGCTTGGCTTTGCAATTCGCTAGACAAGTCATTACAAAATAACATCACATCAAATGACGCCAAGGTCATATGGGAGGACTTGAAGCAGCGGTACTCCTAGGGCAACGCACCGCGAGTCCACCAGTTAAAGACGGAGTTGAGTTTACTCCGACAAGAGGGACGTTCTGTGATTGAGTACTTCACGACCCTTAGGTGTTTGTAGGACGAGCTCGATGATTATTCCAAGCCCCTAGATTGTACGTGCCCGGCAGCGCATTGGTACGCGAAGGCAAAAGAAGTTGAAAAGATCCACCAGTTCCTGATGGGCCTCAACGTTGACAAGTTCTCCGCTATCCGATTGCAAATCCTAAGTCAGGATCTACTCCTAGTAATGAATTGTGTTTATGCTTTAGTTGCGCAGGAAGAACGTTAGCAAGCCGTCGTCCATGATCGTAAGATGAGAGAGGCCGCATCGAGTTTTCATGCGGGTCGAGGAACCGGGCATGATGATAAGCCCCGGTGTGAGAATTGCGGCAAAACGGGCCACACGATCAGCCACTACTATGAGATTATTGGGTTTCCCGAGCATTGGGAACCCCGCCGCGACAATTCCACTAGGAGACAAGGTTACAGCAATCCGAGCTACTCAGCCAGGCCCGGCCATAGAATAGGTCAGCCCCAAGCTGGCTTGGAATCTGGTCCCAGAGGTTCGGCCCACGCAGCCCACAATGTTAGCCTAATGGACTCAGGCGGGCCTCTTCTCTCTTTCAACAGCAGATCGGGTCGTCCCAACAGCAGCAGTCCAGTGGGTAAGACAGATTCACCGACCTGTTATAGACAGTCGAGCTCACAGATCAGTCACGGCCCAGCCCAATCCGAGTCACGCCAGCTGACTGAAGTAGAAATTCAGCAACTGCTGAGGCTTCTCGACCCATCCAAGTCGGTCGTCACTGCCAATCAATTGGAAGGTACTATCGTTAATAATTTTGGTACGTAGATTATTGATTCGGTGCCTCCGATCATATGACTGGTAATCTTGGATTGCTTGTTAACCGAACAAGGATCCACGGGGCCTATCCCATCACCACGGCTGATGGTGAAGTCTCTAATGCAACGATGCGCAGGGACATCAGACTCGGGGGGAAGTTGATTTTGCGTGATGTCCTATTTATTCCGAATTTTTCTTGTAATTTACTCTCTATAAGCAAGCTTACAGCCGATTTAAATTGTTATGTGACATTTTTCTCCTCTCGTTGCCATTTGCAGGACCTAACCTTGAGGAATTTGATTGGAACGGGTGAGCTACAAAAGGGGGTCTATTGCATCGGGACGGCGGGGGTTTATGCGTCGGCTTCAACAGAGACCGAACGTGGCACTGAAGGCTAGGTCATCTATCCCTTAAAATTATGAACTCTATTTCCAGTTTGTCAGTTAATAAAGAACATGATATCGTTTGTGATACTTGTTGTCATGCGAAACAAACGCGATCTCCTTTTCCTTTGAATAATAAATGAGCTAAGTCTATTTTTTATTTATTGCATTGTGATATTTAGGGACCCTACCATACAAAATCCATTTCCAGGGCACACTATTTTTTAACCATTGTCGATGATTATTCTCGAGTCACTTGGGTTTATTTAATGACAAATAAATCTGAGGTTTACCAATTTTTGACATCCTTTTGTGTCATGATTCATACACATTTCCAATTTGGTGTCAAATTTATCTGTACCGACAACGGAAAAGAATTTTTAGCCACCCGACTACAAACATTTTTCCGTGATCAAGGCGTTATTCATCAAACGACCTGTGTTTACAGTCCCCAACAAAATGGTCGTGTTGAAAGAAAACATCATCATATTTTAAATGTGGTACAGGCCTTACGTTTCTAAGCCAATCTTCCACTCAAATTTTGGGGTGAATGCGTCTTAACGGCCGTCCATTTAATCAATCGAACGCCTTCGCCCTTATTATCGAGGAAGACACCTCTAGAAATTATTTCTCAAAAACCCACTTCATATGATTATCTTCGAGTTTTCGGGTGTCTTTGTTACTCTAAAATTCTTCCTCAAAATCTTGATAAATTTGCATCATGTTCCCGTCGTTGCATTTTTCTAGGCTATCCACCCAATACAAAGGGTTGGAAAATCTATGATTTGGAAACACATGAAATATTAATTTCACGGGATGTCATTTTCTGCGAAAAGTTTTTTCCTTTCGCCCAGCCCGCATCAGCCGACATGCTGCTATCCAGCCCACCACCAGGTTTTCCAGCCACCCCACACAACCCAGTCAGCACAGACTGCTCGGCTCGACCCAGCAGTATCACCCCAAATAGTTCAGCCCAGATAGATAATCCAAAAAGCCCACTCAATCTGACCTAACCCACTGTCCTTCCAGCTCTAGACATAATAACTCCCCTTCAGCCCATTAATTCGGCCTAAAACAATGATTCCCCATCTCCTAGCCCGCAGGCCTAGTCTATAGGCCCAAGTCCTTCGTAGGGCTCCACCACTGACCCGTCAACTTTGGCCCGGACCTCCCTTCCAATTCTGGCATTTGGCCACATTCCCTCTCAGCTCAATCCCATGTCTTACCAGTCAACCGACTCTTCATGCTCTACCGACCCATCTCCGGCTTTCGTCACTACTTCGGAACGGTCTAGAAGACCACGTCAACCCCCTGCTTATCTAGCCAACTATATCTGCTACACGGCTGCATCACCTCCCTTTTGTCCCACGCTCGTCTCATCCCCCTCCACAGGTAAGGTCTATACGATTGGGAATTTTATTACATACAATAATTTTTCTTGGTCGCATCTTGCTTATTTAGTAGTACTTGATTCGGATGTTGAGCCCCGTACCTATCGCGAAGCAGTTACGGATTTTCGTTGGTAGGCCGCCATGTTTGATGAGATACGTGCTCTTGAGGATAATGGGACTTGGACCATTGAGCCACTACCACCCGGGAAACGGGCCATTGGGTGTAAGTGGGTTTTTAAGATTAAGAGACGATCCGATAGGAGTGTCGAGCGCTACAAAGCTCGGCTCGTGGCTAAGGGATTTACTCAGATCGAGGGACTTGACTTTCATGAGACCTTCGCTCCTGTAGCGAAGGTGACCACCGTCCGCTGTCTCCTCACCGTCTCACTTGCCCACGATTGGGAATTGCATCAGATGGATGTAAACAACACTTTTCTTCATGGGGATCTCGATGAAGAGGTCTACATGCGTCTTCCGCCCAGTTATTCATCCACCTCCGCAGACTCGGTTTGCTGGTTACGTAAGTCTTTAGCAAGCCTCTCGCAGTTGGTTTGCCAAATTCGCTGCTGCTTTACGTACCTATGGCTTCAGTAAATCCCAGACCGATTATTCTTTGTTCACTTTTCATTTGGGCATTGATATTCTGGTGGTCTTAGTCTACGTTGATGATCTCATTGTTGCTGGTAATAGTTCCGCTCTTTGTTCAGCTTTTAAGATATACCTCGGGACTTGCTTCAAGATCAAGGATCTTGGGCCTCTGAAGTTCTTCTTGGGCATTGAGATCGCTCAGACATGCTCGGGCCTCTTCCTCTCCCAGTGAAAGTATACTCTTGAGATACTGGCCGATTGTGGGCTCACTGCTGCCAGACCCGCCGCAATCCCTAAGGAACAACGTCATCAGCTCGCATCATCGACGGCTCCCCTTATCGCGGACCCTGCCCGTTATCGTCGACTCGTCGGTCGTCTATTTTATCTCACCATCACGCGCCTGGAGCTTTGCTATTCAGTTTACATGCTCGCACAGTTCATGCACGAGCCTCGCGAGAGTCATTGGGACGCGGCTATCTGTGTACTCCGATATCTTAAGCACAGTCCAGGCCAGGGCATTTTCTTTTCTCGACTGACATCTTTGCAGTTGGCGGGGTATTGCGACTCTGACTGGGCTAGCTATCCGACTACACGTCGCTCCACCACGGGATACTTCGTCACACTCTAGGGCTGTCCCATCTCGTGGCAGACAAAGAAGCAAGCCACCGTATCTCATTCTTTAGCTAAGGCTGAGTATCGGTCTATGGTCGTTACCACCAGTGAGCTTCTTTGGCTTCGCAATCTTCTCTCTTCTCTCGGCGTGACCCATCCGACCACGATCCAATTGTACTGCGACAACCAGTCAGCCCTGCATATCTCAGCAAATCCGGTCTTTCACGAGCGTATCAAGCATATCGAAGTTGACTACCACTTCGTTAGGGAACATATTCAGTCAGGTGAGCTTCATGCTTCCTACTTGCCTACTAAGCTTCAACTTGCCAACATCTTCACAAAGGCTTTAGGACGTGATCGCTTCCATTTTCTTCTTTACAAGTTAGGCATTCGGGACCTCCATGCTCCAACTTGAGGGGGAGTATTAGGAAATCAAATTGTATTATTATGTAATTATGTCGACATCGGTTTATTTTAGGAAGACCCAGATATTAGGAAATCAAATTGTATTATTATGTAATTATGTTGACATCGGTTTATTCTAGGAAGGCCCGAATATTAGGATTCACGGGATAGGAAACTTGTAATTTTTACTCTCCTTCACTCTTCTTTATTTATACACCTTGTAATTCTATTGACAATAATATAGAATTACTTTCCCGTTTTTCGGTTTATTCACATGATTGCACACTCATATGCATGGAACACGACTAATTCTTGCTAAACTAAACTTGACACATTTTATCTTCGCAAGCTTGTCAAGTGGGATGGAGTAATCAGGAATATAATCATCATGCAACTTGAAAAATACTTACTCTTACATGCACAAGTTCTATCTTAGAAAGAATACTATTTCATTCCATTTCAAATCGGAATGACTCCTTTAGTTGTGAAATGAATGGATACTCATAATCCTTACACTTTGATATGGTTTAAGAAAGATTCAAATGTCAATTTAGTTGAAGCTAGTTTCAGACATATCGACATTTAATTGCGGTTTTTTTTTTCTGTATATTAAGAATTGAATGAAATAAATGAATTGAATTATTAGACCATATACCATTAAACGATCTAGTCTCGCATAACAGAAAATTCTATGCCGAGTTCCGTACAAATAGGCATGGCATGTAGTTAATATGGGTTGGATACAGCCTGATATATGGTGCAACGAAGTGAAGACAACCTG
The DNA here is from genome assembly GCA_037954665.1 of Laguncularia racemosa. NCBI lineage: Eukaryota > Viridiplantae > Streptophyta > Magnoliopsida > Myrtales > Combretaceae > Laguncularia > Laguncularia racemosa. The sequence continues at coordinate 7,562,358 of JBBMOL010000020.1, read as the reverse complement.
TATTGCTCATTTGGCATATCTACGCATACATACATTTGAATACGATGTTATGGTGTGAAACCATTGTGTGAATAGACCTTGTAAATCTATTTTATTTCATTTTTTTTTTCTCCTCTTCTTTTGTCAACTATTATAGATAATGCAATTTTAAGGAATGGAAGAATAAAATCTAGTTCATCCTATTGGAAGATCAGTATTCATACTATTGCGCTACAATGACCTTAGTTATATCTTATTTGATTAGATATGTTAGAATTTGTTATGCTAATTCCCTTAGTTATTAGATTTATTTTAGGTTAGTATCTTTTTTGGTTTCCTTATGTTTCTTGTTTTTACATATTAAACTTCCATAAATAGGTCTTCCTATAATACTTGTAAATTATGACTTATTGAATAATATTAAATCATGATTGGGATTTTTTTTCTCTTTGTTAACTCTTGGATTGTGATGGGCTTTCTATTTTTGTGCCTCAATTTATAGTTTAGTACTATGAATTCATTTTTCATGCAATATGGTATACTAGATATCACTGAAGCGAGTTTTGTCCTTGTATATCATGTCAACCAGTTCTGACAATGATTCTTATTGTGGTTATTAGGGAAACAAAGCCCTAAATAGTAGGGATGCTATTGAGGATTCGTGACATAGATGAATCAACAGTTTATACAAAGTTTTTGTAAAGCTCTAGAACTTAAAGTATTACAGCTCGTACGTGCTACTATTATGAAGCGACATGCTAAAGCTCTAAACTCTATAATACTTCAAAAACTAATCATTTATATTATCCATCATATTATTATAACTTCAATCAAATAAATGATTTTCAGATGAGTCATTCCATATCTCTTTATTTAATAATAACAAATCTCAAGATAACAATTATCTCCATAACTTTACTTTAGCTAATAAAACTTTAAATTATAAATATTCAAATTTCTCCACATAATAATAATGTTCTTTTCCTGTCTTATCCATGTAATGCCTCACCAAGTCTCTATTCTCATCATACTCCACTTACTCGTCATTCTCGCCTGCAGCTAAAAAAAATATAGGAAGGGGGGTGAGCCTAAACGTAGTATGTAAGTACCATACCCACATGTGCATGACACACCATAATAATAGAACATGCATATATGCAATATTTATTCATAACATATTCACACTTTAGTTTACACACTAATCTCAAAATGAATTATACCACATAGGGGTGCTCATGACCCCGATACACACAAAATTTTGTCTTAGTGAGAATCGTCACTGTGGGCCCCATCTAATCTTAATGGGAACTATCATTGTGGGCTCCGTCTAATCCTAATCTACCTCATATCATTTTGACACACGACTCCACTAGGAATAATGCAGCATATCGATCATCAAGGTGACCCCTAAAGATTTGCCACTATAAGCTCCTAAGCCAAGCTAAGCACAAGCAACATACATCAAGCAATTCATATAACACTTTAACACTTTATTATTTCACATACAATTCATTAAATAGCTACCTAGCAATCACATATAACAAACAAAGTAAACACGTACCTAGAATTCTACCCTTAAGCATGTCTTGTCTAGAATTTAAGCTAAGTTGATATCTATACAATCAATACATCCTCCTTAGTACTAAATCTAAAAATAATATAACTCTCTTAATTTCTCTTAATCTATTAGGTTATCTAAGGTCTTACTATTTATTTAGATTGCATGGGAATTAGTCTAATTATAGGTTGAATAGATATAAAATGAAATTGTTTTTCACTTAACAAGACCATGTTGAAGACCATGTAACTTAACATAGCTATTACACGATCGTGTCAAAAGGTCATGTATCTTTCGGTGGGTTTTGAGTTCAACACAGTCGAAACACGACCATGTAGACAGGCTGTGTATCCCTCAGTTTCAACACGAGGGCAACATGATTATGTTGGGAGGTCGTATATCTCTCGGTAAGTCTTTTGTAATCAACACGAAAGCAAAACGACCGTGTTGGGAGGTCGTGTATCTCTCAGTAAGGTCCTACAAAACCTAATTTTTCTATAGTAATTCCTCCTAAATCCTAATTGCTATGCTTTTTAATCTAACTTATTGTTACATTAACCATATCTAACATAAAGTTAGGTTCTAGTATACTCACTTGGCTCAGATTCATACTTGGAGCTTGAATTTGGTTTATTCCCCGCTTGTTTCACCCGTTCTTCAATTCAATCCCTATAAACAACTAAAATGATTCCATGATTAAGTCTCCATTAATAGAATAAGTCTTGTAATAATTCCAAATAATTACCTTTTCATTGCACTGCAATGTCTCCTTAGATTGCTTTAGGTTTTCTTGAAGGGACTCTCTCTCTTTATGTCGCTCTATCTCTCTAAGCTGTTGTGATTGGTAAAAGTGTGAAAAAGGAAGAAACCCTAGGTTACTTTTGCTTTTATAGTTCAACTAAAGAAAAGACGAAATTGCCCTCGTTCCATTGTTCTCTTTACGACATTGCCATTTGTCAAATATATATATATATATATATATATATATATATATATATATATGTTTATTTAAAATCATGTATTATAGTTTTCCCACTCAACAAGGTTAAAGGGGCTTGTGAAAATGCTGAAGAAAGGAAGATCATTATGACAGCTATGAACATGTGTGGTTTTACGTGTTGCTAAAAAGGTTGCTGGTAGTACGTATAATATAATTACAAAAAACTATGCAGTTGGATCCCAGGAAAAGGTAAGATATTTCGAATTTCAAACACCTTACTTTTCTAACTGGGTTGCTTATGGGAAGTTTTTGGATGGACTAGAGAAGTTAGGGGAAAATATATTTTTAATTTTTAATATTTGATAGTTTTTCTATTTAAGTTTAAAATATTTTTTCTTTTTTATTAAATCTTTAATATTTATAAAAGTTTGCAAAGTAACATTTTTCTTAGCATTATTAATTTTTTCGTTATTGTGTGCCATGTAATGGACTCTAATTGGTCCAAATAATTAAATTAAATAATTTAAAATTAGAAAATTAAAAAAAAAATATGCAAAATTGTAAAAAAGTCATTACTTGTAAACTTTTGCAAATATTAAGAACTCAAAAAAAATAAAATTTAGGACTCAAATAAAAAAAAAATCACATTTAGAACTAAAAATATACTTTTTTTTTCATAAAATTTATTTTTTTAATTAAAACAATATCCTAAAAGAGAGACAAACGAGTGTAGTGGAGTGAAAATCAATAAGTTATGTGTCATCTTAGTGGATTTTGATTTAAGATCAAAAGGTACATGAGGCAAGGATCCTTCTAGAATGTTAGAGCCCAACCCTACTTCACTAATAACCTAGTGCACCAATTCCTTAACCTTAAATAAGGTCCAATTGCACTGTACTTGAGTAAATACAAACCTTAGTCTCATTGAAGGCTCCAAATCAAAGTTTAAAAGCATCTCTCTCTCTCTCTCTCTCTAACCCTCTATACACAACCAAAAAGGAATTTATTATATTTGTTATGCTATTTGATTAGACTTGTTAATTTTCGTTATTATCTTAGTTTTTCTTAGTTTATAGATTTATTTTAAGCTAGTATCTTTATGTTTCTTATTGATTACAAGAAACTTCTATAAATAGGGTTTCTCATTAACATATAGGTATATTAATTAATAAATCACATTAATATTAGGATTCATCTCTTATTTTATTCATTGATTGGGATAAGTTCCCTATATTTGCGTGTCTCAATGTTGCTTAGAGCTATGAAGTTATTTTTAACATGTAATACACTACACACTAAAAAAGAAAAATTATGCCCTCCTATTAACTTTATCCTATAATAGAGTTGGGGCTAGCTATTAGCCTCAAGTGCACTTGGTTTATAAGATCAAGTTTAGGCCCTTGTTTTTTTTCTTTTTTTTTTTTGGTAATCGCCAAGATTATGGTATGAATACTAATTTTCTAAGGTTTCACCTATAACAACTTGGTGATAGCAACTAGTATAATAGAGGTTAAGAAGGTAGCAAATTAAGGTGGTGGTGATAGTAGGAAAAAAGGTATTGGATGGAATTATCTTATAATGGACAACAAATGAGTATTTCTTAACTTCTAGTAAGGATTATGCAATGTCCCATAAAATAAATTATAAAGAAGGGCACCTTGGTAAATTTTCTCATTAATTAATATGTAATTCACAAGGATTTATATCATATTTAGTTATAGATTATGACAATGCGATATGTGCTACTCCATTGTGCTTAGGATGGACTGCACGGAAACTCTTAGTTGCAAAATATAAAAATAAAAAAAATAGAATTCTAGCTCCCTATTTTGCTGTGACACTAATCAAGGTAGGGGGTTTGCATTGGAAATTCCCTTCAATTCTTCTTTTATGATTGTTAAAGGTGTAAATAGTTTTTAATTTATTCATCGTTAAGATTTAAGGGACCTTTAAAAGGAGCAGTAGGAGCAACACAAACCTTGAGCAACTGAAGACATTTGAGATAAAGACTTAAAGCTTTAAGTGTTGGTGTCTTTGTGGTGATAGTGAAAACCGTAAAGAAGAATTGTTGTTTTCCCTAATTGAATAGGTAATGATCTATCATGGATTTATTTAATCTTTTATTAATTGAAAGTTCTAATTTTATGGTTGATTGTAAGGAAAGGAAAAGTTCGAATCCCACTTGTAGGTGATGATTTACGTATGGAGCATCTATAGCTAAAATTGTGATCACGATTCAATAAGGTATGGTTGTATTTTTACACAAGTTTAATAGGTTAAATACTTAGAGATTGAAGTTGGCAAATTTATGGAATTAGAGAGATGGAGAAAGAGCAAACTCAATTTTGTGATTTAAAGAAGTATGAAAATTTTGGATTAAGGAGTAGTTGATTATCAATTGGTGATTATGTATAAATTATAAGTTCAGTTGATTTTGTTTTTAGGTTGGAATTGAGAAGCACAAAAAAAAGAAGATGAAAAATGAAAATGTTGTGAAGGTTTATCAAGATTATTGTTTGAATCCTAAAAGTATTGTTTTGTTGAAATTCAAGGATGTCTTAGTATTATTTTGGAATCAATTTTATAAATCATTTATCATAAGAAAATATTGAATGAAATGTTATTTCATCAAATATTGGTTTTTGCAATAGAAATTAGTGTCATAGAAAAAGGGTGTTTTAATTTGCTTTAACATGAATTCTTAATGGAAACCTGTTTGTGTTGTAATCAAATGATTGGGGGAAAAATTATTTAATATTTAATTTATAAAGTGTTTAAATATCACAATTATAATTGATTCTTAGTTTGGTAGCAAGTTATATATATTGTAGAGTTAGTTATTCTTGTGAGCAAGTTGTATGAAAGAAAACTTTGACTATGTAATTGTTTTTTAAAAGAAAAAAAAAAAAGTTAATGGGTTAGGATTGGTAATAACATTGGTATTGAATGCGTAAAAGAGAAAGTTAATTAACTACTAATAATGCTAGTATTGAGTCTATAGTATTGTGACCAAAACTCCTTTAAATGTGCACTTAATAAATTCAAAATTTCAAATTGATTTCAAAATATTACAATTGATCATTTAAATTTGGCTTCAATGTTATGATTTATTAATTAAATATAATAAAAGTGCTAACATTAATAATATTAATGTAAATAATAATAATGAATGAAATAACATTTCACCTATAAGCACTAATAATAATAATAATAATAATTAGATAAATGAATGTGTAATATCAATAACAAAAAAGTACATATGTATGCATGTAAATAAATAAGCAATAATAATACTTATATATATATATATATATGAACATATATAAAAATGTGGGGATAGTAATTATAGTAAGTAAATAGATAATTAAGTAGTTGACATGAGTACATATACATACATAAGCAATAAATAAAAGAAGTAAGTAATGATAATAGTAAAATATGTGTAAGTAATATTACTAGTTACTTTGAATAGTATGGTAATGGATAAGTATTTATAGGTAATTAAGTAAGTTCTAAGGTAACTATTAATTCATACTATCCAATCATCACTCTCTGTTATTAAAATAATACCTTAATATTATTTAGAGTTATGTAACCATTTCCCTAAACCCAAACCATAAGTGATAATCAATTACTATAGATTTGGGTTGAAATCTTAGAATGACTAAATGCAAGTCTTGACATATGTGTTGTACATTGTATCAGGATGTGGTGATATTTGTGAATTGATAATAATGGATATTTGATATGCAAGTACGTAGTCATTGTTTGTCGGGTGTGCTTGCTAAGATAATAAATAATTCAACCTCATAAAAGTGAAGCCTAATAATTATATGGTGCTTGTGCTTGGGAATGACCTAAAATAATACGGGTTGATGTTGGTGATTTGGGACACTTCACCTGATGATTGGTATAATTTGTTTAGGTATCTTAAAGCCTTATATTGATAGGATTTGGTTAGTTATATGCTAACTTTTATGTCAATGAGTTGTTAACCTAGGCAAGGTTATGTAATAGGTTAGTATATTGAGACAAAACTATAAGCGGGTCGTACTTATGGAATGGGATGCTTGCATGGACACTCGTATATGATCCTAAGCTCTACTGTTTGAATAGTTAAGTTAAAGACAATAACATGTGGCTACTACATTAGAATAGGTTACATGTATGTGTTATGGAATGCTTGTTCATATGCATGTGCTTGTGTCATTACGTGTTAGGCATTAGCTCATCCCTATAAGGACTTTATTTTTCAAATGTAGGAAAAATTTACATGTAATGATTGTGGCATCAAAGTATGGAATTAAGTGTGTTGGTAGTGCATAAATATGAAGAATTTTGCTTAAGGTGTAATAGTTTACTTATGTATTTTGATTTTCCTTTTGTATTAAATTTTGGAGGTAAAATAAATTTGAAGTTTTAGAAATTTTAGTGTGAGATTTTGCAGATGTTAAATATTTATGGATTTTAGTTGTTTTGAGCCCTAATATACTCATGCTATGATGAACTACTCACATCTTTCAGTTTTGAGGCATGATAGATGGCAAACTTTTGCATTTAGATATAATCATTCATATGGATAATTGTTCAATGATCCAAAGGCCATATATACAAGAATGAATGTAGGTGAATCGAGATGCGCATCCCCACTTAGAAAACAACACCTCATGTGCCCATATTAATTTTTTTAACCACAAAAAAAAGAGAAAAAATGGAAAGAAAATAGCATTGCTCCCATCATTACTCACTCTCATGCTTATTTCATTTTATTTTTCCTTTACATTTCATTTTAGAGGATCCATCTATCAAATGCAACAAGTTTTTTGGATGATGCTTACTGAACTACTTATGCAACGAATCAAGTATTTTATATTAGAGTTTTTCATCAAATCGAATCGAACTAGACCATAGAATGTGGTTCTTTTGTATTTTAGTTCAGTTTGAAGTGGGTCCAATCATTCCATAGTTTGGTTTGTTGAGTTTTAGGGGAGGAATCAGATTGAAAAACTAAAAAACAAGCAATTTTACTTTTAAACTCTATCGACATTTCAGTCTAACCTTATTTAAATCTTCTTTTTCACTCTTAGCCTCCATGGTCCACTCTTTCACTTCATTATCGTTTCTTATCTTTTAAGCAGACTCATATGCTTTCACTATTACTTAAGACACAATGTCATCATGATATATTGTTATGTTGCTTTAATTCTTTCAACTTGCATAATGTTCTTTGATTTAAATATCAATATTTGATTGAAAACTTAAATAACTATTAATATTATTAATTAGAACAAAGCGATTTTAAAAGTAGTTCAAATCAAATTAAACTAAAATGTGGTTTGGTTCAATACCTAAACAAATTAAAAGCCATTTAGTTGATTAAAGGTTTGAATCAAATCATTTCAAATGTATTTCAGTTCAATTTGATTCAACACTTAAATTGAATTGAATCAAATCTAACTATAAACACCACTATTTTAAACCCTTTGATAGGTGGGATTAGTTTTTTTTTTTTTTTTCTGTTTAGATCCAAAAATCATAGGTAAATTTTTTGTTTTACAGGTCGGTGAAAATTGCTTTTCGTCAAGTACAACAATGGATAATGCAGGAACTACAACTCAAATTTGCCTTCCAACTCTACCCAAAAATCCATATATTCCTTCCGACGATGGAGCTTTTGGGCCGAGTAGTTGTCGTTGAAAGAAAGTCTACAAGGCCCCATGCTGATTTGTAACTGATGCGATGGCCATGATCGGGAATATCAGTCCATAATATTTTTATTTATAAATTTAAATATAATGCAATATATGATAAGATACGATACTATATTATATTATAAAATAGATACAGTATAATGTAAGCTAATATAAAAGCATATCCCGTATTCTTTCGTTTCCACTTATAGCGGATGAATCTCTGAATATTACTAGTAAGATTAGACACAGATAGTGATTTTCGAAGGAAATTACCGAGTATTATATAGGCGAATATTTTGGAATATATGCAATGTTTGCAATATTGAATAATTGGAACCTAATTAAGATCTTGTTTGTTTTAAGAAAAATATTTTTAGAAAATATTTACTCTATTTTCCAATGTTTATTATATTGAGAAAGAGTTTTCAAGTAGAAAATATTTTTTTTATAGAGGAAAATATTTTTCTATTAAAGGACAAATTCTTTTTTTTTTTAAACAAAAATGACTTATTCTTTTTAAAACAGAATACTGTTTTCCAAGTTAGCCATTGCAAGACTTTTGACTCTCACAAAATAATATCTATATTATTTTTTAATAATTGACATATAAATTATATTTTAAACATTAAGAAAAGGTAATTGGCAAACAAAATTAAAGAATAAAAAGTTATAAAATTCAATTAAAGAGATTGTCATCATACATATTATAAAATTATTTTTATTTTACTTTTAAATAAAATTAAATAATATGTAATATTAATTTATTTTGGTAAAATTACAAGTTATATAGTATCTACAAGTCAAATATTAGAAAAGTTTTTTTAACATATATTTCTATAAACATAGCCAAACACATGAAAACATATCATTTTTAGGAAAATAATCTTAAGAAAAAATATTTCACACTAACAAGTAGTTTTTCTTGAAACAAATGGGACTTAAGATGGTTCATCTTTTGAGGGAAGCTAGTTTATAATATTTTTACTATAAAAATTGTATATGATAGGCATTATACATGATAGAATAGGTTTTGATTTCAATTTTTGAAACCTACACTTATAAGATAGAGTATAATATATCTTATCTTAAAATCTACTTGTAACCAATACTTTATATGTTACAAGTTTATGCTATTGTATGCCATGCAATTTTTTAATGTGTATAGGTGTAATAACCCAAAACCAGAAAGGTTATAACTCACCATGTGTCCTCACTAGATGGTGACATGCAAAAGCTTCTATTACACCTGTCTTTCAACCTGTCTAACTCTATTGTACTTTAAAATGATTGCAACTCCAATAATATAAACAAATGACTCACAAATGAGTTTTTTCAACCACATTATAAATAAAGTTAAACCATAATGTACCACCTTAAGTAACTATCATCATAAACAAGATTACTATATTCCTACTAGGTCCAAAGTACTAAAGTAAAGTGATTTAAGAAGTTTCCAACAATGCATCAAATAATCTTCTAATTCTATTTCTTTTTGCTACTCATCATCATAGTAATAATGAAATCTAATCTCATCTTGATAATAATAATATATATCTACACCATCATCATATTCCATATACTCGTGATACCTACCTATAATTGAAAAAGAAAAGGGTTGAGCCTAAACTCAATACATGAATTCCAAAATACATGCGCATGCTACAACATATATAGGTTACCTATAGGTAATGTAATAAATAAGTAACAAATGATATACACTCTTTCGATTGTATCGACTTATAAATTTATAAACCCAAAGAAATTTAATGACCAAGCTAGACAAGTGTACATATCTAATGTAGTATAGATTTTAGCAGGTGTTGTCTTCAAGGATCTTAAAAACAAATATTAGTATTGCCGTTTTTCTACTATCTAGTCTAAATCTTAATATGGGATTAATAATTTGAACTATTGAATAACTAATCTAACAACCCTAAGATTAATTATAATTGCTTTAATTGATGAATTCAATCACAAAAACATACCATTCATCTTAATCCATCCTAAACCTTAGCTTTCTTATAATAAGGTATCGATTAAACTAATTAAACATTTACACTGTAGAAATTCTCAATTAAATTAATAACTTCCTTAAGTTAATTAATTCTTAACCCTACATGAAATAGTAGAAACCTTTCCCTCACTATCGCCATATAAGATTTCATTAAAGTTCATAATTCCTAAATAAATATTTAATCTTTATGTAGAAAATCAAAGTTTTCCTACCTTTAATTAAAACATACAATTTTTCTATTTATGAAGATCCATCCTATTAGATGAAACCTCTTTCTATCTAACAAAAATCATACATGCAATTAATTTGTGTGTACAAATTAATCAAAAAATAATCAGAATGCATGAATAGATACAAAAGCATAAACTCTTTATTATTTAATAAACAATTTAATCACATGGTTTAGAGTTTTACAAGATGCAGGGTATATAAATATACTCTTCCATGGAATTTACAATAAACATAAAGACTCTAGAGGAATAACAAGTAATCATGATGAAAAGACTAAACCTTTATAGATGTTTTACGATCTCTAGTGATGCTATAACAATTTCTCTCTTTAAGTTCGTAACTCTACTCTTCTAGGGTTTTTAGAGTAACTAAAAATGATAAAAGGTCAGAACTTCTTTTCTAAATTGCAGAATAAATCGAGTATTTCTAGTTTTAGAAACAGAGGTAGCATGCATGACTTACTGCATGCTCGTGCTTAAGATTGTGCACTTTGGAATTCCATCATTTTCTTCTTTGGTCAAATTTCCTCCTTAAGCATTGCTCTCTACACAACTTGTATAGTAGCTAGGGCACATTTTCAAGATGTATTTTGATCACTTTTTGCTTTCTAGCACTAGTGTTTGCATGGCCATGCTAACGGTTATATACACGTGGAAATCACCCTTTTTTATACTTTGCCAAATTTCGCCTTGTTTTTGCTTAAGCCTTTTTAAAATCCTTCAACTGTCTTCTTTAAACCATGAAATCAAACATTAAGTACTTAAGTATCCTTTTTCTTGATAAATTTACATAAAATTCATACAAAATTATATCTAATAAGTACTAGAAATAAGAATCTTTTGACATTTATCAAACTTCCTCACATTTAACCATTTGTTTGTCCTCAAGCAAATAAAATAAGGACAAGAGAAAAACCCTATCATCAATTATACTCATTATGAACTTCAAATCACAAGCAGTATTCTTTTCTTAATTAATCCTTAGTGACTCGTTAGTGCCTATCACTCAAACCTATCATAATTGTATATGTACTTAGCATACAATAATTAAACTTTTCAAATTAATCTAAGTAAGTCAAACCATTACCCTCACCATTTAGCAACTGCTTTCAAAGTCACGAAGGAAATAAAAAGTCAAACAAAGTCAAAGTTGCTTAGTCGCATCTCGCCACTTACCAAAAAGCATATAAAATATTCAATTATTTATCTAAGTACAACAAAAAGTGAAAATATTTGGCATCTATTATTCCCCTGGATTATTTTCTTTCTCTTTCAAGTCTCTTTAAAAGTTTTATTTAAACTCGATCAATTATTATTGATTTGATTTTTTTTTTTAATTTAGTTCAATTAGATAGAGCTAAGTAACTCATGTAGCGGGCTTTCAGCCAATAATCCTAAACTCATCACCCAAGTTAACAGACGTTATCCCCTCAATGGAGGGCATCCCTATGGGCTTATTTACTTGAGTTACAAGACTCATTAAAGTTGCCTTTTTGATATCCCTTAAAGTTATGGTAATTTCGTTGGTCGGTCTATCCCTAGACAGACAACCTTAGGTGACTAGGTTTTAAAGGGACCTCATCGAACCTCCCTTATCTTAACACATAGGGACTCAATAATGCTACTCATAACATGGGTAAGCTAAGTCATTGGAGCATAGGCTTTGTTTTTAGTTTAAATACTTAATTTATTTTCAAAGAGATTGTTTCAAAAAAGGATTTCAAGTTAACAATTTCATATGCCCCTTTCACAAAAAGTTAAAAAAGCTCTCAAAATGATTGAATACTAAGTATACTAGCTAGTTAGCTTAAAAACACAACCGGTTCACTTGAAACTAAGGATTTTCATTTACTTCACAACTCTAAATTCAGCTATTAAATAACAAGTAGACTTACCCCACTTGGAATTCATCCTAAAACTTTAGCTAAGTATACCAAGCCAATAATAGGTGAGTAAGGCACACAAAGTTACTACTTTTACATATGTGATGAGGATCATCTAGCACTTAAGAAGATAGAACCAAGGACTTAAGATCCATTGTAAGGAATTGGAGGACCTATGACCCGAGCTAGAGCAAAGAGGATGAATGAGGCCCTATAAGGACTGGTTATAGACTTACAAGCCTAGGAATCAAATTACATGAAATGAAAACCAATACTTATTAATGTAATTCATGTTTCCATGGAAGAAAAGCAAGGGTTTGAAGTTCCAGAATAAGAAATATTAAATATTGAACCAAAATAGGAAAGGGAATTTGCGAGTTTGTTGTTATATTTTTTAGTATTTGTTTTGGTTTGTAATTTATATTATTTAGTTGCATACTCAATTACATAAGGATAAAGATAGATTAGGCAACTTAGGATTTCCATATTGTATTAGGTTTTCCATATTGTTATTTGTGTACTATATATGCCGTACAAGGGGCCAACTATAGACTATATATGAAAAACATATTTTTTCATGAGTAAAACGAAAACCACTTTTTGTTCTTTTGCAAAAGAACTTTTCCATAGAATTCTTAACTGAATTACTAGGAATACTTATTGATAACTTAAGTTATAGTCAATGGGTTTTATTGGGGTCTAGTTACGCATCGCTTATTCAAGATGATCCTTGGGGTAATTGGAACCAACTAGCATCGTCGGGGTTTTAGGTTTAACATACCTAAGGTTTCATGCATCAATATGTGTATACAAGAATACTAGTTTTACATTTTAATGACTACAATTTCAAGGTTCTCACTTTTCAAAAATTTAAAATCAAAATTAAAGCTCAATTGCAAACTTGTAAATAGGAAAATTTGATCAACAAGTGCATAAAGAGCACAAACAATTTAAAACCTAATTTCTTCTGTCTTTAAATCCCTTCTCTATACTTATCTAAGACATTTTCCCTAACGTCTTCCTAAAGAAAACACACACAAGGAAAAAGAAAAGGGATAAAAGAAAAAGGAAACTAAGAACTTAGTTTTCATCATCTATTGAGTTATGAATCCATCAAATCAAAAGTTGTGCATTATCGACCCTAAAAAATAAAAAATAAAAACACAAAACTAAAAAAGGAAAATAAAAGTTAGCCTATCTTAGTCTAAAGAATAAAACATTTAATAGATTCAGATAGAGAGTCTTCCCATAAGGGAACTCAATTAGTTACAAACCATAAATAGAAAATAGAATAATTATTATTAGGAGAAAAAGGGTATAAGTAGGAAAGCGTAGAGCTAGTAGACAATCGAGCTCTCAATCTTCCTTCTCACTATTGTTGTCATCCTCTGTTTCGGCTTCATCATCTTCCTAATCATCCTCATCATCATCCCCCTCATTTACCTCTTCAGCATCATCTCCTTTGTCTACCTCTTCCTTAAAATGAGGATGCAACAATAATTGGGTCCTTTCCACCTTTCCTAGATGTCTTAAGAGTAGCATTGTCAAGTGAACTAATTTCGGGAGAGGATTCATATGTGGGTAGATCAATTGGTGGTGGGGAGAAACAACCAACAAATTTCCCCAAGAATGCCCAAACCGCACCTCTGAAGCACTTGTTTTTCTTCCTTTCCCTTTGGTTTAGTTTCCTCTCTTCTTGAAATTTTTGTTTCAATTTTTGAATCTCACTCTCAAGAGGTGGGGCCTGGGAAGTAGATGCAGCAAAAGGGTAAAAACTCCTTTAGGGAGAGTAGAATACCTTGATGGAGTAGGGAGATCAATCAATTTTACCATCCCCTAAAGACGGAATGGGCCATTAGAAAATTTTGTGGCAAGTATGCTTAGGTCATTTGGATCGAGTGCTCGAAAGATATCATAACCCTTTAAGACCTTTGTAATATAGCCCCCACAATATATTCCCTTGGCTCTAGGATCAATAGCCTACCTATATAGGAACTTAACAACTTTCAGGCTTATATTGATCTTAAATTTGGTAGTCATACTATAGAGATGAAAGATTTCAAAGTTATTTACCACCCCATGGCTATTTTTTCGTCCTCCTATAGTATGTGCTAATAGATGATGAATAACTCTCAAATCCACTTTTATAATGGATGAGGCCTTGGACTTGGATGGATTATAACGTATTTCTGCTTCACAAAGTTGCTCTCAATATTTCTAAGCCGACATATCATTTGGCTAAGTAGATAGCAATTACTGAAATTTCCTTAAATTTTATTCGAATACAGAATATAAGCCCAAGTACCTACCAAACCTATAGGAGGGAACAGTGTGTTTCCTTTCATATGCTTAAAATGTCATACAGTGACGAGTAAGCTTCACTGTGGAGAGAAACTCAAGAGTGATCTCCTTATAAGCTCACTCATTAATCTCAAAAGAAGTGGCCTAAGGCCTAACACTTATTAGCTCGCAAATCCTTCTGTTAATCCTATATGCTTAGAGGATTTTCCAATTAAGATACTCATTGTTCCTAAAGGCCATGGATTCCAATCTTTTTCTTCTGTCCTTACTTCACTCTTCATTGGAATATTTGATAGGCAAATTGTCTACCACTTTTTGCTATTTTTGAGCTCTTAGCCTCTTTTTAGAGCAGGAGGTTGTTGGTTGCTATTGTTGAGATGTGGAAGCTTGCTGCTTCATCTTCTTGTTAGTTGTCCATTTAGTTCTCATCTGTGCATGAAAAAAAAAATGCACATATGAGCTCAAAATAACTAGAATCAACACCTAGTTTTCATAACTTAATGAATACTTAGAATAACTCATATTGATGCTCAATCTCTATAGGAGGCATGTATAATCGAGGTATAACTAAACAAACATCAATTCTTAAGAATAAAACCAAAAGGGTAAAGCATGCAAGTCAACAAAATCTTTTACACGACCGTATATGAAGTGAGGCAAAAACAAGAATAGGTACAAATTTAAATTAATATGAGCGAGGAAAACTGGTTGTGTACAAGATCGTGTATGAGTTCAAAACAAATGTTTGAACTAAAAGTAGCATTAAAGCTTCACGAATTTCTACCTTAATAATTAAATTCGCAAAAACCCTAGTTTCACATACTTAAGAACCTTAGATTTTCGAATTAAGCTACTTACATCAAATGATTTCAAGAACACTTAATTGCACAAAATTGGCAAAAGCCCCAAAAGTTATGAACTTTCAAAAATGCGCATGATCCCTACTTTTGGATGGGATTTGGCATGTTTATAGACAAAGCTCATGTAAACTTAACAAATACACAAAGAAAAGTAGTTCATGACAATTAACACTCATCAAGCAAGCGATCAATACCACATTCTAATCATGTGTAAGAACCCATTCGAATATGTCAAGAACCCATCAAGAAATCGTATACGCAAATTATGTAAAGTAGAGGGAAAAGAAAAACTTACTTAGATGTAGAGTGTAGAATTTAGTGGATGAAGTAGAAATGGATGAAGAAGTGCGTAAAGTGTAAGAATGCAAATTTGTGGAGAGGATGTATGGGGGAAATATATGCAGTTGGGGAGAAATAAAAGAAAGAATGAGGAAGGAAAGGAAAGCACAAATATATACATGAAACTCTACCCAGGCTTCTGCATGGCTGTGCTTGGGGCCATGTAGAGCCCTCCGAAGGATGTTTCATCTAGGGTACCAAAGTGTCTTACCTTCTACATAACTGTGTTTGAGGTCATGCAGGGCTCCAAAAAGGCATATGAAAGCTTTTTCTTTCGAGGCACAAAATGCCCTATCTCTTGCAAGGCTATATAGGGCTCCAAAAAGTGTCTAGAAGCTCCTTTTCATATGTGCACTACTTTGAGCACTGCTTGTGCTCAGGGTTGTGCAGGTATTTAAAAATTGCACAAAAATTAAGTAAAAACTCTCTAAGCTATTTGATCCATGTGTTTGTTGAGTGTGCACCTTAACATAAGTAAAAGGGCATGAAAATGACTTACTAAGTACACTTGAGAAGTAAAGCTTGAATTTTCTTACTTGTCATTGATGCTTCCCTACACTTAAGAATTGACTCTCATTTCCTTCTAGTAAACTCACTTACTCCACTATAAATTTGTAATTGTTTTTTAGTAAGAAAGACTTAAGATAGTGAAACAAAAATGAAATAAAAGAAACTTAACATACCTAGATGAGTCATGGGTTGCCTCCTAAAAAGCACACTTTTTTAATGTCGTCAGCTTGACATCCTTCACTTTTTTCAACTAAATATTTGGTAATTGGAGTCTAGACTCTTGTTAATATTCATGTTCTGTTTCATCTCCCATATACAACTAGTTTATGGGCATTCACTTTGAAATCATCATGCTCTAAATGTTTGAGCTCCACTATGTTATGTGGGAAGTCCTTCTTGACTACAAATGGACCAAACCATCTTGACTTCAATTTTCTAGGAAAAAGTTTCAATTGAAAATTAAACAAAAGCATTTGGTCCCCTTCCTTGAACTCCCTTAGATGGCGAATGTGGAAAGCATGGTATTTCTTCGTCCTCTCTTTGTATATCTTCATATTCTTATATGCTTGCCTTCTCCACTCATCAAATTCATTTAATTGTAGTCTCCTCTTCAATCTAGTAGCTTCTAAGTCAAATTTTGCCATTTTGATTGCCTAATATGCCTTATGTTCAATCTCCACTAGAAGGTAACATGACTTCCCATAAACTAACCTATGGGGAGTAGTCCCTAAAAGTGTTTTGGAGGCTATTTTACACACCCACAAGGCATCGTAAAGCTTCTCTGCCCAATCTCTTCTATGATGTTGTACCGTTTTTTCTAGAATTCTTTTCAACACACAATTGAAGACTTCCACCTATTTGCTTATATGAAGGTGGTAAGATGTAGCAATTCGATGTGTAACACCATATTTCCTTAACTCCTCCATTTGTGCATTGTAAAAGTGTGCTCTCCTATCACTTATAATGACTCTAGGGATTTCAAAATGAGATAACAGCTTCTTAAGAAACTTCACAACTACTCGAGCATTATTTGTAACCAAAGCTTGTGCCTTAACCCA
Organism: Laguncularia racemosa; assembly: GCA_037954665.1. Classification (NCBI taxonomy): domain Eukaryota; kingdom Viridiplantae; phylum Streptophyta; class Magnoliopsida; order Myrtales; family Combretaceae; genus Laguncularia; species Laguncularia racemosa. Next base: position 7,544,993 of record JBBMOL010000020.1, on the reverse strand, counting down.
TTTAGACACGTAGTTCACCACTACCAATACGTACTTATTCCTAAAAGAAATAGGGAATGGTCCAACAAAGTCAATGCCCTATAGGTTAAAGACCTTACATTCTAGAATAAAGTTCTAAGGCATCTCATCTCTCTTTGATATGTTCCCTACCCACTGACATCTATCACATGTGACACTATGACAATGAGCATATTTAAATATTGTAGGCCATTAGAAACTGGCCTCCAAAACTTTGTATGCAGTCTAGTTAGCTAAATGATCACCGGTAGGGCCAAAGTGACAATTATTAAGAATTTTGCATCCCTCTTCATGCAAGACATATCTCCTTATTACTTGATCTCCATAAACTCGAAAAAGAAAGGGGTCCTCCTAGTAGTATTTAATTTTTGAAAAGAACTTCCTTCTTGCATGATAATCAAGGTTATCGGCGAGAACTTGAATTGCTAAATAATTTGCAAAGTTTGCAAACCATGGAGTTTCTAGGTTCATGAGTTGACTAACTGCATATAGTCATTAACATCCTCCTCTTTAAGCTCCTTCAAACAAGGATTCTCAAGTCTTGAGAGATGGTCAACTACTAGATTCTCTACCCTTTTTTACTGTAAATCTCTAAGTCAAATTCTTGTAAGAGCAAAATCCACCGGATAAGCCTGAGCTTTGTATCTGTTTTAGTCAACAAAAATCTCTAGGTGGAATGATTAGTGTAGACAATGACCTTAGATAGAATTAAATATAACCTAAAATTATCAAATACAAACACCATAGCTAGTATCTCCTTCTCTATGGTAGTGCAATTCACTTGAGCATTAATAAAAGTCTTGTTAGCATAGTAGATAGGTTGGGAATATTTATCCCGCATTTATCTAAGAATAGCCCTAACTGCATAATCACTCGCATCACACATGAGTTCAAAGGGTGAGTTCTAGTTAAGAGCTATTATAATAGGAGCATTTGTCAGTCTCGCCTTAAGCTTATCAAAAGCATGCTGACATTCCGAGGTAAAGTTGAAAAACACATCCTTTTCTAATAGCCTAGTCGGTGGGTGGGCTATTTTAGAAAAGTCCTTTATGAAGCATCCATAAAAACCAACATGGCCTAGAAAACTTCTTATGACCTTGACTGAATTTGGTGGGAGAAGTTTATTGATCACATCAACTTTTGCTCAATCAACTTTAATGCCCCTGTAAGAAACTTTGTGGCCAAGTACAATGCCCTCTTTGCAAATAAAGTGGCATTTCTCCTAGTTTAGTACAAGATTTGTCTCTTCACAACAAATAAGCACCTTCTCTAAATTCTCTAGACAATTAGAGAAAGAATCACCAAAGACTGAAAAATTTTCCATGAAGACCGCCATAGTTTTCTCCACCAAATCATCGAATATAGCTAACATACACCACTGAAATGTAGCCAGTGCATTGCATAACCTAAATGACATTCTCCTATAAACGTATGTGCCATAGGGACAAGTGAAGGTAGTCTTCTCCCGATCCTCTAGAGCTATTAGTATCTGGAAGTATCCAGACATCCTATCTAAGTAGCAATAATTCATATGTCCAACTAGCCTTTCCAACATTTGATCTATAAAAGGCAAAGGGAAATTATCTTTTTTAGTGGCATCATTCAATTTTCAGTAGTCTATATAAACTCGCTATCCAATGATGGTACACATCGGTGTGAGTTCACTCTTTTCATTAGTGACCACAGTTATCCCTCCCTTTTTCGACATAACTTGTGTTGGATTAACCTAAGAACTATCTAATATAGGATATATTAGTCCAACATTGAGAAACTTGATAACTTCCTTCTTGACCACTTCTTTCATATTGGGATTTAACCTTCATTATGATTACACTACAGACTTAAATCCGTATTTTAATAATATCTTATGTGTAAAAAAAGAGGGATTGATACCTTTGATGTTTGAAATCTTCCAAGTGATGGCTCGCTTATGTGCTCTCAAGACCATGAGCAATTGATGTTTTTGCTCTTGAAACAAATCTGAGGCTATGATAACTGGTAGCTTGGAGTCTTCTGCTAGAAAGTATAGTCTACATAATTTGGTAGCTATTTTAATTCCAACACTAGTGGCTCTTCTATAGAAGTTTTAAGTCTTGCCTCACTACCTTTCTGCAGCTCTTCAAACCCTTTTTGAGGTGTAACTTCTTCTATAACATTAAGTTTCTCAATGAATGCCTCAATTTCTAAGTTGCCCATGTTTTTCTCCTCTCCTCGTATTAAGCTTAGTTTTAACCTATTCTTGTATAGGATCTCTTCAATATGCTTGTCTACTGAGCAATTAACACAGCAAAATAGCATGAATCATCAACACATATGAAATGTTTCATGGTGGCAACCATCTTAATTATCAACTCTTTATCTCCTATTATCAGTGTAAGCTTGCCATTCTCCACATCAATCATTGCCCTAATAGTAGCGAAGAATGGTTTTTCGAGGATTAAGGGCATATCCCGTCCTCATCCATGTCCAAAATCACAAAATCAACAAGGTATATGAAGTTTCCTACATTTACTAAGACATCCTTAATGATCCTTTGGGGATTTTTATGGATTAGTCAGCAAGTTACAAACTCATTCTGGTAGGCTTTGGATTCGCTAACCCCAATTTCTTGTAGAAAGAATATGTCATCAAATTAATACTTGCCCCAAGATTAGCTAGGGCTTTATCAACTAAAATATCACTAACTAAACATGGAATTGTAAAACTGCCTAGATCCTTTAGCTTTAGAGAAAGTTTGTGTTGAATGATGGATGGTTAGTTTGTTCCAACCTCTACTATAGAAACATCCTCCAACTTTTGTTTGTTAGATAAGAGTTTCTTCAGGAACTTAGCACATTTTGGCATCTACGAAAGTGCCTTAACAAATGGAATATTAATATGTACCTATTTGAAAAGTTTAAGGAATTTATCGAACTCCTTCTTGTTTTTGTTCTGATTGAGGCGAGTTGGATATGGAATTTTTAGCACATACTCTTTAACAACCGATGGTGATTTCTTGTAAGGTTCTTTCTTCTCAGGTTCCACCTTCTCCTTCTTAAAAGGCTAATTGTCTTATTTCTTTTGCTCAGGTTCCTTTTCAATTCGCAGTTCCTTTGCACTCCTCAAGGTTATGGCTTTCGCTTGTTCCCTTAGATTATTCTTAGTGTTAATTGAAAGAGAGTCTAGTTGCCTTTTAAACATCATTTTGGCCAATTGGCCAATTTGCATCTCGAGGTTATGAATAGAAGCCTCTTGATTTCGATGTGTTGCCTCAAAACTTGGAATGAGTTGACTCATAAGATCTTCCAAACTAGTCTTCTTCTCTTGCTGAGGTGGTTATACTAATGGATGGGACATAGGTTAATAAGGTGGCATTTGTTGCTTCTAGAATCTTGGTGGAGGAAAACTAGATCTTTAGGCATTCTGATTGCCATGAAAGAGGTTAGGATAGTTTCTCATGCCAGGATTGTAGGTGTTATTATTCGGGTTTATACTGCTACCTATTCTGATTCTTAAGATAATTTACTTGCTCATATTGCTCGTGGAAGTTCATACTCTCACTAGCATCTCCTACTTGGAGTTGTGATCCTTGAGGATTCTTGAGGGTAGGAACCTAGTGATTGAGAGTTTTCATCTTTACAACCAAAGTAGTTATGAGATCTACTTCATACTTACCTGCCACTTTTTACTTGCTTCTATTGTTACCCCACTAATAATTATTTTTAGCAATGTCAATAAAAAGTTTCAAGGATTCTTCCGAGGTCTTGGAATTTAATGTACCACTAGTTGTAGCATCTACCATTTAATGAGTGGTCGGGTTAAGTCAATTAAAAAGGTCTAAACCTGCATCCGTGTGGGTAGCTGATGGTGTGAGCATTTTCTTAACAATTCTGTCTATCTCTATCAAGCATCATAGATGGTCTCACCATCCTACTGTATGAATGATGCATTGTCATTATGGAGCTTGGCTGTCTTGCAAGGAGGGAAGTAGTTATTTAGGAATTGCTTTACTGTGTTATCCCATGTAGTTAAAGCTCTAGGACCCAACCATTGAAGCCAATTTTTAGCTTTCCCCTTTAATGAGAAAGGGAATAATCTAGTATGCACTGCTTCATCTATTACCCCATTATTCTTGAAGGTCTCACAAATTTCCAAGAACGTTTGAATGTGAGCATAGGAGTCCTCTTCCGGTAATCCATCAAATTAATAGTATTGCTGCAAGAGTTAAATCACCACACTCTTGATTTCAAAATTGTTAGCCCTAGTGGGAGGCTTCACAATGGTCAACACCATTCCATCTAGGGTGGGCCTTTCATAATTTAGATTATTCTTGGGTGGATCCTCAACCATTACTTCCTGTGTTTTCTCTTTAATATTCTTCAGTAATTCTATCCCATTGTTTGAAGATTCTTCAGATAATTCCTCTTCCTTTACTTCTGACTCAACTTTTATATTAGGCATTTATCCCTCAATCACCGATTATGTAAAAGATCCAGCAACTGAGTTCTTCCGAATCTTGCGAAGTGTTCTCTCGATCTCAAGGTTTAGATCAAGAATGTCAGAAGGGAGAGCCCTGATCATGCACTACATAAGCAAGCAATCACAAGTTGGAATATTCAAAAGATAAGGAGAGTGAAAAGAAATAAAACAAACAAAATAAATGACTAAAGTAATAGATGATAAGGTTTTTCCTAGTATTGTTTTGTTAGATCCCCGACAATGATGCCAAAAATTTGATGTACACTTTTTTAATCATATCAAATTATAAATTTATAAACCTAAAGAAATCTAATGACCAAGCTAAGCAAGTATACCTATTTAATATAGTATAGATTTTAGCAGGTATTATCCTCAAGAATCTTGAAAACAAGTATTAGTATTAACATTTTTCTACTATTTAGTCTAAATTTTAATATGAGATTAATAATTTGAACTAATGATTAACTAATTAAACAACCCTAAGATTAATTATAATTGCTTTAATAGATGAATTCAATCACAAAAGCATACATTTTATCTTGATTTATCCTAAACTTTAGCCTTCTTATAATAAGGTATCAATTAACAAATTGTTTATACTTTACACTACAAGAATTCTCAATTAAACTAATTATTCTATCAAGTTAATTAATTCTTAACCCTATATGGAATAGTGGAAACCTCTTCCTCATTGTCGCCATATGAGATTTCATTAAAGTTCATAATTCCTAAATAAAGATTTAATATTTGTATAGAAAATCAAAGTTTTCTTATCTCTAGGCAAAACATGTAATTTTTCTATTCATGAAGATCTATCTTATTAGATTAAATCTCTTTATATCTAACAAGAATCATACATGCAATTAATTTGTGTGCATAAATTAATCACACAATCAGAATACATAAATAGATATAAAGGCATAAACTTTTTATTAATCAATAAACAATTTAATCACATGGTTTAGAGTTTCATAAGATGCATGGTATATAAATCTACTTCTCAATAGAATTTACATTAACACAAAGACTCTAGAGGAATAACAAGTAATCATGATGAAAAGAATAAACCCTTGTAGATGCTTTGTGATCTCCAATGGTGCTCCAACATTTTTTCTCTTCAAGTTCATAACTCTACTCTCCTAGGGTATTTAAAGTGACTAAAAATGATAAAAGGTTAAAACTTCTTTTCTAAATTACGGAATCAATCGAGTATTTATAGTTTTAGAAACAGGGGCAGCATGCACGACCTATTGCATGCCTGTGCTTGGGGTTGTACACTCTCAAATTTCTTCATTTTCTTCTCTAGTTAGATTACTTCCTTCAGCACTGCTTTCTACACAACTTGTGTAACAGTCAGGGCACATTTTCAAGATGCATTCTGATCACTTTTTACCCTTTAGCCCTAGTGTCCACATGGCCAAGTTGAAGGTTGTGTATACATGGAAATCACCCTTTTCTATACTTTGCTAAATTTTGCCTCGTTTTTGCTCAAATCTTCTTTAAATCCTTCAATTGTCTTCTTTAAACTTTGAAATCAAATATTAAGTACTTAAGTGTCCTTTTCTTGATAAATTCACATAAAATTTATATAAAATTATATCTAATAAGTACTAGAAATAAGGATCTTTTAACACTTATCAACAGACATTCACTTAATTATCTTTCAATTAATCATCAAGCAACATAGGAGTGCTCATGACTCTGCTACATTGTTTATTATATTTTTTTTTAGTATTTTAACCTTAGGTTAGGACCTGCAATCTTTGGTCCCAACTTTTTACTAGTATTAGGAACTACTACCTCTAGCTGCAATACCCCTAAAATCTATTCTAGATCATTTTGGTATAAAGCTCCACTAGAGATAATACTGTATACCAATCATTAGGTTGCCCTATAGGAATCTGCCATCTTTGACACCTAGGTTGAGCCATGCACAAGTAATAAGTAAGGCATTTACTAGGTTTAACAAACGCAACCAATAAGTATGGTAAACACATACTTGGAAAAAGCGGTTTTATGTTCTACTTATCTACAACTAACAAGATCCTGAAAGCCTGACATAAAATAGTAATTGATCCTTAGTTCTACTGTACAACAAGGCCTAAGTTTCAGTAGGTTGTTCAATTAAGAATTAGTTGCCTATTTTTACTTCTCCAAGCTCTATCATAAGTAATACTGACTTAGAATTCAAATAAAACTGAAATAGAAAGATTAAAGAAATATTCTTAAATAATATGACCATGTGCATGGTCATGTAGAAGAACATGAATAGGAACACAGCTGTATATATGGCCACGTACCTTATTGTACAAAAAGCCCTCTCGACAGACCCAAGTACATGGTCATATACTTGGCCATATACTTCAACACAGAAAGGTATACGCCCATGTACTTGGCCATATACAGTCTACCTTACAAAATCCTCTTCACTCTCATCAAGAATAAGTACACGACCATGTGAATTTAAGCATAATTGGAATACTTATTTATCTTAATTTAGATCTACAACTTGAAACGTGTTTGATCCAGCAACTTTAGCATCCAATTGCAATATCCAGAAACCCTAAATTGTTGCAAAGTTATGTTTTAATTAAGTTCCCATTAGACAAAGATAACATGTAAAATCACTAACTTGATAAATATGCTTACTTTTGCAATTGCACTTTGGGAATCCTTCTGTAATTGAAGTGCGACTTATGATAAGTTAGGGTTTTCTATAGTACAAGGATCCACATTGACAACAAAAATAAAAAGTATCAAGTAAGGTTCATTATGCTTATATAACCTATTGTCTAAAAGACAAAAATACTCCTATCATAAATGTTTTATTACAGTGATGCCCAATATTATAAAATTCATTTTATGTCATATGTTTTTTTATATTTTATAGTAGGTTACCATACATGTTGCATGCAAAATATTGGTAATATATCAAATATTAAAATAAATAAATAAAAGCCAATTAAGTTGACTTTACTTACAACACTATTTAAGCCAATACTCGGATAATTAAATGTATACATATCTCCAAGTCAAGTTGATATCTGGTTTATATTTGTTGTATTTTATTATTATTTTTTTATTAAATTGAAGTCCCTCAAATTTGTATTTTTTATAATTTACATTTGGAATTGATATTGACTTTCAAGTTGAAATCGTAATTTTGGACACGAATGGTTATAATATTTTAAACAAAATAACTAAAAGAAAAGATTTATAGGGATAATTTGGAATTTATAGATTTTAGGGTAATTTTAAAGATTATATGATGAATTTCGATTTCAAATTTTTAAAACGTTTATAGGTATGGTACTTAGTCTCCCATCACGAAACGTTTACAATAGTAGCTCCTTTTCTTCTTCCATATTTTTTGTTATTCTTAGTATAAATTCGGACAAATCAATATGTTATCAACCAACACAATTATAATGATTTCATCTATTAATCGAACCAAAAAAGAGAGAGAGAGAGAGAGAACTTTCATCCCTTGATTCACCTGATGATCATTATTTTTTACCATATTATAATATTTGCATGGAATATAAGCCATGGTTAGCACATTCAATTGCATATTGACAAATGATGAAGCGAATTCATCTTATGACTAGTGGCTGGATGTAGAGAAAAGAAACATATAGATCTCTTGAAGAGTTCAAACTGATGGGCTCACCCAAGGTTCCCTAAGATGTCCGTCATAATTTGAATCCTCAATCGATCTCATCTTTCAACAATCATTAGGATATGCTGATTATCAAATATTATTTCTTTATAACTATATGAGACATGTATATACATATATATATACAGATTATTCTTCCTGTATTCATCATTCTTAGGCTCAATTTAATTATTTAATACATGCTGTATCGATCAAGTTGCAATATTCACAGACCTTTGCGTACGTGTACATGCAATAACTCATTCATGCATGCTAATCATGGAAATTTCAATTAAAAAACAGTTACTTCCAAATTATTATATAGATAGGACAAGAGCATTTTCAATGGTTGGGTCTTTAAAAAAAATTTAAAAAAAAAAAGAAATCTTAAAGTAACAACATATTAGCATTTTAAGGAGCGGATCCACTCCTATAAGGATCTCATGATTTTAATGGCGGGTAGTGCTTATATAATATACCTTAGTTTAAATAGAGTAGTTTATATTATTGCTGTTGTAGGTTTTATGAAATTAGCCGGCTTTAATACAAGGACTTCTCCCTATTTAAGTAACCCATTTTAATGGTTAAAGGGTTTGTTGAGAGGTTTTTCCCTTTTGGAGTATGCGTCTTGTATCTAGATTTATAAAATAGTCCCATCATTGAATGCTCCCAAACACATTGATTAAGAAGTTAATTTAAAGAAGAAATTTTTTTATATTTCTAAGAATAATTAAACAGTTTACAAGGAAAAAAAAAGTATCAAGAAGTAATAAAAATTAAAATACTCTTTTCCTTTCAATTTAACATGACTCGATTTATCGAAACTAGCACACCATCAATGGAATATTCCCCGTGATCTAGTCTTTCTCCTTTATAACCTCAGATAGAGACTTGATAGCAACAAGCACTTGTTTATGCACTCACTCATAGGCCATATCTGAGGAAGTTGCTGATTTGAAATTAAACTTCCAATCATTGCTGAGGGCTTGATAAACTAAATTGTTCCTGTCAAGCATATTGATTGAAAACCTACAAAAAGAAAAGTAAATTTAATTGTAAATCATCTTCCGTGATTGATCATCAACTATAAGCTAAAATCACAAACTATGGTAATAAGATGGAGACCTGATAAAGACTGTATAGTGCTTTAGTTTTTTTATTAGGTTTAACGTTATATTTGATAGATGAATTTTGTTTTTTTTTTATAATTAATTAATTTAAATTTTAAAGTATTACTTTACTATATAAACTTAATCTATTTTTATAATTAATTATTTGAATTTTATTCATTTTTATAATTAATTACCTAAACTTTGCTAATTTTTATAATTAATTATTTCGTTTAGGTACTATAAATGATTATAAAAAGTTTAAAGATAGTAAATTAAAAATTTTAAATTTTAGGTAATTAATTATAAAAATAAATAAAATTTAAGTATCAAATGTCATATATACCCTTTTTGTTAACTAAGATATCAATGATTATGCATTACACCACCACGATCATCTACACTGTAATTCATGGAAGGGAATATAACCCCCTAAACATTGATGATTGTGTGAATATATCCCTTAAATAAAATATTGCAAATAATTCTTTAAACTTTGATTTGATATGGATTTTAAATATTATAAATAATGCCTCTAAACTTGAATCTTACTATGGAAGCCCGCCCTTGAACTTATCAGTGTTTGGATGCATATTTTTTAACTATGAAAATAAAATAAATGTTCTCTATGTTGTTAAATTATGGAAGTTAAGGAGGTTATTTGCACTATTTGAAAATTAAATGGTATATCTATACTAAGATTAAAATTTATAAGGATTAAAAGTTCAGAACACATATTTATATCGAGATCAAAATTTAAAAGTATTTTCCCAAAAAATAAATATACACAAATATGTCAATTGAGTTTAAACCCTCCCTCTATGTTCTCATCCTTTTGATCTTAATCTCTCCCCTCTTCAATAAAATATTGTATCTTAGTCTAAAGTAATCATCAACCTCGTCAACATAATCATTACCTGAAATGTTTAAAACAAATCTTAGATGGGTGCGCAATAATGTCCTGTAGGATCAACTGCTTATACAAGCACATGCAACGTATAACGAAGCATTTGCAAACTTAAACGATTAGATGCAACAAACAAATACAAGCAAGAGATCTCGATTATTGTCTTATAATTTAGGGTCAACTAGCAAACCATGAGTACATGATTCCAGAAGTCCAAGAGTTAGAACGAGAGATTTATGGTAAAAAGTGAAAAAAAAAAAATCTTTGTGGTCTAAAGTACTTTTACCGACCGAAAAGAACCGCTTTAAAGCTATCAATCCAGTAAGGTTTTAGAGGTTGCGAATGGTTTAATTTGAGTTTATCCACCACAATTCCGGCTTTCTACCTTGTAAAAGCAATTTTTGCAAAATATAGAAGACCCGTCTTTTGTCCTTTATAACCTTGTACCTTCCATGGGAGGGAGTCAAAAAGATAAATTTGAAAGACAACAGAGCGTGCTCTTTTATCCACCAAAACCAAAGTTGACACAAAGATTACAAAGCCTTCTGTTTTCTGGAAAAGCAAAATCAGAGAACCCTGCAGCATATGTAGGACAAATACACGAACACATATCCCCAAACAATAGTACAAGTACCCTCGTCCTCATAACTGAAATGTTTTATGGGACCAAATGGGCATGGATCAGTTTAGTACATTTTTCTCCTTAGAGGAATGGCTCAATCTTCATGCCATCCAAACCTTGCCAGATGTATCACAAGTGATTTGAAAAAAAAAAAAAAGGTTCCGCAGATCCTGGAACTTTGCAGGTGAAAATACAGTTTCTTGGAACTATATGATCGCGACCGTCTATGTCATCATGTACTTGTAATCAAAGGACTAGGGTTTTACATGGTCGAAGCCGAAGAAAAGAATAGTGGTGTCATAATAGTGCTTGACTGTCTATGTTGTCCACTTGCTTTCAACACTTCAGGAAACGTATGAACCAGGAGTATAGATGTTAGCTATCCTCAATTCCGTGTCTCAAATCTTTTCTTATTAATTACATGCATATATTTAATCCAGTAAAATAAATTTTTATAATTAAATATTATTTTTTTACTTAATTATATGCTTATAATTGATAAGATTACATGTCAAATAAAAAATTAAAAACAGTTGCAGCTTGAATAAAATTTTGACCTTTAATGAGCTGGTCTTGGTTTGATCTTGCCAGTCTCATGGGAATAACTATACCGACAAGGGCGGATGCTGAGACTTGAGGGTCGGAATTAAGTTAATATTATAATTATTCACGATCTCATATATATATATATATATATATATATATATATATATATATATATTGAGAGGTAAATGTATTACAATACTTTTTAATACTTAAGTAAAAAGGAAATTTTATTTTATTTTTAATAAAAATAATTAAGAGTACTCAATACACTTCATAAAAAATTAAAAAATAAATATCTTATTTTTTTCTTTGTCATATATATACTAATAATGAAATTTACCCATCAATTAATAAAAAAAGTAAAATTAATACATAAAACTAACTTATATAAATTTTATTATTAACAAGAATATAACAAATAGATATATACTAAAATGGGTAAATGCAAGTAAAGTGGAAAAAGCAAAATGATATAGATATAAATATACTTTGTTTATTTTAATGATAACTCTCTAATATTGTGTTATTAACAATGTTACAAAAACTATCATTTAGTGCAATAGTCCACATCTTTTTCATGATATTAATTATTATATACTTATTATTATTTATAGATACTTTATGCAATAAGATTAAAAAAATTATAGTATTGATAATGTAATTATTATTCATAATATGCAATTAATGACTAAATAACAATACAAGAAAATTTATTAATTAATTATCATTTTTTATTAAATGAAATTTAATGTAATTAATTATTGTAAAGAAAAATTAAGACAATGTCAACTTATGTCTTACCACTTGATCATATTTAATATTTTGTTATATTTTACTTTTAAATTTTACATATAATATATATACATTTATATTTTTTTGATAAATTTTTATAATTTTTTTTTCTATACTAGGGCCAAGGCATTTAAAAAAGATTCTATGACCCAAGACCGTACAAACAACAAATGTCCATTTGGAGGTAATCAGGTTCAGGCTGCTTCTTAACTACCCTTTTTTTTGGGGGGGGGGGGGGGGTGTGGGGGGGGGAGGGGGGTGTTCAATGCCCTCTACAGTAATGGATCTTGATATAAAGCCAAGGCCGCATAAGGTAAGCGAAAAACCCACTTTTAGCAAAGTCATATGTTTATGTAGTTTTGTGTTACTTAAAAGCATCCGTGTGTGAAACTTGAGGTGATTTGTTACACAAGAGTCAAAATCATTAATCATTTGAATGAGCATAGGGGTTCAAATTCCCGGATGGGGTTTATTAGAAGTTATACTAATGGAAAGAGATAGTCATTGTTGGATTCACCGTGAAGAATTTCTTATATACACTTGAGGTTAAACATAGAACCCAAATAGGAGGGTTTTGGCATAGTGACACGCTAACTTTGATGACGCACCTTGAGGCAACTCTAGAAAAATTAGAATGGTTAAAGACGAGCTTCTAGGGGAGAAAGATCTTAGGATGTCGACAATATTAGACTTGGTGAAATTTAAGGAGTATGGCAGCTAAAAGAAGAAATTTGAAGCTTAGAATGTTTGAATACATTGAAAATTTCAGACAGTGGATTATTGAATATATATTGAAGATGCACTTCGTGTAACCGTAAATAGGGACTCAGGATATAAGCAAAGCATTTGACATCACAAAATCAACAACAAATCAAAGAATAGAAGTTCCTATCAAATTAGGAGTAGTTAATAATTTGTGATACTTTCCACGAGAAACAAGTTTAATACCCCCAGACTATGAACATACTATGCTCACTCATATGTGGTCTATAGACCCAGTGCATGCAAGATAATCCCTTGTCATGAGGAATATATACACCCTACAAACTGATATACCTACAAATAACTGCATAATAAACTATCTCAAGAAGTCTAAAATCTCACACAAATTGTTATCTTAATATGTGTATTTTCATGCTAACTTTTTAGGAATTGTTATTAAATGTGTTTACCAAGGTCATAAACTGGTTTATTTTTTTCATTTTATAGAATACTCGAGAGGGCGGTTCCAATTAATAAACAATCTAGGACAGTTTTGTTTGCAAAAGCCAAAAAACTATATTAAAAAAGCAACTCACGAGAGAGGACAAAAGAGGACAAAACTTCCAAAACAAATGAAATGAAGTTTCATGAATTAGGGAGATTCCGTGAAAGACCTTTCCACATGGCTCGGCCTGTCAGCATAGACATCCTTAGCGGCCGAAAGTCTGTATTTAAGGAAGCAGGGTGGAGATCACAGCCTTGTGGCCCATCTCATTCTCTTCTTGTTTAAGATAGAGCTGAACTACTACTAGAAATATAGATTTTAGTTAGAGTGGGAAGTTAATAGGGAGCTCCTTTCGGTCCAATATGAAGGGCTGAGACGTGGACAGAGCTGCCATCTCATGCATCAGGCTATACTTATCATTAAGAATGGGAGAGGAATCGATGTCTTAATATCGCGCCTGGGAAAAACGAATGTATTAGTCTAACCAGATGCATGGTGTGGGAGCAACTCCTTCCATGAGCTTTACCCGTCCATTGGACTGAAGGGAGCTCCTGGTGAATCCTATTTTGTAAAAGTAAGTGTAAGTTGATTTTTTCTTTCCTTTCCCCATCTATTTCTGACTAGGTTTTTTTTTTCCTCATGTGTTTTCTTGGACAGGGTATATATAAGGAAATATAGAGAATGAGGCTTGCACCTGAAGGGATTTTTGCTCTTTTACCCCTTCAAGTATAGGGTTCATATTGTATCAACAAATTGTAACTTTTGCATCAAAGATGTTCCCAGATTTTATTGTTGTCAGAATGACATGGATCGTGTATTTGCTTAATACTTTTCAATCATTGATTCAGGCACATTATAGCTATGCCTGCAACTCAAAGTATTTCGATAGTCTCTTGCATTACAAGTAAGATAGTTGTCTGAAACATCTTTGTTCCGCTATCAAGTTGTGGAAGAAGAAATTGGCTCTGTATATATTCAAGATTAACCTCAAATAAGCCGATAAATTAACCTTTTAAGGTCTCACTCATTCCTCGTTGAAGGTTAGAAAATAAAATGGCTTAATTATAGAAAGCATATCTATAACTTTTTCAGCCGTTTTCATTTTATATACCTCGGTTTTTAATTTATACACCATATAGACACTCAAAATTCATGTGGGACAGAAATATATATATAAAATAAAGATTCGAAAGCCCTTTTCCTTTTTCTTTCTCTAATTCTAACATTTTCTAGTCGTTTTTATTTCCAAATGCATCCCCAGTTGTCTGTTTTAATATTTATTTAACATGTATATAATGTCATAAAAAAATAAATTAATAAAAACACAGGTTGGTCTTCTATAATTAACCCTATTTGATAACTACGTCCTGGCTGTATTTTTCAATCCCATCCAGTCGCCTGTCTTGAGTTACTTAAATAGTTAATCAAGTCCAACTCTCTAACTTCATAATATTTAACTTAATTAATTTATAAATTTAATTGAATTAAAGTCAAGTGTAAATTTTAATTGAGTTTAAACTTAATATAGAAATTAATATTATTATAATTAAAAGAAAATTTATTTTTTAGATAAGTTAAGTTTAAATGAATTTAATTCAGTCGATTTCAAATTTATTAAATACTACTTTGATTCAAGCTCAAACTCAAAATTTTAGGTTTTATTAAGAAAGAGTGGAGCTCTATCGCTCAAATTTGGGATGAAGCTTAAAATCGATTGGACATTACACCATCTCAACTTGACTCTATGCACCATGGTCTCGCATACAACCTTCCCATGAAGAGATCAAGACGTCTTCAACGTTTCAACATCTCTTTGTCGTGAATATAGAACTTGTCATGCCCCTTACTCATTATAGCGATAATAGTTTGTCACATACTTTACTTAAATAAAATACATATAGTTATGATTACTAAAAATGTTTATAAACTAGTTTTAAGACCTTGAAATTATTAATTAAAATTTAAAAACAATTTAGTGAAATTTTAGATTTTCAAAAATATTTGATGGTTTGTTTTTCATTAAAACACGTGATAAAGCAAGAAAAGATAATCTAAGTCCTAAGACCTATGGAGCCCACAAAATACAAACAAACTGTAATGGACCATAAAATCATGGATGGCTTCCAAAATAGTCCAAATATAAAACTAAAATACAGAAACATAATTTGAAAAATGAAACAAAAGTCAATCATAATTATAGACAACATAAGGGCCCAATGCACAATAACACGAACACATACCCATATGTCAAGTAGGCCTACAACTAATGCAATAAATAATCATTTAATTCTATTAATTATCGTATTTAAATATCTAGCATGAGAGTACTCAAGACTTCAAACATCACGATGGGAGACATGGAGTCTGATTCCATCGTAGTGGACTTCAGGGATTAATGGGAATAGCTAAACTCTATGTTGTTGAAAACTGTGTACTTAAGTAGTCTTGTCTAAGTGACGTTGTTGTTTCGCGGCTCCACTAATCGCAATTCAATTATATCGTATCACTCGCCAAGACCCATAATCCCTAGACAACTCAATATACCTTTTCTATATTCACAGTACTCGTTATCAAATGCAATTTCACTTATCAACTATCCGTCGAGCCATATCTTGATGGCCTAAACGTTTAACTGCAGTATCATTTTAGGATATATAATCGCAATCATAATCTCGATCTAAAGTTTGTCACTTGTTGGATCAAGTAACCATGCACAAGTTGCAAGCAATTACTTAGTTGAGCTAATTGGTAATCAAGTTTAATTTTCTATCTTAGCAAGCAACACGCAAGATACTACATACTTAAAAAATTAGTGTTTCCCAAATTGCAATCCAAGTTCCAATAGAGTCATTTAATTTAGTTTTATGCATAATATATATATAAATGTCAATTGATTGTTCTTAATGATTGAATCATATTCTAAGGTTGGTTTAAACTACTTAAGGCCTATATTAGTCGTCGAGTCTAATTTTAAAATTCTATATTATCTCAATAATCCGATTCACATTAGATCCTATGCTCATCCAATATAAATCCTCAACTTGAATTAGGAATTTTATTATTTGTTTGGAGTCGCCACCCAATTGGAGTTAGAAAAAATTATTAAATTAGAACTAATTGAGTAGATTAATTCCAATTTAGACAACTAGTCGATGAAATCTCTCTTTTTTAAAAAAAAAGAAAAAAAGAAAGAAAAACCAGATATTTTCGACTTGGGGGCTATTATATTAAAACCCTAAAATTACCACCTTATCTTCTAAAATCTGAATTATGTATTTATGTTATGATACCCTTTTTTAGCATAAGAAGAAAATACTAGAAAAAGTGATATAATAATTATACTAATAATGATTTGAATTTTTTTTTTAACTTTTTAGAGTTGTTCCATAAGGGTACATACGTACCTGCTATTCAGAATCAAACAGATCGTAGTTCGTTTTTTATAAAAACTTTAGTGAATTGATTTTTTTTATTTTAATTATGAAAACATGTTGGGTTTATTTTTATTATCATTTTAAAATTTTTACAAAAAAATTCTAAGTCTAAGCTTTATTATTATTTTTTTTAATTTTTTTTAAACTAAAACCTTTAATTTAAAAAAAAATCAATTATATTTTTTTTTATGAAAAGAAGTTTTCTACGTGATAAAAATATTTCTTATTTTTTATTAATTTAAATTTTTTATTTTTTATTAATTATCTATTAATTATAATAGACATATATATTTATTTTTTCAGAAAACTCTAAACCTAATTCTAATAAAAAAACATTATTTTTTTATTTTTATAATAGTAAATGAATAAATAAATAAAATAATAAAAAAAGGGATCTGGCTAACTTGGACGCGGGTCGAGTCGGATCACAGCGATCGGAGCTTCTTCGACAGTAGCTTTCCGGTGGCTGTTGAAGGCTATTAAGGAGTCGAAACCTAGGTTCTCGATGGCGTGAAGTCGAATGGTGGTGCAACTTTGCACTAGAGACTGCTCTTGGTGGTGGTTCTGATGGTAGTCGTCGGTGGGGGCTTGAAGAACTCTGGCGAAGGCTTCAACTCGTGTATTTCTCTTTTTTTCTCTTCCGATTGCCCCCCTCGCTTCCTCTCATCGAGTCCTATTTATAGACCCCAAAAACCAAGCTTGATAAGCTCGGATTTTCTTCTGATAAGCTAGGATCGGATTTGCAATTGAAAGCCATTTTAGATTTCCTTTTAATTCGTGTAAATCTTTGATTTTTGTTAAGATTTATGTTAAATCGATGATGTTTATCTTATTTTAGTCAAAGATCTATTGGATTTGTGCAAAACATTGAATCAAAATGGTTGGATTTTGCTTCCTCGCTGTTGACGCTGATCTTGGACGAAGGTTGAAGACGAGCACGCGCTTAGTGCATTCGACTCCATCGTCCAAATGCGTGTTGCCATGTGTCACTTCGAGGAAAAAAATCAAAACGGCATAAAGTGCCTTTATCCTGATTCGAACTCGCGACCTCACCCCCTCGCGCGCGCCAAAGGCTAGTGACCAGACCAGTTAGGCTAGCCTACTTTCTTGTTTTTTTTTTTATTAAACGCAATTTACATATATGCATTACAATTTTTATTATTTTTATATTATTTTGAAATTCTAAAAATTTATAAAAATTACTTCACATCTTTTATTATTATTTCTACCCTCATTTTCTAAAATTGGTGTATTATTCCTATTTATTTTGTTTTGTTTTCATTATTTTTCCTTTATTTTTGAAAAATAGAAGAAAAATAAAAAAATGAAAAATGAAACATTACTTGTGATTAAAGGGCAAAAATGGGGTGTTTACAACTGCCCCTCTTTATAGTAAAGTTTGAAAAACTTAATTACAAAGATAATAAAGATGCCATTTTTGGCTGATAGACTGAGTAGATAATGCCATAGTTGGTTGGCTATCTGAACCTGGTTTTACTAAGGAGTTGTTTGATTGTCTGTTCAAGTAGGAAAAATGCTCCATGAGCTAACGATCTCATGTTGTAAAAAAATGATCACTTTATGATGATTAATACTACTTAAGGAGTGGTCTTAAACCAGAAGCATCTCACTGGACTAGCAACTTGGAGTAAAATATCATCTAGAAAAGTGCTCTATGGGCTAACTAGTCGATGATAGGAAGCATCTCAACCTTAAACAGAGATTGTTTAGGAATGTGTTATTGTAAGCAAACTAACTGATAATAGGAAGTGTCTTACAGGACTAGCGATCATAAAGAAGAGATTGTTTAGGAAAGCGCTCTTATGAGCTAGCCAACTAATAATAGGAAGCATCTTACAGGACTAGCGACCTTCAAAAAGAGATTGTTTAAGAAAACGCTCTTATGAGCTAGCTAACTGATAATAGGAAGCGTCTTCCAGGACTAGCAACCTTAAATAAGAGATTATTTAAGAAAGCGCTCTTATGAGCTGGCTAACTAATAATAAGAGGCATCTTACAAGACTAGCAACCTTAAAAAAGAGATTTTTTAATAAAGCGCTCTTATGAGCTAGCTAACTGATAATAGGAAGTATCTTAAGACTAACAACCTTAAAGAAGAGATTGCTTAGGAAAGCGTTCTTATAAGCTGGCTAACTGATAATAAGAAGCTTCTTACAAGACTAGCAACCTTAAAGAAGAGATCATCTAGAAAAGTGCTCTTACGAGCTGACTGATCAATGGTAAGAAGCGTTTCACTATACTAGCAATTGTAATAGGAGGATATTTAGGAAAGTGCCCCATTGTAGGCTAACTAATTGATGGTGGGAAGCATCTCTTTAGACTTGCAATCCTGAGAAAGGATATTTAAGAAAGTACCTTATTGTGGGCTAACTAATCGATAGTGAGAAGCGTCTCTTTAGACTTATAACCCTGAAAAAGAAAGTTTAGGAAAGTGCCCCATTATGGGTTAACTAATTGATAATGAATTCTTAAGTGAGAATCTTATTTTTCCAATAGCAGTCAAGAGTCTAAGATGACTTAAAACTTTTGAACAAATGATAACTAAAACTTTTCTTAAAATCTTCAAGAAAATTGCTCTTCTAAACTTAAGGATAAGGTGACAAGGTATTAAAGTATTTTCTAGTAAACTTTGAAAAAAAATCTAAAAGAATTGTTTATTTATTTATTTTTTAAACATTGCTAGCAAGTAAAGAGTTTGACAGGGTTCCCAAAAATACAAATAAAGGGTAGGCCTCCCCTACTACTCAACAATCACTTACTCTTTTGCCTCATTTTACCTGGAGGGTTTGGTTTAATCTTGAAAAAGTAGTGTCTTGGCTTAATTAATCATCTCTTGAGGGGTTTCTTGCAATTAAGACTCATAGCTTCTTCTTGGGATGCATCAATATTTAAAATTTAGGCCAAGCAACGCCAATGAGGAATAACTTTAAATTCCCTCATTCTGTTTGGAAATAGATATCTCATTCTCAATTGGTTTAATCTAAGAGGACTTTCTTACAATCTCTCGGTTTAGATGTCACTCTTGACTTTATTCCAAAAATTATGATCTCTCTTGTAGGTAATACACTTCAATCAATTTGTTAGTCCTTTTTGGGACTTGTAATGCAATAGGCTTTTGGTTTAAAAAAAAAAATACCAATGTTAAGGTCTTATTTTGAAAGAATCATTATTTCAACCTAGGTTTACAAGTTAAGAAAACTAAGATAGTACTTGCACTAGCAATTTTTGCTTAAGATAAATTATTTTCAATGATTTGGAGAAGTCTTCAAAGAAGGTAATATATTTTTTAGCTGTAATGTTTGGGTTTTTGTATTTGGTCTTGGTATTTTCAAGTATTGTTGGGCTTTTTTATTGTGTATAGGTTTAACTACATTTTTTGGCTTTTCTCATTTCTTTTCTTTTCTTTTCTTTTCTTTTTCTTTCATTTTCTTTTTCCATCTTTTTTCCTTTTCTTTTGGGCCCAATAGTGATCATCTTTTGTGGGTCATGTGTGTTTTTTCAAAATATAAACTTTTCTTCATCAAAAGAAATAAATTATCTACAACAAAAATTACCCTTGAATTGTTGTAACTAGGGCAAGCACTATTTAGTTAATTCCTTTTTCTTGATTGATGTCCTTATCTTCTTAATCATCCCATTGTAGGGTAGTTCAAGACATGGTTAAATTTTGAAACTCTCTCTTTTTTTTATATAATCTTAAATGGGGTTAGCAAAGGATTATTGTGTTTAGGATAGCAAAAATGAATGCTTAACATTATTTTGATTAACGTATCAAATTCAAGATAGACCTCCTTTAAGGAATGAGTTGAAAACCTCACATTAATAATACTTAACTCTCGAGTGTTTAAGGGCTAGTGTTTAGGATGTGGTTCGCCTCTTGTCATCCTAAACCACTCGAACAAATGAGATATCCTTCCATTTTACTAGATTTTCCCATATTCACCATGTCTCATGATGTCTTTGGGAGTTATGTGCCCCTGTCAAGTGATTTAGTCTTAACTTGGCTCTCTTAGGAATTTAGTTACCCAAGACTTAGCTAGTTAGAATAGTCTTCTTTATGTCCTCGGTGGTAATTGATTGTAACCACTTCAAAAATGTGTCCCAAAATTAATTGTTTTTGTGTCTAGTTTATATAACTCCTAATGGAGAGAAAGTTCAAATGTAGCCTTTAGGATTGGAGAGAGTTGGAAGGTTTTGTGTTTCGAGGCTAAATCAACATATGGGGAGACCTTTTGAAGTGAATGGGGTCTTTCAAATTGAGAACAGGTTATAGAGGTCTTTGGCTTTATGTCCAAAGTAAGTGACTGTGAGCCTTAGGTTAAGCTAACCATTTAAAAGCAACTTTTAGGACCTTCAAATGATCTCTTATTGTTAGCAACTCTTCAATTTTCTTGGCTTTGTTCTTTTCTTTATTGTTATTATTTTTTAGTAAATATGCAAATAAGATGCTTACACGGATGCAAAAGAACCAGCACTTAATTAATGATGTAATAATACTGAACTTTTATTAATATTGCAAACTTTGGAGTTCAATGCTTTATTGAAAACATAAGAAAGAAATACTATGATCTAATTTCCTAAAGCTTCCTCTTCTTTGGTTGGGTAGGCGTTATATCTTCCTTTTTCTTCTCTGCGTCCATGGCAGCTTCCAGTATTTTAACCTTTGCTTGGGTTTTCCTCTGTTGGGCTTCAAGTTCCTTATTCCTCTGATTAGATTCCTTAAATCTATTCGCCCATACATCTTTCTTGCTTCCATCATTGCATCGAGCCACAAACCAAGCTTCTAATTCATCCATTCAAAGGCAATACCCATTGCTATTTTCCAATGCTCGATTGATCTCTACTCTATGAATTCCTAGAAGTTTGCTGAAGATGTTTGCTGGCCCAACCTCTAAATCTGGTACATACACCCCATTGGAAAGTGAAGGGGCCTGGAGAAGCTAAGTATATTCCTCTATGGTTGGTGTGATCTCATGTGGCCCAATAAAGAGAGCCATAGGCTCAATTTCCCAAAAGTGTAATATAGCCCGAATTAAAGGTAGGTTGACATCTATTTTCATTAGTGAGAGAATGGGCCCTACTTTACTCTAGATGAAGGTTTGCTTTTTAGGGCTGTATAAGGTGAACCAATGGTCTAGTACTAGTTTAGGATCCAAAGGTTTACAAACCCAGATTTCTTTGCGAAGGAAGCGATTAATTATAGCACTAGCCATCTAGTAGGATTACAATAACTAAAGCAAAATCTAATTATAAACAAATATCTTACAAAACACAATAAAAATTCTTTTACAAGCGATTGCATCTAAACTCTAAAGAAAGAAATTACATCGTTAATCATTTGTTGGTTCATGATTTCATGTATGCAAAAGGGGTGGGTTCTAAAGGTTCCCAAACTTTATGGCCTCCCACATTCTCGAAGAAATAGATCTCGGGCCATATCGAAGCATTGGGTGGGGTAGCCTAATCAGCCCCAAGCGGTGAATATTTCACTTCACCCGGAACTTACACAATGGCTTCCCATCCTAAGGTCCTAAGACGGCTTGGGTCTGACCGCATCTAATCACACAATTGCATGCACGGAAACTCAATAAAAAAAAACTTTATTAAATCCCTGGATCACGAGCAGATACAAACAATAGTGCAAAAGATATTTTACAATATGAGAGCTAATTAAGGATATCTAGAAATGATGATTTCAGAAGGTTTAGGTGGCTAGCCCACTATGGGTCCCCAGCGAAGTCGCCATCCTGTCGTGTCTAATTTTAAAATTTTATATTATCTCCTTAATCCGATTCACATTAGATCCTATGCTCATCCAATATAAATCCTCGACTTGAATTAGGAATTTATTATTTGTTTGGAGTCGTCACCCAACTAGAGTTGGGAAAAATTATTAAATTAGAACTAATCGAGCGGATTAATTCTAATTTAGACAACTAGTTGATGAAATCTCCCTTTTTTAAAAAGAAAAAAGAAGAAAGAAAGACCAGAGATTCTCGACTCAAGGGCTATTCTATTAAAACCCTAAAGTTACCACCTTATCTTCTAAAATCTAAATTATGTATTTATGTTATGATACCCTTTCTAGCATAAGAAGAAAATACTAGAAAAAGTGATATAATGATTATACTAATAATGATTTGAAAATATTTTTTTTATCTTTTTAGAGTTGCCCCATAAAGATGCCTACGTATCCGCTATTCGGGATCAAATAGATCGTAATTCACTTTTTATAAAAACTTTAGTGGATTGTTTTGATTTTAATTATGAAAACATGTTGGGTTTACGTTTATTATCATTTTAAAATTTTTTCAAAAAAATTCTAAGTCTAAGCTTTATTATTATTTTTTTTATTAAAAAAAAAACTAAAACCTCTAATTTAAAAAAAAATCAATTATATTTTTAAAATGAAAAGAAGTTTTCTAAGTGATAAAAATATTTATTATTTTTTATTAATTTTATTTTTTTATTTTTTATTAATTATCTATTAATTTAATAGACATATATATTTATTTTCTTAGAAAACTCTAAACTTAATTCTAATAAAAAAACATTATTTTTTTATTTTTATAATAGTAAAAGAATAAATAAATAAAATAATAAAAAAGGGATCCAACTAACCTGGACGCAGGTCGGATCGAATCAAGTAGGATTGAATCATAGCGATCAGAGCTACTTCGACGGTGGCTTTCCGGCGGCTATTGAAGGTTGTTGAGGAGTCGAAACCTAGGTTCGTGGGAGCGTGGAGTCGAATGGTGGTGTCAATTTGCACTAGAGACCGCTCTTAGTGGTGGTTCTGATGGTAGTCGTCAGTGGAGGCTTGAAGAACTCCGGCGAAGGCTTCAACTCATATATTTCTCTCTTTTTTTCTCTTCTAATTGCACCCATTGCTTCCTCTCATCAAGTCCTATTTATAGACTCCAAAAACCGAGCTTGATAAGCTCGGATTTCCTTCTGATAAGCTAGGACCGGATTTACGGTTGAAACCCGTTTTAGATTTCCTTTTGATTCGTGTAAATCTTTGATTTTTGTTAAGATTCATGTTAATTCGATGATGTTTATCTTATTTTAGTCTAAGATTTGCTGGATTTGTGCAAAAAATCGAATCAAAACGACCGGATTTTGCTTCCTCGTTGTTGACGCCGATCTTAGATGAAGGTTGAAGACGAGCACACGCCCGGTGCGTGCGATTCTGTCGTCCAATCGCGTGCTGCTACGTGTCACCTAGAGGAAAAAAAAATCAAAACGGCACAAAGTGCCTTTACTCGGATTCGAACTCATGACCTCACCCCTTCACATTCGTTCAAGGCCAGTGACCGGACCAGTTAAGCTAGCCTACTTTCTCATTTTTTTATTAAACGCAATTTGCATATACGCGTTACAATTTTTATTATTTTTATATTATTTTAAAATTCTAAAAATTTATAAAAATTACTTAACATCTTTGATTATTATTTCTACCATCATTTTCCAAAATTGGTGTATTATTCCTATTTATTTTATTTTATTTTCGTTATTTTTCCTTCATTTCTGAAAAATAAAAGAAAAATCGAAAAAACGAAAAAATAAAAAATGAAACATTAGTTGTGATTAAAGGTCAAAAATGGGGTGTTTACACTAGTTACAAGCCCAATTAGGGTTATCTAAACCCAATTAGTTTTTAGCTAATTGTAACTCAAACCATTTAGGGTTTATTTAATTAAATCCAATAAGCTATTTGAATTAAGTCTAATTGGGTTGAAGGCCTATTTAGAGTATTTGGGCCCTTTAAGTATAGTAAGCCTAATTATGTTTAGAATTAAGCTTAGTAGCTCTAATTAATTTAGTTGAATCTAATTATAATTATTAATTTTAAGTTAAAATAGATTAATTTCATTTATTTTAATTAACCTAAGCTTATTATGTTTGATTAGTCCCATTAATTGCGTCTTAGGTCCAATTGATTTATTAAGTCCCATTATAATTCAATTTTAGGTCCTTAATTGATTTAGTGTCATAATGGGTTTAAAACCCATTTAAACTTGATGTGTTTATTATGACCCATTTAAGGTATAGGAAGTGGATCATTATCCGATCGTATCAAATTATAAATTTATAAACCCAAAGAAATCTAACAACCTAGCTAAACAAATGCACATATCTAATGTAGTATAGATTGCAACGGGTGTCATCCTCAAGGATCTTAGAAACAAGTATTAGTATTACCATTTTTCTACTATCTAGTCTAATTTTCAATGTGAGATTAATAAATTAAATTACTAATTAACTAATCTAAACCCTAACTTTCTTATAATAAGGTATTAACTAATTAATTATTTATTCTTTGTACTGCAGGAATTCTCAATTAAACTAATTACTCCCTCAAGTTAATTAATTAACAACCTTATATGGAATAATGGAGACCTCTCCCTCATTATCACCTTATAAGATTTCATTAATCTCACAATTCCCAATTTGAGATTAAATCTTTATGTAGAAAATTAAAGTCTTCCTACCTCTAGGTAAAACATGCAATCTTTCTATTCATGAAAATCTATCTTATTAGATAAAACCTCTCTCTATATAACAAAAATCATGCATGTAATCAATTCGCGCGCATAAATTAATTACACAACAGTAAAACACAAGAATAGATACAAAGACATAAACTTTTAATTAATCAATAAGTAATTCAATCACATGGTTTAGAGTTTTATAAGATGTAAGGCATATAAATCTACCCATCCATGGAATCTATAGTAATCATGAGGAATCTAGAGAAGTAATAATAATTCATGATGAAAAAAATAAACTCTCGTAATTGTTTTGTGATTTTCAATGATGCTCCAACGATTTTGCTCTCTAAATATGTGATTTTGCTTTCCTAGGGTTTTTAAAGTGGCTATGAGAGAATAAATCTAGATCCCTAATTTTCGTAATGAAGCGAGTATTTATAGTTTGGGAATTTTTGTCGCATGCACGACTTGGTGCACGCCCGTGCTCAGGGCCATGCACTCTGGAAAAATGTAATTTTTTTACTTTTCGGTTTCTGTATGACCTCCTACATGGCTATTCTCGGGGTCCTGCACTCCGAGATTCCTATAGTTTCTTCTCTAGGCATATTTCTTACTTCAACATGACTCTTTGCACTCCTTGTGTAGTGGCCAGGGCACAATTGCACAAAAGCATTCTGATCACTTTTTGCTCCCCAACATTAGCATCAGCATGGCTATGCTGAATGTTATACATATGTAAAAATCATTTTTTCTCATATTTTTCCATATTTCACTTCTTTTTTGCTCGAATCTTCTTTAAATCTTTAATTTGTACTTTTTACCCCTGAAATCAAATATTTAGTACTTAAGTGTCTTTTTCTTAATAAATTCACATAAAATTCATATTCAACAAGCACTATAAATAAGGTTCTTTTAACACTTATCAAACTTCCTCACACTTAAATGTTTGCTTGTCCTCAAGCAAAAAAAAAAAAAAAAAAGAACAAGAGAAAAAATCTATCATAAATTATACTCATCATAATCTTCAAATCACAAGCAGCATTTTTTACTCGATTAATTCTTAGTGACTCGTTAGTACCTACTACTCAAACCTACCATAATTGTATATGTACTTGGCATATAGTAGTTAGACCTTTAGCAACCAATATCCTCACTATTTAGCAACCGCTTTCAAAATTACAAAGGAAATAACAAATCAAATAAAATCCAAGTTGCTCAATTGCATTTCTCCACTTACCAAAAAGTATATAAACCATTCAATTATTTTTCAAAGCACTACAACAAGAAGTGAAAGTATATGGCATCTATTATTCCCTTGGATTATTTTCCTTTTTCTTTCAAGTCTCTTTATAAGTTTTTTTTTTTTTTTTTGCAATTGGATAGAACCAAGTAACCTATGTAGCGAGCTTTCAGCCGATAATCTTAAGTGCATCGCCCAAGTTAACAAGCGTTATTCCCTTAATGGAGGGCGTCCCTACGAGCTCATTTACTTGAGTTACAAGACTCGATGAATTTGTCTTTTTGATATCCCTTAAAGTTATAGTAATTTCATCAATTAGTTAATCTTAGGATAGACGATCTTAAGTGACTAGGTTTTAAAGGGATCCCATCAAACCTCCCTTACCTTAACACATAGGAACTCAATATTAATATTTATTATTTTCAAAGAGACCATTTCAAGAAAAATTACCAAGTTAAAAATTTCACATGCCCCTTTTACAAAAGGTTGAAAATGCTATGTCTAAATTTTAATGAGTATAATTTCAAGGTTTCCACTTTTCAATAATAGACAATCAAGATTAAAGTTCAATTTCAAACTTGTAAATGAGAAATTTTGATCAACAAGAGTATAAGATACATAAATAATTCAAAACCTACTTTCTTCTATCTTTACATCCCTTCCCCACACTTATTTAAGACATTGTCCCCAATGTCTTTCCAAAGCAAGCACACAAAGAAAAGAGATAAAAAGAAAAATTAAGAAATAAAAGAAAAATGACACTAAGGACTTCCCAAATTGTCAGCACGTACAAATTTGAATTCCAACAAATCAAAAGTTGTGTATCATCAAATCTTAAAAAAGAAAAAAGAAAACACCAAACTAAAAAAAAAATTCAAAGTAGAGCCATCCTAGAAGGGAGCTCAATTAAGTACAAATTAAAAGTATAAAGAACTAAAATAGTTTGAAGAAAAGAAAAAATATGGAAGGTGAGAATGTAAAGTAGCAAAATGGCTAGCACTCAATCATCTTCTTTGCTGCTATCATCAAGGTCTATGGCTGCTGTATCATCTCCCTCATCATCATCATCGTCCTCATCCTCTTCTTCGATATCGAAACCTTCACCATCTTCTTCTTCAGAACTAGAGGGAGTAGCTATAACTGGGTTCTTTCCCTTTCTCCTAAATGGTGTAAGAGTATCTTCATGGGGAGATCACTTGGTAGTGGGGAGAAACAGCTAGCTAGTCGTCCAAGAAATGCCCATACTATGCTACGAAAGCATTTTTTTTTTCTTCCTTTCCTTCTTGTTCAACTCCTTCTCTTCCTGGAATTCTCTTTTTAAACTTTAAACTTCATTTTCGAGAGGGTAGGCATTTAAAGTCGATGCAGCACTAGAAGTATAAGTTTCTTTAGTTGGTGTTAAATACTTTGACGGAGTAGAGATGTCAAGTAACTTGACCAACCCCCATAGCCGAAATAGGCCATCCGAAATTTTTGTTGCAAGGATGCCCGCTTCCTCAGGATTGGGGGCTTGAAAGATGTTGTATCCTTTCAAAAATTTAGTTATATAGCCTCTGCAATATATCCCCTTTGCTTGAGGATCAATGGCCCACTGATATAGGAACTTGGCAACTTCAACTCCTATATTGATCTAAAAATGGTTAGTCATACTATAAAGATGAAAATTTTCAAAGTTGTTTACTACCCCATGATTACTCTTTCTTCCTCCAATGGTCTGTGCCAAGAGGTGGTGGACCACTTTCAGATCACTATTTTGAATGGATGATGCTTTGGACTTTGAAGGGTGATAACAAATTTTCGTTTCACAAAGTTGTTCCCAATATCTTTGAGCAGACATGTCTTCAAGCCAAGATGTGGGCAATATTTGGAAAATTGCTATGTTTACTTCAAATGTAGAGTGCAAGCCCAAATAACGCCTAAACCAATATGTTGGCAATGTGTGTTTTCGTCCATAAACTTGAAAATTTAGATAATGACGATCAAGTTGTAAGGTAGAGAGAAACTCAAGCATGACCTCTCTATAAGCCGACTCTTGAATTTCGAAGAAGGTAGCCTAGGGCCTAGCACTAATTATCTCTAGAATACGTTCTTCAATGCCATAAGCCCAAAGTATTCTCCAGTTAAGGTATTCATTGTTTCCAAAAGTCAAGGACTCTAGTCATTTGCGTCGTTCTTTACCCCAATCTTCGTCGGAGTATTTTGAAGGTGCTTCATACACGACGTCTTGTTGTGAAGGGGTTCACTACCGCTTGTGAGAGTTGAAGGCTAGTTCTTGTAGTTGGTGGAATGTGGAGCTGCTCTGTGATCTCTTCTTTATTGCTGCTCTTTTTATCCTTATCTACATAAAAGAAGTATAATAGAGTTCAAGATCAAAGCACATCCAAATTTAATTACATAACTTAATTAAATTGAGAAATAGCTCACAATAATGCACAATATCTATGAAAGAGTTGTATAAGAAAAGAGTAATGAAATAGGCATCAATTCTTAACGAGAAAAGTCATAGGGTAGTTTGTAACAGGCAACACGGTCATGCCACAAGTAGGGTAGGATTAAGAACAGGTAAAAATTCAAATCAACACGAGCACAGGAATTTAGTTATGCAAAAGGTCGTGCTGAAGTGTTAAGACAATAGGAGGGCAAAAACCATAGCAAAACTCCATAAATTTCTAGTTTAGTTATTAGAAATTCAACAACCCCCAATTTCGAATGCTTAAGAACCTTAGATTGGCAAAATATGCACTACAATTCAAAATTAATAGAGCTATTGAAATCATATGACTTCAACAATAATGAATTGTACATTAGCGAGAAAAGCCCCAAAAGTTATAAAATCGTAAATTAAAAATAAAATTTATGATGAACCCTAAGTGTGAAAAGAGATCTTATATGTATGATAGCGCATCAGAAAATTGGCATAACAGCACAAAGGGATGGAAGAAGGAGATATGTAGTACAATGAGACACTTAGTATACAACAACCACTACCTCACACTTTCCTCTGCGCAAAACCATATTCACATGTGTTGGAAAAAAAAATGCAGATTATAATGGTTAGGTCTGACATGTTCATCGAAACGAAAAGAAGAACTTACTTAGATGTTTGATCTAAAGGATCAAAGATAGAGTAGAACGCTAGGGGGAAATGTGTGAAGTGCAAAGAGGGAGTTTTGTGAGGGGGGTATAGGGAGAAAAGTGTATGAAAGTGAAGCAAAATGAGAGAGCATGTAGGAGAGGTGGAAAAAAAAAAAAAACGGATTTATATATGGGTACTCTGCATGAGCTTATGCACGACCATGCACGAGGCTGTGCAGAGTGCAATAAAGTGGCCCAAGGCCATCCCATTGGGGCACTAAAATGCCTTGCCTTCTGTACGGCCATGCTTGAGGTCATGTAGGGTGCTAAAAAGTGATCCGAGGGCTCTTGCTAAGAGGGCGCGAAGTGCCCCAGCTCCTATACGCCTATGCTCGGGACCATGCAGGGTGTCAAAAAGTGCTTAAAAGCTTCTCTTGAGGTGTTCACGGCCTTGAGCACGACTTGTGCTCAAGGTTGTGCAAGTGGTAGAAGATTGTACAAAATTCTAATCATGTTTGTCGAAGCTACTAGATCCATGGAGTTGGTCATAGGGCACCTTAACATAATAAAAGGGCAAGAGAATAACTTACCAAGTGCACTTGACAAGTTAGAGCTCGAATTTCTTTACTTGGTTAATGCTTCCCCACACTTAAAGATGACTCGCACTCCACACAAGTAAATGGAATTCTTCTCTACATAGTTGCACTTTTTTTTTTTTAAGGAGTAAAGTTAGCCCGATAAAGTAAAAGTAAAACAAAAATGAACTTAACATACTTAAGTTAATCATGGTTTACCTCCCACGTAATGCACTTTTTTTAATGTCGTTAGCTCGGCATCCTTCACTTTAGTTAATTAACTATCTAGTGATTGGAGTTAAGACTCCTCACGATATTCATGTGATGTCCCATCTCCCATGTATAGTTTCAATCGATGGCCATTTACTTTGAAATTTTCATGCTTTGGGTATTCAAGCTCTACCACACCATGCGGAAAGACTTGTTTGACTACAAAGGGGGGCAGACCATCTTGATTTCAGCTTCCTGGGAAAAATTTTCAACCAAGAATTTAATAGAAGTACTTGATCCCCTTCCTTGAACTCCCTTGGATGGCGGATCTATCTATCATGATAGTTTTTCATCCTTTCCCTATATATCTTCATATTCTCATATGCTTGTCTCCTCCACTCATCAAGTTCGTTTAATTGTAGCTTCCTCTTGAATCCAACAACTTCTAAATTGAGATTTGCTAACTTGATTGCCCAATATGCCTTGTGTTCGATCTCTACTAGGAGGTGACAGGAGTTTCCGTAAACTAGTCTATAGGGGGTGGTTCCCAAGTGTGTTTTGTAGGCTGTTCAGTACGCCCACAAGACATTGTCGGGCTTGTCAACCTAGTCTCTTCTATTATGCTGGACTATTTTTTTCTAAAATTCTTTTCAATTCACGATTAGAAACTCCAACTTGTCTGCTTGTCTGGGGGTGGTAAGGTGTAGCAATTCAATGTATTACACCATATTTCCTTAGCACCCTTTCCAATCACATATTACAAAAGTGTGTTCCCCTGTCACTTATAATGGCTCTAAGGATTCCAAAATGGGAGAACAACTTCTTAAGGAACTTTATAACAACTCGGGCATCATTTGTGGGCAAAGTTTGTGCCTCCACCCATTTAGAGACATAGTCCATTGCTACCAAAATGTATTTGTTCCCGGAAGAAATAAGGAATGGTCTTATGAAGTTAATGTCCCATAAATCAAAAACCTCACTTTCTAAAATAAAGTTTTGAGGCATCACATCTCTTCTGGATGTGTTCCCGACTCAGTGACATCTATCACATATGATGCAGCAACAATGAGCATCCTTAAATATTGTAGGCCAATAGAAACCGGCTTCCAAAACTTTATGAGCAATCTTGTTAGCTGAGTGATGACCACCAGTAAGGCCAAAATGATAGTCTCTGGGAATTTGCCACCCCTCTTCACATGAGACACATCTCCTTATGACTTGATCTCCACAGAACCGGAAAAGGAATGGTTCATCCCAATAGTAGTATCTAAGTTTTGAAAAGAACTTTTTTCTTGCATAGTAGCTAAGGTCATTCAGGAGGACTCTTGCCATAAGATAATTTGCAAAGTTTGCAAACTAAGAAATGTTCTTGTTCATAAGCTGGCAAACTGCATATAATTTTTCTTCAGGAAAAGAGTCATTAATGTCTTCTTCCTTCAGCTCCTCTAAACATGGGTTCTCAGGCCTTGAGAGATGATCAGCTGCTAGATTCTCAACCTCTTTTTTGTCGCGAATTTCTAAGTCGAATTCTTGTAGGAGTAGAATCCATCGAATAATTCTAAGCTTCGCGATTGTTTTCGTTAGCAAAAATTTCAAGGTAAAGTAATTAGTGTAAACAATCACCTTGGATAGAATTAAATATGGACGAAATTTATCAAATGCAAATATCACAGACAGTAGTTCCTTCTCTGTAGTAGTGTAATTCACTTGAGCATTATTAAGAGTTCTACTAGCGTAGTAGATGGGTTAAAAGTGTTTATCTTGCCTTTGTCCCAAAATCACCCCAACTGCGTAGTCACTTACATCACACATGAGTTCAAAGGGCGAGTTCTAATTAAGAGCTATCATGATGGGTGCATGGGTTAGTCATTCCTTGAGCACGCCTTCAGGAGTGAAGTTGAAAGGTACATCCTTTTCCAATAATCGAGTTAGTGGGCAAGCTATTTTGGAGAAATCCTTTAGAAATCGTCTGTAAAAGCTAATGTGGACTAGGAAACTTCTTATAACCTTGACTGAATTTGGTGGTGGAAGTTTTTCAAGCACATCAACCTTTGTTCGATCAACTTCGATACCCCTATGTGAGACTTTAGGGCTGAGTAAAATGCCCTCCTTACACATGAAGTGACATTTCTCCCAATTCAGTACAAGATTAGTTTCTTCGCAACGAGTAAGCACCCTTTTTAAATTCTCTAAACAATTTGAGAAAGAATCACCAAAAACAGAAAAGTCATCCATGAAGACTTCCATAATTTTCTCTACCAGATCATCAAATATAGCTAACATACACCGCTAAAATGTAGCCAGTGCATTACATAACTCAAATGGCATTCACCTATAAGCATATGTGCCAAAAGGGCAAGTGAAGGTAGTCTTCTCCTAGTCCTCTAGAGCTATCGGTATTTAGAAGTATCCAGACATCCCACCAAGATAGCAATAGTATATATGTTCGGCCAATTTCTCCAGCATCTAATCCATAAAGGGAAGCAGGAAGTGGTCCTTTCAAGTGGAATCATTCAACTTTCGGTAATCTATATAAACACGTCACCCGGTGATGGTACGTATTGGTATAAGCTCACTATTCTCATTGGAGACCATCGTCATCCATCCCTTCTTTGGCACCACTTGTGTTGGACTAACCCAAAGGCTGTCTGATATCAAATATACTAGTCCCGCATCAAGGAGCTTGATAACTTCCTTCTTAACTACCTCTTGCATATTAAGATTGAGCCTACGCTATAGTTATACTATAAGCTTAGATCCTTTAAGTAATATTTTATGCATGTAGAAAGAGGGGTTAATACCTTTGATATCTGCTATTTTCCAAGCGATGGCTTGCTTGTGTGCTCTCAAGACCTTGAGCAGTTGATCTTTTTGCTCTTTAGATAAATTAGAGGCTATAATAACCGACAACTTGGAGTCTTCTACTAGGAAGGTGTATTCTAAATAATCTAGAAGCTATTTCAATTCCAACACTAGCGAATCATCTATTGAAGTTTTCAATCTCGCCTCTCTGCTAACATTCAAGTCTTCAAATCCTCTCTGAGGTGTAATTTCTTCTACAACGTTAAGATGCTCATTAAGTGTTTCGACTTCAGAGTTGTTCATGTCTTCTTGCTCTCCTCTGATTAGACTTAACTCTGACTGATTCTTATATAAGATTTCGTCAATATGCTCGTCGACCGAGGGATCGACAATATCTATGGAATAGTAGGAATCATCTACACACATGGAGTGTTTCATAGCAATGGCCATTTTGATCACTAATTCTTCATCCCCTATTCTTAATGTAAGCTTGAAGTCCTCTACATCTATCACTACCCCGACGATAACGAGAAATGGTCTTCTTAAGATTAAGGGCATATCCCCATCCTCATCCATGTCTAGAATCACAAAGTCAACCGGGTATATGAAGTTTTCTACTTTTACCAAGACATCCCCAATGATCCCTTTGGGGATTTTCACAAATCGGTTAGCCAGCTGCAAACTCATTTTAGTGGGCTTTGGGTTAGCTAACCTCAGTTTTTTGAAGAAAGAGTATGGCATGAGGTTAATGCTTACTCTAAAATCAACTAAAGCTTTTTCAACTGAGATGTCACTAACCAAACATGGAATAATAAAGCTACCTGGATCCTTTAGCTTTGGAGGAAGTTTGTTTTGAATGATAGATGAGCAGTTTGCTCCTACCTCTACCGTAGACACATCCTCCAACTTTCGCTTATTGGATAAAAGCTCCTTTAGGAACTTGGAATATTTAGGCATCTACGAAAGTGCCTTAACAAATGAAATATTGATGTGTAGCTGTTTAAAAAGTTCAAGAAATTTGCTAAACTATTCCTTGTCTTTGCTTTGATTAAGGCAAGCTAGATATAGAATTTTTTTAACATACTCTTTGACAATCAATGGTGATTGTCTTTCGGGTTCTTACTTCTCAGGTTCTACCTTTTCCTTGTCAAGTGTTTGGCTACCCTCTTGCTTTTTCTCCAATTCTTTTCCAGTTTGTAGTTCCTTCCCATTCCTCAAGGATATGGCTTTTGCCTGCTCCCTTGGATTTTTCTCAGTGTTACTAGGGAGGGAATATGGCTACCTCTCAAACATCATCTTAGCCAATTGGCCAGTTTGCTTCTCAAGGTTATGAATAAAAGCCTCTTGGTTCCGATGTCTTGCCTCTAAACTTTGAATGAATTAGCTCATCAAATCCTCTAAGTTGGTTTTCTTTTCTTGTTGAGGTAACTGAACCAGTGGATTGGGCATAGGTTGGTAAGGAAGCATTTGTTGCTTTTGAAATCTTAGTGGTGGGAAGTTAGATCTCTGGGCGTTTTGATTGCCATAAGAGAGGTTGGGGTGGTTTCTCATGCCAAGGCTGTAAGTGTTGCTATATGGGTTGTATTGTTGCCTGTTTTGATTCTCAAGATAGTCCACTTACTTATATTGCTCATGGAGGTCCATATTTTCACTAGCATCCCCCACTTGATGTTGTAATACTTGAGAATTCTTAAGGGTTGAGACCTAGTAACTGAGAGCTTCCATCTTTACCACCAAAGTAGTTATAAGATCTACTTCATACTTTCCCGCCACTTTTTGCTTGCTCCTATTGTTACCCCATTGATAATTTTCTTTAGCCATATCAGCGAAAAGTTTCAAGGATTCTTCTAAGGTCTTGGAATTCAATGTATTGCCAGCTGCGGTGTCTACCAATTGACAGGTGGTTAGGTTAAGGCCATTCAAAAAGGTTTGAACCTGCATCCATGTAGGTAGTTGATGGTATGGGCACTTTCTCAACAACTCTATCAATCTTTGCCAAGCATTATACATGGTCTCACCATCTTGCTTCATGAACGAAGCGATGTCATTCCAGAGCTTGGTTGTCTTGCGTGGAGGGAAATAATTATCTAGAAATTGCTTGGCCATATCATCCCATATAATTAAAGCTCTAGGACTTAACGATTGAAGCCAATTTTAGCCTTCCCCCTTAGTGAGAAAGGAAATAATCTAGTGCATACAGCTTCATCCGACACCCCATTATTCTTGAAAGTCTCACAGATTTCTAAAAATGTTTGAATGTGAGCATGGGGATCCTTATCAAGTAATCCATCAAATTGGCAATATTATTGCAAAAGTTGAATCACCACATCCTTAATTTTGAAATTGTTAGCCCCAATGGGGAGGCTTCACAACGATTGGCCATGTTCCCTCTAAGGTTGGCCTTACATAGTCTATATTAGTCTTGGGTGAATCTTCAACCATGGTCTCCTGTGTTTCCTCTTTAATATTCTCCAATAATCCTATCCCACTATTCAAAAATTCTATATTTGATTTTACGTCCTTCACTGTTGTTGCAACTTTTATAATAGACGTTCTTCCCTTAATTTCCAATTGTCTAGAAGATTCAACAGTTGTGTTCTTACGAAATGTTCTCTCAATCTTGAGGTCTAAATCAAGAATGTTGGAGGGGAGAGTCTTTGTCATGCACTATAAAAGCAACAGCCACGAGTTAGAGTATTCCAAAGATAAGGAGAGCATAAGGAAGTAAAGCAAATTAAATAAATGACTAAAATAGTAGATAATAAGGTTTTTCCCAATATTTTCCCATTAGATCCTCATCAAAGGTGCCAAAAACTTGGTGGGTCATTATCCGATCGTATCAAATTATAAATTTATAAACCCAAAGAAATCTAATGACTTAGCTAAGCAAGTACACGTATCTAATGTAGTATAGATCGCAACAAGTGTCATCCTCAAAGATCTTAGAAACAAGTATTAGTATTATCGTTTTTCTACTATCTAATCTAATTTTCAATGTGAGATTAATAAATTAAATTACTAATTAATTAATATAATAACCCTAAGATTAATTATAATGACTGTAATAAATGAATTCAATCACAAAAACATACCATTCATCTTGATCCACTCTAAACCCTAACTAGTATTGACTAATTAATTGTTTATACTTTATACTACAAGAATTCTCAATTAAACTAATTACTCCCTCAAGTTAATTAATTAATAACTTTATACGGAATAATGGAGACCTCTTTCTCACTATCGCCTTATAAGATTTCATTAAGCTCATAATTCCTAATTAAAGATTAAATCTTTATGCAGAAAATTGAAGTTTTCCTACTTCTAAGTAAAACATGAAATCTTTCTATTCATGAAGATCTATTTTATTAGATGAGACCTCTCTTTATCTAACAAGAATCATACATATAATCAATTCACATGCATAAATTAATTACACAATAGTAAAGCACATGAATGGATATAAAGACGTAAACTTTTAATTAATCAACAAGTAATTCAATCTTATGGTTTAGAGTTTCACAAGATGTTGGCCATATAAATATACTCCTCCATAGAATCTACAGTAATCATGAGGAATCTAGAGAAATAATAATAACTCATGATGAATAGAATAAACTCTTGTAATCATTTTGTGATTTCCGATTATGCTCCAGCGATTTTACTCTCCAAATGCGTGATTTTACTCTCTTAAGGTTTTTAGAGTGGTTATGAGAGAAAATAAATCCAAATCCCTGATTTTTGTAATGAAGCAAGTATTTATAGTTTGGGAATCTTTGTCACAATACATCATAATTTTTCAATGTTAATTACTTTAATAAATCATGTAAGAAAATCATAAATTCAAATTTATTCAATCCTACTATTTAACCTAATTTATCCCTAAACTTTACCAAATTTAATATTTATGATGTAGTTTGTCTACAGTCCGAGTGCTTCCTAGTTCTTGCTGCTTTGCTACAACCTATAGTGTGCTCAACATCGTACTGCTACTTGCTTCATGATCCAATTCATCCATGATCTAGTTCATTTACGGTCCAAGTGCTTCCTAGTTCCTACTGCTCTACAATAGTGTGCTCACGCATGCTATTACTTGCTTTGTGATCTAGTTCATCCATGGTCCGAGTGCTTCCTAGTTCCTGCTACTTGCTTTTTGATCTAATTCATCCACGGTCTGAGTGCTTCCTAGTTCCTACTACTCTGCTACAACCTATAGCGTACTCAGGACCGTGTTGTTGCTTGCTTCGTGATCCAATTCATCCACGATACGAATGCTTCCTTTCCTACTGCTTTGCTATAGCATACTCATTATGGTACTGCTTACTAGTGTGCTAGTTGTTGCATTGAGCCTTAAGGCATCATATGGTTGAGTAATGAGCTGCCGCTGCTTTTGCTTTACTTATGGCGAATTACTTCTATCATGGTTGTGCTTGTGTTTGTGTTACTTTTTATGTTGTTATGTTCAAATCACATGCTAGCTTTATATAATTGTATGCAGCTCTTGAGTTAAGAAAACAACTAGCTAATTACTTGTCAATCATTTTATTTTAATCAAAAGTCGAATGCAACTTTGAAATGAGATGGTCCATTTAGCTAATAGTGAACTAATTTGCTCAGATGGTCCATTTAGCTTACATTTGGTGTTTAAAAGTTATATTTTTTATATTATAGATAAGGCCTAAATTCATAACTTTGGCGTTCTTTCATATTTTCATAAAGACTTAACTCTTGAGTAGTGGTTGGGTTATAGTGTGTATATTATAATGTCATCTTCTAAATCATCTAAAGAAAGCTCTAAAAGGAAAAATGCACTTGGAAATAGATCCGATATTGGTTAGGAGCATGGAATTGATATAGATAATAATGGGAAACAGGTAAAATGCAAGTATTATAATAAAATTGTTAGT
Source organism: Laguncularia racemosa (assembly GCA_037954665.1). Lineage (NCBI taxonomy): Eukaryota > Viridiplantae > Streptophyta > Magnoliopsida > Myrtales > Combretaceae > Laguncularia > Laguncularia racemosa. Next base: position 7,506,917 of record JBBMOL010000020.1, on the reverse strand, counting down.
GGAGGCATTTATATATTCAAGAATCACTTTGGGTTGTACATGTAAAGATATAAAGCCATGTATGAGTTTCTCAGATGATGTAAAAAATCAAATGTTAACAATTTTGTTGAAAGCGGAAAAAATATCAAAAATGAAAAAAAAAACAAAAGTAAATTAATTGGATTGAAGATTCTAATTATAATGATGATGAGGTAGAGAAGACATCCTTAAAGAAAAAAGAAAAGAATTTCCTGGATTTCTTTTTGAAAAAAAAAATGGTGGAAGTGGAACACAAGCGAACAAAGGTACAATTAATCAATTCATGAAGAAATAGTTGAGACAAGAATGTTGCCAACAAATTCCTTGTTTTTTCTACACTAGTGCAATTCTATTTAACTATATAAAAAATCTAAAGTTTATCAAGATGCTTAAGGTGGTTGGTCAGTATGGTTATGGGCTTAAACCTCCTTCCTATCATGAGCTAAGGGTGACTTGTTTGAAGAAATAAGTAGCTCAAACAATAGAATTACTTGAATACTACAAAGTTAAATGGAAAAAAGCAAGTTGCTCCATTATGTTGGATGCATGGACTCATAGAAAGAGGCATTCCATGTGCAATTTGTTTTTATTGTCTATAGATGCTTTTGATATATCCAAGATAACTGACAAAGTTTTTAGCATGTTAAATGATATTGTGGATCAGGTTAGAGGAGGAGAATTTTGTACAAGTAATCATAGATAATGCTGCAAATTATAAAGCAATAGGGAAAAAATTAATGGAGAAAAGAAAATCTTATATTGGACACCTTGTGTAGCACATTACATTGAATTGATCTTAGAGGACTTTGAGAAGAATTTGAGAATCCATCATGGAACAATTGCAAAAGGGAAGCAAATTACTATATATATTTATTCCAGGATTGTACTTATCTTAATCTTGAAGAGATGTACTAAAGGGAGGGACTTGATTAGACCTAATGCAACTCATTTTGCCACTTTTTATTTGACATTGGTTTGTTTTAGTGAGTTAAAGGGTGCACTGATGACAATGTTCACTTCTAGTAAGTGAAAATCATTTAAATATTAGAGGAAAAGTGATGGAAAGTAGATTCAACAATTGGTTTTTGATAGTAGGTTTTAGAAGAATGTTATTATTTGCCTCAAAGCTACATTCCAAGTACTTAGATTAGTTTATTCAAATGAACAACCGGCTGTGGGTTTCATTTATCTAGAAATGAATCATGCCAAGGAGAAAATTAAAGCAATTTTTAACAATGTAAAGAAAAAGTAATATCTCAATTTATTAGCTATATATATACTTTGCTTTAGTGTTTATTTTAAAGTTTCATTTGTAAATTGATATTATATTTATTTGATGTAGTTATGGACCTATCTTCAAGATTATTGACAAAAGATGAGAGCTTCAACTTCATAGACCATTGCATGTTGTAGCTTATTATTTGGATCCTCATTGCCATTATAATCCTAATTTTAAAGTTGATACCGATGTTAAAATTTGATTATGTCATTGCATAGAGCATATGATTTCTAAACCAACTAAAAGGTATAAGATTGATATACAGCTTAAAAGATGTGAGGATGTTAAAAGAAATTTTAGTATAGAAGTTGCAAGGTTAGCAAAAAACAAAAAAGCTCTAGTTAAATAGTAGGATTCGTATGGAGATGAATGCCTAAAACTACAAAAGTTTGTTATTCGTGTTTTAAGTTTAACTTGTAGTTCTTTAAATTGTGAGCGTAATTGGAGTGCATTTGAAATGGTATGGTGTTATTATTTCTTTTATTTGACTTTATATGTTATTAAGATTATCAATCTTATATAACCTTTTTAATTTTCAAGTTCATTCGAAAAAAGCGGAATAGGTTGCATCAACAAAAGATGAATGATTTAGTATTTGTAATGCATAATTTGAAATTAAGAAATAAGAAAGAAAGATACATTGATGACACTTCTAATTTCACTATTGAAGATCTCTCATCTGATGATAAATGGATAGTTGAAGAAGAAAATATGTTTAATTCATCAAATGAGGATGAGAGTGTTGAATATTCTTTCAAGTGCAAAGGGTGAAGAAAAAGATAAATATGATGACGTAGAGAAAATCGGTGCCTATATGAATTTAGAGAGTCATGGAAGTAAATCCCATATGATTTAGAGATTCATAATATTGATGCCATTGAAGTTGAAATATAAATAGGAACTTCAAAAGATTTAGAATTAGAAAATATGAAAATCATTAGTAGTAATACCCCCATGATGTTGTTGACATTGATGATAAAGATGACAATGAAGATGCAGATGATGATGGTGATGTTGATAGGATAGATGGTGGAAATTGTGATGATGATTTGTTTTAGTTGTTATTTTGTATTATGATTTATAAATTCATAACTTTTATTGGGACTTATGATTAATAACTATATTGTACAATTTATGCTTGATTATCTATATTATGACTTTTATTGTGACTTATAACCAAAATATATGTTGAATTTCTTTATTTTTATCATCCATTATCTATATATATATATATAATATAATTACTACAAGTAAATTTAAAATATTTGGAAGTTATTTTATAAAGGTTGTAAAAACTTACGCTTTTACATTTCGATTCTACGAGCCTCCTAGCAATTCTTTGTAAAATTACGAGTTTGACAACCTTGGCATCAACAATAATACTTAATCATATCTTCAATTACTATGCATTAATCTTGTTTTCTACTACTTAATCCAATACTCAACAACACATATAGTACATTAAATTGTAGATCAACTCTTAAATTATCAAATGACACTCAAGAATACTCAATATAGATGGTAGCAATAAGAGTACATTTCAAAGTATCCTCAACATTCCAAAAACCATCAAATCATTAATAACTATTCTAAGTTATTAACTCAAACAAGATTTTGAACTTATCTTATTGGAGATCCAAGAAATACCCAAATCTTGTCTCAATTGTGCCACCTATCTCCAAGATGATTTTTTTTTCCAAACTCCCAATTGATATACTTCATAATGAACATCATATATTACTTAAATTTACAATCTACAAAATAAAATTTACTTGAATCAAGTTATTTTCTTATTTATCTTCATAATCAAATCACATGTAAAATAACCTCCTCTTAACTTGGATTCACTTGATTCTTGATCTAAAACTCACAAGAAAACAATTAAATTAGTATAGGGTTTAATAGGTATTAAGAAATTTGAGAAGTATAATAGGCTTAACAGGTTTTTAAGAGTATTTACATTAGAGAGTATTCTAGAAAAAAAATGAAATTTGGGGGGGGGGGAAGGGATTGGGTAGCCTCAGGGAGGGCTCAAAAATGGGTTTAAATATTAAAGTTTAGCAAGGTTTTAATGTTAAGGGTAAATGGATACACAAGGGTTAATGAGTTATAACTTATGATAATATGTATCCTCTTAATTTAGCCTAATTTGGTATCATTTTTTCCCAATTTCTTCCACTTACTCTAGTTGTAAAATGATACTTCCTTTTTTTTTCCTAAAATGCCCTTAAAATTTAAATTAATTAACTACTCTTCTATAAAATAGACTTAGGAGCATTTTAATCATTTTATCTAATTGACTTTGGAATTTAAAATTTTCATTTCTAATTATCTCCAAATATTTGCAATTGATTTTATTCACATAATTAAAACATTGGGATCACATTTAAAGTTTTTTAAAAAATTCAACGTCAATTTCAATAAAACTGTCTTGAATGGCAAACATGGTCATTTTTAAGTAAATTATTTTCAAAATTTTCGAGATCACTCTCAATAATTTAAAATGACTCTACATAACTTTAATTAAGTTTTTTAGTAATTTCAATCGACTTTAAAGACTCTAAATTAAGTAGGCCAAATTGATCATTTTGTAAAGTTGATATCCAAACTTAATTTTCTCTTTTCTAATTGACTTCCAATAATTTCTTAATAATTTTATTCACTTAATTAGAGTTTTAAGATTTCATTTAGGATCACTAACCTATTTCAAAGTTATAATAGTCTTAGTGGGTTGAGGAACACAATTAATACCCAATGGAAAACCCAAACCCACTAAGATTATTATTTACTATTTTATTCTATATTTACAAATATATTTTTAATTTTTTAATTACTTATATTCTTATAAATGTTACATATTACATTATTTAATATTTCTACTTTTAGTTTATATATTCAAATTTAATAAGTGATGTTGTCAGATTTGCTGATGAATATAATTTATTTTTATCATAAACTTAAAGTATATAATTAATAGCATGTGACTTTGCTAAACAATGTTTTAGTAGTTAAGATTCTCTTTTGTTTAATTTAAATTTATTAAAATATGAATTTCAAACTATTTAAACAAAATATTGTTAATATTGTGAGCAATGGCAAGCACTCTATTAGTCTAGTTAGTAGGACTTAGGCAATGGATAAAAAACCTTAAAAGGTTTGAGACTTTTTGGGCAATTAGTAACACACCAAGATAGGTTCCAGTGAAATCCATCTCGAACCCACCCCTCTTGTATCCCTACTAAAATAAAGAACAAATTGGATTTTATGGAATAGGATTACTTAAAATTTACCAACAGCTTTGCGAAATCCAAAACCGTGTAATTAACCAAAGTAGGCACATGCACTTCGTCCAACTCACCTTTCCATGGATCCTCCTCCTACCTCCACGGCATATGAACTTCAGTATCTGCAGTTGAATGGAGGAAAAAAAATAAAAATAAAAGGCAATGCAATCGAGAAATGATGGCCAAGGCATACAGGAGCCCTACTAACAAGCCATGTCAACGACAAGGAATCCACTTCCTCATTAATTTTGGGGTTTCAAGTAAGCTGATTCCATATTATGATTTTAATTTTTCAACTAGGGTATAATGGTGAATATTCAAACATGCGGCAAACAAATGATGAGGAATCCATCTCCTTATTCCATGTACTTCAATTTATGAAGGCCTACAAATAGCTGAGTTTAAAAAGTTCTTGAAAAAAATTCATAGGAGAAAAGCCAAAAGCTGCAATATTTAGCCTCTGTGCATAGTCAATGAAAACTGAAGGCACAGCTCAAGAGAAAATACAATCACACAGAGTAAAGCAGGATCCTCTTCCAGAATTATATTAACATCCTGTTCACTGGTTTCAGTAACCTGCAAAAAGAAATCGTGCATTATAAGTTTATGCATCAAATGTTTTTACTGGACAAGCAGACGCAGTAAGTTTGCCAAAAATGTTTTTGAACATAATCGAAAACTCTACGACATGGTTTCCAACAACAGCTGGTGACCAAATAAACTGCTTTAAAGAACCATAGTAGTTCTACCTTTAGCTTTTAATCAAGGAAAGGTGATATCAGGTCCACAAATCCAGAATATAAATCCTCTTCCCCAAGGTTAACTAATAATCCCAATTAAAAGAACATTAGTAGCCCCAAACTTTCCTTTAATCCTCTAATTTATAAAAGTACGGCAGATCTATCTTTCATCTACTCAAATTCCTACCTGGAAACAATAGTAGCTCATAAGCTTCACTTACAGAATTCTAGGAATGTGATGCAGAATCTAAATTTTCATTGTAAAACCATCGATATGATAAGAAATTACAACATTTCCTACAGGATTAAGCACTGGACCAGCCAGTGTTATATATAGCTGGCAGATCAAAATTGATCAATTGAGTAGATTTTTCCATGCAAATCTATCCAACCTCCATCTGTACTCTAGCAAAGAAGGCCAAGAGAAAACTGAACAAATGATGAAGAGGTTTCAGTGAAAATGGGCAAGAAGGTGCTGTCAAAGCTGAGTAATCCAGGGGACTAAGCATGATTCCCCAAAATGAAGGGTTTCTCAGCATAAATATGGCTGGTATCTATATTACCACAATAGGGACAATCTTTGCCCAAGTTGGGTAAGGGGCAGGTTTCTGGTATGTACAAATCCCATAGGGTAGCTCTTGGTCATGGTGCTTCATCTAAGAAATTTAGTTAAAGATTGTTTCCAATGGAAGGTGTGTCAACTCAACAGTACAAATTGGAGCCAATGGATAAATCTACTTAAGCTTGGATGGACATTTGCGTGAGTTTGATTCGATTATGCTTGTGCCAAGCTCAAACTTGAGCTATATAGCATTAAGCCAAGATCAAGCTTCAACCTATTTGACTTGATGAGCTAGTAAACATAATTGAGAATAAGTACATACCAAGCTTTATCAAATCCAAGACAAAATTAATGTAAATTTAAGCAAAGGAATATAAATTTTTTTAAATAATAGAGCCAAAAAGAGCTAAGCAGAGCTGAAGCAAGCACATTAAGTAGTGCTTTGTGCCAAACTCGAGCAAAACTCAAGTTCTAAGCCTTTTAGCCAAGATCAAACTCAAGCTCAATACTCTTTGATTCGATTTGGTTCATATGTACTCCTACCAAGCTACCTAGAGCACTCCTTTTTCAATGCCAAACCTTTGCCTTTCTGTGCACCAAGAATGGTGACAACTAGGTGGCAATCCTAATTGTCGTAAATGGTTATTACCAACATAAAACCCCAAGAATATGTTAAACAAAATAAAAAATAAAATGAAAGAATAGATAAATCTTCCAACTTATACAAATTGGAGCCAATGAATGACATGGATGTAGAACTATCAAGCTCAACTTGCCCAATAAAACACAGGCAGTTGCATACCATACTTCAAATTCTCTAGTGTTATCTTTAAACCAATCACACTTTTTCAGCGATGAAAGTCTATGTAAGTATGATAAATCGATCTCAACACATTAAGTTTATCATGTTTGATTTGTATCTCCATTAAACATCATCTATATGGTGATCAAATGGATGATTTTCTTTTTCCCAATTTCAGGGAATTGAGATTCGAAATCCAATATAAAATAATATGCCAAGAAAAGAGTCAAGAACCTAACTTACATCCAATAATCCATGCAGTGGATCACTCAGACTCAACTGCCTCCTCTTTTGCACCTGATAAAAAAAAATCCGTAACAAGAAAAAGATATAAATGTCCACTCAAATCATAATATAAAACCCAAAGATGTCTTCCATAAAAATTGAAATCCCAGCCAATCACTCAATCTACTTATAAACTCACATCTTTCCTTTTTTCAACCAAATAATTAAAGGAAAAAAACATGTAATGAATCCCCATTTGAACATAAATGAAATAGCGCTTGAGAGAAAGAACACATTGTAAGTTCTACCAGATCAAAGAAAGAAGCCAACATTACAGTGAAAAACAACAAACTTACAGCAACAAAAGCGATGTCCCAAAAAAATGATCACATACGCTGAATAAAAAATGCTGACACTGCACGTAGTCCCAAGTCAATTTTTTGTATCAATATGCTATATTATAAATATTATAATCTTTTCGTTAATTCATCACCTAATTTCAGTTTTCCCTGACGGATCAAGCACTTCAGCTGTTAATACGGGTCAAATCAAGCAATGAATATAACCATAATGGTAAACTTATACAAAATAAATTGATATTTCATTGAAAAAAAAAATTCCTATATCAACATTTTTCGTAGTTGCAAATGCTCGTTTTTTTTATAATTCGAGGTACCGCTGTAATTCCAGTTCTTTCAAGGCCCTTAATTGCAAGACAACCTAGTCATTTCCTTGATTTGCAGCACACAGCACAACCATTTCCAATTTCACAATTGACAAACAGAACTAGCAAAACCCCAGTACTAGCTATAATTCCACTGCAATCATCCGATCAAGAGCGACTAGAAAACCCTAACCAATCGCTAATACTAAATGAAAAACTAACTAACACCAATTTTTAGAGAGACAGAAAAAGAGGTGTTACCGTGAAGAGAAGGATGACGGCCGTCCTTGCCCCAACCAATGCCGCGAGTGGAGTCGAGATACTGACTGACGAGGTGGCGACACTTCTGGAGGTGATTAACACCTTCGATACGATAACACCACCTGAGTTTGTCTCTCAAGATCTTAGCTTTCTCGATATCGATCCACTTCTCTCTAACCATGTGCTCTCTCATCTCTAACATCGCCACTGGATCCTTGTACGGATTCTCCGCGTCGAAGTCATCCGGTGGTGACTCATCGAACTCGACGCTGCTCTTCTTCCTCCCCATTGAACTCTCTCTCTAACACTGTCGCTGCGTGCTTGTGTTGTGGTCGTAGAGATGGAGGAAGACGGAAGAGGATGCTCTCTTCTTCATCTTATGGGCCTTACTAGTTCCGGCCCAACCCAACACACTTTCATTTTCCTATATCCTGATCTTGGTTTTATTAATGTGCATTTTAAATATTTATTAAAAAATATATATTCAATGTAGAAAATATGGTGTTTAAAAATAATAATTAAACATGTCATTGGAAAAAATAGATATATTACGATAAATAAGAATTCTGTTAGTCTATTAAAAATGGCTTCAAAAAGATACTTGAAACATGAATTTAGTATAAAGCAATATTTAATCTCGTTCAAATTTCTCATTTATACTAAATAATCAAAACTCATAGTACTATGTTATTTCTTGATTATGTTAGCGATGTCTTATTCTTATTTATATTTCTTGCATGTCTTGTCTATGTCATCATATTTGTATTTACATCTCACTTTTGACTAATGTGCCTTATTCATTTTCGTATATTATTGGTGCATTATTTCAACAAATAATTGGAAGCATAAACGTGAAAACAAAGGCTCAGAAAGGGAAATAAAAAAACAAATAGTCCCAATACCTTAGAAAGATATGCACTACGTGTGTAAAATATACTGAAGCAAGCTTTCGAAAGGATTTAACCTTGAACTGACCATTTAAAAAATATTTTTACAGTAAAAATGTATGTTAGTAAATAATTTGATAAATTTTATTATATTTAATTATGTTTTTATAACTTAATTATATTTTCAAGAGTAACAAAAAAAAAATATTTGTATAATAGTGATATTTGATTAAATTTTCTTAATTTTAAATAATATATTCATTCGTATTCTCACCAATCACATGCTGTCATATATTAAAAAAAAAAAAAAGTAAAAACTAAGATAACTCAATATTTCTTTTTACACATTAATATGATTTTCAAATATTTATTCCCCTATACACCTCTCTCCTGCAAGTTGCTACATTAACAACTCTGAAAATCAATACTTATTAGTTATTACAACTGCAATGCAAAAGAACCTAGCTTGAGTGCTTGCCCAAAATATTCATCAATGGTTCTTTCAACCTGCTAATATATATCCTTCCCAATGCGACAAGAATCGGCAATGCCATCGGCAGAACTGATGTGAATATAACGCAAATTAATTTACTTCTCTCCGGCGCAATGGTGCCCACTGAAGTATTGTAGGTGAAGTACATAGCAAAAATACACATTTGAAGTTCCATGCGCAATGGAAAATTGCTAGTAAGGATGTTGATCATTACTAGGGACATGGAGAACCCCACAGAATTGAAAATAACAAAAAGGATGAATGGGATTTCACTAAATGATCCCAAAATAGACCACCCTGCCTTATGAAAGGTTGTGCTAGTGGTGTTATTGCTTTCAATTGAGAAGCCACTGTCTTGCCAAACACCACCAGGAGGATTAAGTCCTACCTGAAAGGTTGCTGTTGCTACTAACACTGCGAATACAAGCAATGCGTTTCGAGCTTCACTTGGGGAATCTCTTTCCCTTTTGAACTCGAAATACTTGACCAAATCCTTTTCTAGTGACAGACGACATGTTTGTGGTGGTGGGTTTTGCGTTTCCATTTGGTGGTTTGGTTCCGGGGATGGTGGGGTGGAGAAATGGAGTTCTCTTGCTCTTTTAGCTCCGGCGTTCTTGAGGATTTCCTCAATCTCCCGATCACCAGCTTCACTGGGAAAGATTGTTAGCACATCAAGAGCAGTGAGACCAGCCAAGTTCATGGCATTTATTTCAATCTGTCTCGTGATATAGTCGTCGTGAAGCAGAAGTTCTATCACCTGCAAAACATGATTAAGAAATGTTTATGCACTACACAGCAAGAAATTGATGAAAACTACATGACCTTAGTAATTATAGGAACGATCTACATAATAATTCGTCGGTAACTCCAATCAATATGGTATCCTAAAGAAAGGAAAAATTACCTTAGTAATTGGAGAATTTCAGATTGCACCGCAATTACACAAGAAGCAAAGCATATATAAAAATTAGAGGCATCATCACTAAGATTTGGTGACAGTGTTGAATAGAAAAAAATTAGTGCACTTGCCTTGCATTGCTTTCTCCACGCAGCAACATGCAGGACTGTATTGCCACCCTCATCCTTCGTGTTTAAGACATGGAACATCTTCATCTGTCTAATCCATTCCACCAGGACAAGGATTGCTTCAAACTGACCATTTCTAACAGCCAGATGCAAAGCGTTGTCTCCTTGAACCGTCACGTCGTTAATACATTCTCCATTACAATTAGTCAGGATTTGACTAATCACACCTACCTTTCCTTTTGCAGCTGCAAAATGAAGGGGTGACTTTTGGTCCTTTCCCTGGAGGCGGCACAGCGCATGGTCATATCTCAGGATCTCCTTCACAATCTCAACATGCCCATTGGCAGAAGCCATGTGCATAGGGTTATAACCATCCTGACTCAACTCTTTGATGAATTCTGGTTTCAGCCGGATAATCTCTTTTACAAAATCTAAATTACCACAAGCTGATGCAACGTGTGCCGGATTATAATCCAAATGAGTTAGTGAAATTGTATGAAGCAACAAGGGATTCTCTCTTAGTAGTTGATGCAAGACCTCGACTCTTCCCGATTCTGCAGATTCAAAGAGCCTTTTGTCCATGGTTTCGTGTAGGTTAGATTTGCTCAAAATGGTCAATCCCTCCTAATGGGATTAAGGATTCAGTGTTGTTATTGTTTCTGCTACTCGAAATGGAAAATTGACTCAAAGTCAATGGAGGGATAAAACATGGACATGTTCAACTTTAGGCTGAAGAGAATTTTGTTTCAGGAAGGAACAGGAATTGATCTTTGGCTTCTTAACTTAAATATGCAAGTTTGACATTACTTAATCAACTGAAATTTATTCTAATTCATTTGATTATTTGCAGATGATGTGGCAAGTATTCTATAATTGTGTTAAAACCGCCATTTTCATATCATTCGTGCACCTGCCTTTTGATCAACAATCTTATGGCTAGAATTAGTTGGCATTAGAATAAAAAATGCAGATGGAGCACCGTGCTTAGGGGTGAAATCTAAAAAAAATCAATTTTATTAGCGGTCACTTTCACTCAGGGTTTACTTGTGTGTGCATTGTAACAATGCTCATCACTCTTGACCTGTAACATATGATCTAATTCGCCATAGCAACACCAACTTTGATTTGATACTAGCACCGCCATTGAGTATTTATTAGGCAAACATCCAATAATACATCATTTTTTAGGATGTCATGATAAAATTGACACCACACAAACAAATACGAGTATGATATGAATAAATATTATTATAATATATATTAAAAAAAACATTATTATAATGTAAACTAACTATTCTTTACCACTATTCAACTATATGTATCTTTAACATAATACATAAACATGATGCCTTTGACATGAATTGCTACATGAACATTTCCATTCTCCTTAATGTCCCAACATTGTATACACCTCTTACTTGTCATAATTGTCATCATGGATTTAGCTTAAAATGTGATTATAATTCATACTACCTCTCTCCAATAGAAAACAAGTCTGATTAGACAGATCTATCTTGATTAATTAATTGAGTATTGCTTGTGGCAGCAATTTAAAAAGTGGGTAAATGAAAAGGATCAGACACCTGGAAGACAAAAATATAATATAGATAACAGACAGAACACATAATAGAGACAAAAAAGTAGTCACATCTCAAGCCTCAGCTCCTTCAAACGGTCTTCACCATCCCCACGTCGGTCACAACTTATGGAATTAATGCATTCTGCCGTTCAAGTAACTAGCAAAAGGATTCCGATTCCATTCAACTAGCTGAGTCAAATATTTGTGTCTGGAGCTGAAGTGGATTGACTTTGGTAAACCATAACATATTTTAGCATGCATCTTCCTCACAGGATTAAAAAGCATGAGCTTTCAATGCAAAATCACAGTTCAACCACAACTCTAGCTTGCAACTTTTACAATTGAAAGCACTAGTGGGAGAACCGGCTGCCCAACTTTAATTACTTAGCCAAAGGAAGACTATAGCCCCCAATAAATCGTTTTCTTATAACCCTGATGGGAGACTAAAATTATATCATCCATAAGCTACACAATTGAACAGTTTGATAGGCAGCCTGCGTAATGTGAAGCTCCCTCTGCAAATGAGTGTCATTAGCCCATTTCAAAGCTCAATATTCATCCATATTAGCTAGCGTATGCCATGTACTCTCATGTGGTGTCAGCAAATATGACTGCCACATGCAGCACAAAACATGTATTTGATAAAAAAGCAAAGACCAACATAGAGCCAAAATCACCTCAAGATTCTTTGATCTGTCCAATATCATATTTCAATGGGTTATACAACGATGTAGAAGCAAAAAAGTAAAACTAGTAACTGATCCAGTTAGGTCTCAAAAAATCGAAGTTCCACCATAAATTCCTGATGCTTTGGTGAGTACCAAGCGACAGCTTTTGCAGAACCAAGAACCTGTAATGCATATTCAATGGCAAACACTGGTTCATCCACACGTACAGGCAAAGCTCTGTTCTTCAAATCAACAGCAACTCTAGAATCTACTCTGAAACTGAAAGGTCCAGCAATCTGCAAAAGAAGAATCAGACAGGCTCAAACAGAAGTCACAGTCGTTCAAAATTGATGTAATCCACTGAAAAGGACACCCTTTAATTCTAAGTTTTCATATCACAATTTTACAGGGAGAGAAGGAAAATTGCCAAAAGAATAAAGGAAATCCTTATAAAGGCATCGAGTGTATAAAGAAAAGGAGAGAAAGATAGAGACAGAGATAATTAAAAAAAACAGGGACAGCATAGACAGCAATTGAACATTTGAATGAGGCAACTGACTACTGAGATAACTGATTCCATTATTAGAAAGAAATGAAGGTTGCCTTCATAATAGATCATGCTGTGATAATTATTTGGATGAGAAACTGCATAACTAGCACAAAAGACACCCAAAGAGACGTGTGGAACTCAAAACAAGTGGCAAAGTACCTGCTGCTGAAAAGAAAGGGTTACATCAGGGCAAACAGCCTGAAATTTTTCCACACTAGGCTGCTGGGAGTTCAGAAGATCTTGCGTTAATTGAACCACACCTGCCAGGGCCTGGGAACCGGACAGAAAATCCAGCCGTGCATGAAATTTTGTCAGATCAAAGAATAGCCTCTGAAAATTCCCATGCTGGGCAGCAAATGAGACAGATGCAAACAAATCTGCTGATAAGGCGGATTTCATTCCAGGCATTTTAAGATAAAGTCCTCTCAGATTTTGTGAACTATCTTCAACTTGTGATCTTACTGAGTTATCTCCAACTGAAGCTGTCATGGTAGCACCTGCAAACAAGTGAAAAAGCACTGAGCAGCCAGCTGTACAATAGCGAACATGTATAAGTACACAATACAAAAGTGCTTTTCTGCAAGAAATAACCATCTTTTCAGAAAGAATTGAATTCCTATGCATCAGATATATGTAAACAGCACAATTAAAATTAGGTTTTTCATTTACATGATCTGGTGTTATATTCCCAACATGGCATAAATATATCCCTTGCATGATGAGATGATAATGAGATAATATGCTCCATTATTTCTATATTAAGGTTTATGGATCACACATAGTGCAATTGTCTCATCTATTCATAAGTCAATTAGAAATTGTACTACAAGAAGCTCAGACAAGCAGAGTGGCCTTTATGTGAAACAAAAAGACAGTACCAATAATTCCTGATGTAGACACATGGGGATTTGAAAGGAATACATCATATGGCTGCACTTGTTTCAACTTCGGGCTTTTACTTCTCCATAGGCTGATTTTCTTCTTGAATGCAAGGGCACCTTTGAGAGCCGAACCAGGAAGTAGTGTGGTAGGCACTTCATTGCCCTGAGTCACTTCATTACTGTCAAATCTCTTGGGTAAGTCTTCATTATGGTGGAAGGATAGATGATAACTAGGACCAGAGTCTGAAGGAATCGAAGCAAGATCTATAGCCATTGAAAACGGCACATCCCAGTAAGTCCCACATGAGTCAACAAATAGGGCAGGCCAAACTGCCTCCATTGTTAGATCTTGATGCTGAAACTGTAAGCATATGGAACCACTTCATCTCATATCACTGACTATGTAAAGTGTATAAAGGAAATTCCCATCCATAAAAAGCAATGTACAACCAAATTAAATTGCCAACAAGTGTTTCTTTTAAAAAGCAAAATGAATATTCAAATTTCCAGGCAAAAGGCAATATGCCAAACAATGCCGCAAACTAGACAATATAGCTTCCACTGAAAATTCTAAAGAAGCTACCTTGTGATGATAAACCGCCTTCCTTCGAGACGTCCTCTTATCAAAATATTCTTCTGAACTAACATACAGTGTGTCATCAGAAGTCAATAAAATCTCTGAACAAAGATTTAGTGCATATAAAGATTTGCAATGAAGTTTCCTTGTTATCTCTTGCAGCCATGAAGAATCAGGTTCTGGCACTACACCTTGCTTCTTAAGAGATGATACAAACCTCTGCAAATTGAACTGGCCTAAAAATGTCGTAAACCTGCATAACTTTAAAGATCCAAAATATCAGTCAATATCATACTAGATGGAATCATGATAGTAAAGAATTAACATCACTACAAGTCAACTCTCATACATATTGTATCAAAAGGTTTAATGCAGACTGTGCCAAAGGACCATAACAATATTGGAACCAGCAACTACTGCTTCCCTAAACTCTTGAAATGCTAACTGATATAGTTTGTCAGTAGCTTAGTGATTTGACATTTTCTATTGACAGTAGAACATCTTTGGAAACTATAAAGCAATTTCAAAGAATTGAAAACTATAGTGAGAAGGATAAATAACAGGTAGAGTAGCAACCACAACCTCCATAGGCAGAAGTAGGAAGTAGGAAAGAAAAAACCAAAAAAGAAGAAGTATTTTACACCAGTAAATTTTTGCATCCCCAGTTACTCCAACTCAGCACATAACACAACCAAAATGCAGACAAGTTCAACACCCACACAAAGTAGTAAAAGCCCTCAAAATCTAACCTTCATATCAATTCGCTATTCGGTCCTAACCCATTCAAATTTGCCACAAGCACAATTACCACCAGGTCTCTTAGGACTGTCTTTTCCCAATTATTTGCTTTTCTACATCTAATTCTCTTTGTAAGTGACTTAAAATTTGCAGAAGATAACACTAAGAACTCTCAGGAGTTGAAACCCACCAAACATTGCAGATTACAAAGAGAAACCACAAGCATTGTAACAGCTATTTCCTATTATCTATTGCCCATTAAACTTCATTGTACACATATAATGTCCCTGTCCTTTCCCACCAATCACATGCTACTGTATACTATGAATATTTAACGTAGAACCCCAACTTATGCATTTTTATATACATTTAGCAGTATATGATTGGCACGGATACAGCACGAAATGGGGTTAGAGAACTTTTGTCCGTGACATTGCGTGATCTATTAGAGAAAGGGGCATCAATAGAAACTACCAGAACATGTGATATGACCATACATATGTTTGCCAATTCTCTCTTAATAGTACAGGGACCATCTTTTAAGTTTAGAGCAAAAACCCGTAAACCCGTTTAAATTCTACGCACTACCACTACCAAAACAACCTTAATCCATTACAAAGAAACTCGAAGCAAGACCTCAGATTTCATAGACATCGTATTTCCTACAAAAAGATAAATAAAATTTTAATGGGTATAAGAAACAAAAAAAAAATTACCAATTATCTCCTAAAGACAGAGAAAAGACCCGTTGGAGAGAAAATCCGGTTCCACCAAGAGTCGGGTCACCGGAAGAAGAGGGAACGAAATGGGCAGCCATGAAACGCTGCATGAAATCGATCTGTTTAGGCCTAGAAAGCCTCACGCCTCTAGAGAGGCCCAGTGGAAGTGGGTCACCCGGAACGGGTCTGGCCAACCCGTCAATAGTCTTGGGTGTGGAGACATCCAAGTCCCAGAAATCGCCGTCCATTGCCCATCTTAGCTTCTTCATTGTTTTCAACGAGATGACGATTTTTTTACTATAGTGAGTAGAGCGCGTACTAGCAGCATATATTGCAGAAGTGCTGCTGACCAGAACTGTTTAGGAAAAGGAAGGAAGCAACATGAGATATGTGCCAGTCGCCTATCTTTCCAGGGACGACGAGTTTCGATTCCGATCTTTTGTATTTCTCGAAATGAAAAAAGTAAAATTTAAAAATAAATAAATAAAGAGAGAGATATGTTTGGTTATTCTTTCAAATGATATATTTGTATTTATTTTTGGGAGTAAAAATATGGTTGTGTTTAATTAGGTATTATGTATCAATTTTTAATTTATTTATAATAATTAATTTAATAAAATAATATAATTAAATATATTTTATAAATAATTTAATAAATATAATTATAAATCCAAAAATTATTGCTCTCTCCTTCTTATCATTATGCTGCATTTGTTTATAAAATTATAATAGGAAAAATTATAAGCAATTTATTAATATTTGGAATTAACTTTAAATATGATACACATTGAGTATTTTGTCATAACGTTATTATGATACCATTAACTTTATCTTATGTGTCTATTATCTAATAGGTGGTACCAATATGATGCTAATGTGGCACTTACAAAACTATTTTATTTCAAATAAAAAAAAGTATATAAAATTATAATAAAAATGAAAAGGATCTAAAAAAAATGCTAGAAAATTTTGAAAAAGATTGTAGAAATTAAACGATAAATAATATAACTATATATATTAATAAACACAATAATAAATGGTATAACTCAACCATGCACATGCTACATTAACCAAAAAACTCCATAAACTCATTAAAAAAGTCTCATCTTTATTTGAGCTTAAGGGTTACCTATGATCCTCAATCTCAATTGAATCTTCAAGATCCTTTTAAAATTGTTCAATGTTAGCTTCTCTCCATCTTACCTTTCAAGGCTCCTAACTTCACCAATTTCTTACAAGATGGTACTTATACTTTCAACTTGAGAATTGATAGGTACAGCATTAAGAGGGGGTTAAGAGTTTCTTTGAAACTCAAGATTAAAAAATTTAGGATAATATTTCAAGATAGGAAGCGATCAAGGATAAAGGTGGTTAGAGGTGGTGTTTGTTAGCTTCATTTCTTGACCTTATTTACTCTTTTTACCTTTGGCATTGGCTCCTCAGTTAAGGGGTGTGCTTAGCTTCCCCTTTTTGATATGAATGGAGAATGAAGGCTACTATGGTCGATCTATAGGAGAGTGGTGCTTAAGTATGGCATTCTTTTTTTTTTCTTTCTTTCTTTCTTTTTGGATGAGGGGTGTGGATGGATGGTGTTTAGATAACCTTTTTAGGTTTTATTTCCATTCTAGTTTCTTTGTGAGCTAGGCTTTACATTTGGCAACATCTAGTGTTTGAAGTGGCAAAATAATTGATCATGATTTTAGCTTTCTTAGGTTTGCCTATTGGTGCCTGCATTTAGGGCTTTTAAGGTTTAAGCTTTTGTCATTTGTTCAGGAGTCAAGTATTAAGTGAACTCTAATTGTTTTTCCTTGAGCTTTAATGGGTGAACAAATAGCTCTTGGCTATGAGAGGTTTTGTATCAAGCTTTCTAAGCTTTTAAGAGCCTAATCTCAAGTTATTTACTTCTCAAATTCTTTAAAACATCTCTCGAACAGTCCATTTTTTAGCTACTTTAAAGCTTGAGGATTCAAACCTTATCTTCTCATGATTTCACTTAATGTTTCCAAGTTTACTTATTTAAGTCCCGACTATACCTATTAAGTTTAATCCTAAGTTATACGCTTCTCAAACTCTCTAAAACATTTCTCTTGAATAGTCCTTTTTTGAGCTCCTTGAATGCATCATCGGTTCCCAAACAAAAAAAATATACTTTGGATAACAAGTAGGGATAAAAATGTACTTTCCCAATTTATTTGTACATGCCATGAGGCACGGGGGGGGGGGGGGGGGGGGAATTCCTTTGAAGTTTGTGACCTTCAATTTGATTCATTGTCTCATCAGCTTACTTGTTTTTATTTCATTAAATGATTTATATTAAGGTTCTTATAAGTTACGAATTATTAAATAAATAGATAGATTTTGCTTGGTGAACAATGTATAATAAAGGTTTATCAAGTAGGACATTTTTTTTTTCTTAAACAAACTGAAACCACACTTTCACATGAGATATTATCAACAAAATCTTTCCTAAGCTAACTTTGCATGGATTTCAAAGATTTTGAATACATATATATATATATATATTTCTCTCTCTTTTTTCTTTTAACCAGTTGAACCTGAACTTTAGAATAACATATACATGGTAAAATATTTGCCCAAAGTTTTACATCTACATGGTATCTTTAGAATGAATTAAAAAGCACAAATGCAATATTGGTGAAAACTGAAAACACTATTTATTAAAAAAAAAAAAATCTTATCAACAGCATTAATCTTCCAATGGAATGATCGGTGAATCAGTTTCGATTTTCCAAATATTTACAAATGAAGAAAAAGTTCTGTGCCTACGTTAATTATCATAACCTAAGCCAACGTTTAATCTACACAGCGCATCGTCGTCACGATCCATTATATTTACACCTTTACCTTCGACAAACTCTGTCATGGCGCGTGTCTCAAATCCAAGCGTCAGCTTCAGCTCCCAGTCATTATCATTGGCACATGGCTTATTAAGTGAAGCCTCCGCAGCCTCAGCTGGTAAATCACAGTCACTCACAGGCACATGAGCCAGCTCCTGACTGACTCCTGAACCATGGCTCGAGCACCCAACAAGTTTCTGAGTTAATTCCTTAATCCCCGGCTCGACATTCGGAGCCAAGCGCTTGAAATGGCGCGTAGACTTCATAACCTGATGGAGCTGATCATAAGCCGTTGAGGATTTCGACTTTGGGACATGGCGTACATCGAAGATTTTAAGAGGTGGGTTATCGTCATGGCTGGTCTGAGATGAATCAGAGGAGGCGCGAGTTATTGGCTGGCCTTTGAGGACGGCTTCTACGGCGGCTTGGCATAAGTGCCAATTATTGGACCACAGTAAACCGGTCGAACCATGAACCGGGTTGATTATCCGACCGCAAGCTTCGTACAGTAATGATTTGAATATTGCTGTATCACAAGAAGATAGAGAATTCGTAAAAGTAATCTAAAAAGCCAAATAAAATTGTCAACTTCATTATGGATTCGTTAATCTAAATGACATAAATAGATCACTATACATATATGACTGGCAAAAGATGATACAATGATCTAGTTATGTTTGAGTTCTTATATATATATATATTATCCATGCTATATAGTATCTACCGTAACAATATTATAAAACTATCGATATGTAAACCTAACATAGATAAATATGTATATTATGGCTTCGTCCGGTGTTTTATTATTAGAAACTAAAAGCATTAAGTAATGAAATTAAGTAGAATTTATCGTGTTAGTGAGCGACAATGTATCTATCCAAATATAATCTTGTAGCTTATTGTGTCAAGTCATATTAACCCATTTGTTGAAGCATGTTCACTCGTCTTGACCTACTAACCATTCAGATCTTAGTGAATGTGCTTTGATTCAGTTGGATTTTTGAACAATTTCATATTACACCAAGCTTACTTAGTTTTAGATTATTCACAGTTTGATGCTATCGCATTCATACATTCATAAGGTCGTCTTGACTATTTTTATTAGGATCACGGTACGTAACGTGTATATATATATTATACATACATACATACATATATATATATATATATATATATATATAAAGATAAATTTCGTTTTTCTTTTCCCCTAAGACCATAAAAATTATGCTTGATATATATTGTAGTTTGAGAAAAGCTTGAAAGCAAATTGTAAATACAACCCACTTTCATTATGACATTATCAATAAATACAGGAAAGAAGGAATTACCGGGACGGAGGTTTTCATTGCCTGCATTTAGTAGGTTAATAAGACCAGTCCGACCATAGAATTTGACAAGAAAAACAGTAGCGTTAGCTTGTGATTCATTACTTTTTATCCACTGAAGACATGGCCTAATGGAGCAATTAACTCTACAAGCTCTCCTTAAGACCCTGCACCCATTACAACTAGTCCGCATGTCTGTGCTATATTAATTATACTATGTTTGGTTACTGAGAAAATACGATGATAGAGGCTTATGTGCTTTGGGACCTTGTTGTGTGCTCTGGCTTTCTGGGGGTGTTTGAGCTTAAGAAGGAGAGATTGTTCCTGAGTAGTAGAAACTTGGAAGTGGTGATCAATGGCCGTGAACGAGTGTATGTTTTATATAAGTAAGTGTAGACGTTGTTTTGGGGGAAAAGGAGGCGCAGCGGTTTTTGGACCTCCAATTCCAAGGAAATGGTAATGGGATGGCCTACCGGGGGATGTTTCTAGTGGGGGGTTCACGAGACCTGATTTCTTGGGTCTAAAATTCTTCTTTTGCCCTTTTTTACTTTATTTTTTTCTTTCCCCCCAATTAGTGGCTTGATTGGATGGCACACCATTACTGTGTTATGAAGCTTTGTTAGAATTGGGAGCTTATGAATGAGTTAAATATATTCTATAAGCTACTCAAGTTCGGTTTAGAATTTGGGTTTGATTCAATCATAGTTTCTATTGTTTGAATAATTTATAGAGTTAAATTTATAATAGTGTATCATCATCTTAATTCAATTTATCTATATTTTTAATTAAAAGTAGAAATCATTCTTTCATAAATTTTTGTATAAATTGTAAATTTATCTCTTTACACTTGCTTTATTTGTGTTTGAATTTCTATATTTAAAATTAAACATTTAGACTCTAATTTTTTTTTAAATTGCCATTAGATAAAATAATAACAAAATACTAAAATAAAAAAAATGCTTAAATTTAAGGATAGAATAGTTATCAAGAGTCCAAATTCATTGTTTTTTAAATTTTGTGCATCCAAATGCTTTAAAATAGAAAGAATAAACACACATAAAATAAATACAAATTCTGCCATTTGCAATTTGTCTAAATATTCTATACGTGAATATAAGCAACACGAGCTATGAAAAAAAGAAAAAAGGACATATTCTTCTGCCAAAATTCATCAAAATATCTTTCTTTTGCCCCTTCTATTCCAAGTTTTGTACCAATCAATGATGTTGAGATAATAATTCAGTACATCACCGATTCAAACGATTCATACATAACATAATTTATTATTCAAATGATGGCTGCATCTTCACAAATAGTCATATACAAAGTTCTCAACGATAATCATCTTAACAACCCCGATTGAAGCATAATAAGTATACACTTGTAATGAACCGATGACTAGCTATCAGCTCAAACGCCGTATGATCCCAGGCCAATTTGCCAAGGGCCTCTTGGTAGTTGGCAGTCACAACATTAAGGGTTACCCAATGAAGCACAAACTAAATTAAATCATAGCACGATTATTTCATAAAATAGTTCAGTTCAATCTTTATTCGTATCAATTTAATAAAATTGTATTATATATTAAAAATATTAAAAAATTTTATTTTCACCTGTATATACCCTTCATTTTATTCATATCACTATATTATACTATACTTTCACTTAATCTAAACTCTTTTACCTCTAAAAACTCTTCCATTAACACCACTTGATATACCGTTTTCATGGTGAAAGACTTCTATTTGTTCATAATATGGGATCATAAAAAAAATTAAGTAAAAAATTGGATTCAAATATATTCCATTCCACTGCTTTTGAGTTATTCTCTAACAGCTATGGAAACAAAATTGGATACGGATCCATTCTAAGGAGGCCAAGGGTGTCTTTTCCTCTTCTTGCTACCTGCTCCAAGAAAAATCAAACATGATGGACGACGTACACATGTAATAAGAGACATGCAGTGGTAGGCTATGACTAGTTGCCACATGGGCATAATTATGTAATTCTTCAAACAACTTTAACTTGCCATTGATTAACTCCTAATACTATCTTTATCCCAAAGAAACTCTCTAAATTTTTAGGCTGCTATATCTTTCTACCTTAAAAAACTTTCTCTGTTAAGTATTTATCTACTTTATTTCTAATTATACTATTTTATAATATTTATCACACACATACATATATATATAAGAGGAAAAAGCAAACTTTGTAAATTTTTTTTTACAAAATAGAATTTCAGTGATGAAGATTTATTCAATCTTAGGAGGGCCAACCCCCTTATTAAAAAATAAAATTTGAATAATGAGAATTTACTTAAAGAAATTAACAAAAGCACCCAGAAAAAGAAAAGTAATACCAGTTTTCTAAAAATATTATGAGTAAGGCTTTGTAAAATTTAATGTTGATGGTAGCTATAATAATTAATAATTAAAAAGGTGGAGAGGTAGGCATACTTAGGGATGGAAAAGGGAAAATGCTTTGGTCTTTTGCCTTTTGGTTTCCTTTTTTTGCACAGGTTAATAGAATTAATTAATTAAATGCATTGATAAAATGTTTGGAATTTTGCATGACATACAATTTCAAACATGTGTTCAATGAAATAGATTCTAAAGTGGTACCTAGCTCAAGTCACTCACTGTGAGATGGGATGTATGGATGGACATTTCATAGGTAAGGACTTTGATAGTAGAAGACTAAGACAAGCTCAGTCAAATTTGAAGAAAAAAGAGTGGATTGCGAACTAACTTGCAAAAGAAAGCAAGGGAGATTAAAAAATCTTTCTTCTTAAGTCATGAATTTGTACTTTGGATAAGGGTTTTAAGAGGACTATTTATCAAGACCAACATGGACTTGGACCATTGCGTACGATTTCTTGAGAATTTTAAATGATAATATGAACTAGAATGTAAACACTTTACATTAATATTTAAACAGGTTTGTGCTGTAAGGGGAAGAGTTTTTCTAAGTACTACTCCCTTTTTTATTTCTTGAGTAGGTATAGATGATTAAAACCTTTGGAAAGGTTAGATCTAATGTCTCTCTCTTTTTATAAGTTTTTATTTTATTAATAAAAATTGAGGTTGATATTGGTTTAACATTAAAAAAAAAAAAAAAAAACTTTGTACAGCAACATAGAAAAGCAAGGCAGATTGCTTTTTTCTTTAATTGTCAAACAGGTTTATAAGAAAATGAGGGGGATAAAATAATAGAGGACCGCTTCGTAGTTTGGGAGCTTACTTTATTCCTTAAAGATGGAAATCCTAACTTAGATCCTTATAGCAAGGATTTAGGATAAAGTTGCTATAAACGACTTAGGATCTTATGAGTTGTGGGAATATGATTCATCAGTCAGTCTTTATCTTTTGTACTTTAGAATATCAAAAATCAGATTTCATGAATCTTAAACAATATAATTGAGACAATTTTTATATATTACAGTTTTATATTTGAAATAGATTATAAAAATAAATAATTATAATTTGAAACATAAAATAGAATATTTTTATTTGAGGTTTTTATTTATTTTTTATTATATTAATTATCAGGAGTGGAGGAAATCTAACCTTATATAGTGTGTATATACACTTTCCTAGCCCTAGCCATGTCGGAAAATTAAAGATATTTTTTATGGGCCATGTGCTTGTTATGACTTCCCGTTTCATGAAATCCGTACGCCGGTTTTAAGAAATCAGAAGTTGGGACTGAGGGTGGCCTCGGCTACGGGGATCAAAGTTTATGGTAGAGTTAGAATAAATATGGATATTATTAGTTTAAATGATTATATATATATATATATATATAAATAAATAATATATATTAGACCGTATATTTTTATTATTAAATTATAAAAGTTTTAATGGTTTAAATGATACTATAGTTTTACTAAATTTTTAAGTTAGGTTTAAAGCCAAAGAAAATAGGATCATGATGAAAATATTATTTACTAAATGGTTATTTTATGTAAGGGTCATTAAGTTGATAGGAAATTAATTTATATATTTGCATGTTTAGGTATATTTTGACCTCTAGTCCCCTTCACACTAAATCTTTTGAATGTTTAATTTAAATCATTAACTTATTTAAAAACTTATCGATTAAGTTCACCTATGTGATTACATATAAAATCTACCATATATAACAAACATTAGGAGCTACTCTATGAAAAAATCATTTCCAAGAGCATATCCTTATTTATAAAATGTATTTAACTACACAGGGATTTCACTTATATATAATACCCCATTACATGATCATATATAGATCACAAAATAAACCGTCGGATATATATCTTAGTAGACAAATTGGGAAACAAATTAATGCATTGCAGTATGCTCTTAGACTGTCAAGAAACGATCAAAAGCTAGTTGGCCTCGATTAATTTGCTTCCCTGTCGGTTGACTATTGATTGGCACATCACTTACCTGTCGACCAATCCTTTCCTTGGCCAACTGGATCACGCCTCAACTCATTAAGGACATGCAGAGTAGATGTAACTCTTGCAACCCTAACCTAATCATTGTCCTACAGTAATTTTTTTTTTTCTGTAGTTAGTAGGTGTTCTTATTACGCTACTCCTTTTTTTTTTTTCTATTTCAGGGTAAAATAAAGAATGCAGGATATGAATGGTACTCCTACAGTTTTATATACATACATACATACATATATATACTTCCATCGGTTATTGCCCCTGAATTTAATAAAAATCCTTCTGGACATGTTCAGTTAATGAAATTTGCCTCTTCAACTTTGGCTAATTAGTGAAGTTAATGTCAGTTAAAAACCTCTAGGCTATCCTTTCACTTCCATGCATTACTTTACACCAAGATTCTTTCTCTCAAATGCTTATATAAATCCTCAATCACCTTTACATCAACAATAGACATAAAACCTTAATTCTCAACTTCAGTGGTTACCCTTCCGTTTGCACGTTATCAAATACAGGCACCCAAATGGCTACATCTCTTCGCAATTCAGTTACGACCTTCCTCCCCCTCCTATTCATGGCTTTTTGCTTGATGGGGGCCTCGGCACGTGCCCACCTAGACAACGCGAAATTACCGGGCCTTGCGACGCGGCTTAAGTTAGACAGTAAGGACGCGGACTCACCCAATTGCAGGGAATTAGTGTATCAGCTTCAAGCGTGCAGCGGAGAGGTGATCTCGTTCTTTATTAATGGAGAGACATACCTTGGTCCAAGTTGTTGTCATGCCATAAGAGCCGTCCAACATGAATGCTGGCCGAACTTGCTCGAAACCCTTGGTTTTACCACCGAAGAGGGCTATACACTTGAAGGCTACTGCGACGGCGCTGCAGCGGAAAATAGTCCACCTGTGCCTCCGACTTCCATCAATGAACCCAACAAATAAGAACTTTATATATATATAATAGTATCCATGTTTACTCAGAGTCGGACACTAAAAATAAAAATGTCGTCTAGACTTTTGGTTATGTTGGGGGTCGAATATCGTTTTGGTTAGTTTTATGTAAGTTTGGTGTCGTTGTTCGTTGAGCCATCATGCTAGTTGAATCTTGAATCAATTTGAGAGTTAGTGATTATTGCTAATTTCCTTGTTGTGGATGTCACATATGATGTTTCTCATCTCCCTCAACATGGACAAAGCGTGATTTTGGTTGCTCTATAGTTTGATGATGTAACAAGTTTTTGCCTAAAATTTTTCCAGACCAGTGCTTCTTGAGGATGATGGTAAAAATGGAAGTTGAGGACTTCATTTTGATCCGTAGCATTTTAGATTTTTTTATATTGCTTAAGATTGAATCTATAGAATAAATCGATCTTTTCCCATGTTCTTAGTTCCAAAATCACTTGTATGATATGTCTTCTAAAACTTGATTTATTAATTTCGTTTATGCTATAGTGTACTTGATTTCTTGATGAAATTCAATACTCCATTTTCCAACAATTGAAAAAAAGAAAAAACACCATGTTACTTCTTGCTATTTGTAGACCACAATCAACTTGAAAATATTTGCTCAAACATAATTCCAAAACTGGATAATCTTTACAACATTTTTCTTCTCTAGTTAAAACCTAATTCTACGTATCTATAAAGCAAATATGAATTGGTCAGGGAAAAGAGCTTCACTAAGCTTGATCCAAAAATTAAAATAGAATTCGTAAATATCTTGTGTTTATGATGCAACAAAATATCTTGACCCTGAAGCTATTAAATATATCTTTCTCTGTAATCCCATCTGATGCGAACCCTAGGTATATTAAACTTAGAACCCGTCGATCGTGATTTGAAATCGGATTCCCAAGTATCGTCTTGAACAAGTGATGAACGGAACTAGACCCCAATCACACTTGCTGATTGAAACCTAAGTTATCAAGATGACTTCCCCGAGCGTTTAGATCGAAGAAATCGAAAGGAGTTCTTTCGCAAAGAACAAAAGAGAGAGAGCTCTCAAAATGTGTATTCAACAACTATTTTCCCTTGATCTGACAAAAAAGAGTATTTATATGGCCCCGTAAAATACCTAAAAGGGGGAAAAAATCTAAGCGTACACGTGGAAATAAATAATAATATTCGCGTTTGAACGTGTGACGAGTGCAGTACACGGCCGTGTCCCAAGCCGTGTCTTAACCCGTGTAAGCTTCTGTGAACGTTCTGCAAGTCGTGTCCCCAACCGTGCCCGGAACCGTGTCAGAGTCTGTGACAGACCTTCAGGTCGTGTCTCAAGCCGTGCCCGGAATCGTGTCAGCCTCTGTCCTCCATTCAAGGCCGGTTCTCTCGGGATCCTCTTTGGAAGCTTGGATTATGTGAATAAATGTCGATTCTCCCTTGGTAAAGCTCGGTTCCTTCTCTTGCAGCTCCATCACTAATCCTTGCAAAACTTCTCTCATCCGCTTAGCTCTAACTCTTGTCATTGGACCTCCAATACCATGTAACAGGTGATTGGATTTTGACTCTTGAACTCTTGATGTTAGCTGATTCCCATCACCATCGGTGCTAGAAGCTACTAATGGGTTAATTTCCACATATATGTGTTGTTTCAAATATATATTTCTTTTACGAATCATGATAGATGGAATGAAACTTAGTTCCGAAAACGTCACAAAGGTAGACTCTACCAATCAATGCATTTTTAGACTTTTTCAACCAGCGTAATTCACCCAACTGGAGAAGAACAGATGGAACGCAGTACTTCAATTGCATATATTCGGTTCAATTTCTCGTACTATCTATAAGTTTCCTTCTTTTACCGGTGTCTCTTGTTAGAGGGTTTGTGAGCTAATATTGATTGAAAAATTATTTATTTATTAAAACGGGTTGATGGTTTAGTCCTGATATAAAAATATGCATGATAAGTTCAAGTAAATGTAATAACAAAATATGGGTTATATACATCTTGTTGGGTCAATGTGGTAAGATGGTTGTATAAATCCAATCTATTGAGAGCCTTGATAGGGGTTCTAGTAGGGTTTTATATAAGAATATAGTTAACTTCCTTTTTTACTTTCAAATGGTAAATCTAGCCATTAAGAGCCTATGCTATTATGATTCTACTTCGGTTATTAATCATGTCTTCCCAATTAAATAAGTTTATTCTTAATATGGTGTTCTTTTATTATACATACATCATCTGTAATATATCTTAAATATGGTATTAGAGCTAGGGTTTGTGTGATATTATAACAAGTTAAGAAATTTGACATAGGAAAGAATTCTCCCTACTAATATGGCTGCTTCAATTTTGTGTGTTATTATTCATAAATTGAGGATTCATCTTCTCTGTAGCGATTATTTGAAAGAGCAATCTTATTATTGTTTTTCAAATAGTGTTCTATGACTATCGAATTAGATATGAAGATTATCAAGCGTATGTTGTTTGTGAATTCTTTTAAATTGACAAATTATGTCTTATATCCTTTGTTTGTTCTATTAATTGATTGAAGATAACTTGTAAACGAATGTTTACAGAGTTGAATGGATGCTTTGGGATACAATAGTAAATTCAGCTTGGTTAATTTGATAAGTTGCTCATTTGCTCTAGTAAATTGACAAGGTACTATTCTTTTCTATCCGGTAGGGGATATGCAATGTAATTTTATATTCAATTATTATTATTATTAATCAAGCATTCATGATTACGTAGCTAGATAAAGGAATATTTCCAATGAGTCCAATGTGACGTATAAATTCTCCACTTGATCTAAGACTATATTTAGGAAATTGATTGACAAAACGAGATCGTGGCCAATTGCTATGCCATATTGATCAACATTATCCGACATGACATGACGGAAGTCAAACACATAATTAAATAACATATTCATAGCAATATAGGATAGATTACATGCTTCTTGATAGTCTTGACAGTGTGTTTTGTTCATCATTTTAGAGTTTTATTATCAAACTAGAGTTTAACTTAAGTACATAAAATTTATTAGATATTAGATTTTAACTCAAAATGCAACATCCACTGATTAAGGAACTTAAGAGATGCATCATTATTTAGTATCTCATTTGGTTGATCCAATGTTGATACTTAGGTAAGTATATCTGTTGAGTCTAATTTTTTTTATTTTTCATTTATATTCCTAATCCGATTTATATTAGGTCCTACGCTCATCTAATATAAATCCTCGACTTAAACTAGGAATTTTATTTTATTCGAAGTCGCCACCTAACTAAAGTTGGAAAAATTACTGAATTAGAACTAATTGAGTGGATTGATCTTAATTTGGACAACTAGTAAGCGAAATCTCCTCTTTTCAACTTTTGTAAAAAAAGAAAGAAAACTAGAGTTTCTAGATTCGAGGCTTACCTATTAAAACCTTAAAGTTACTACCTTATTCTTTTGAAATGTGAACCATATCCTAATACCTCTTTTTTTACTTTTATCGCTACCTATTCTATTTTTTTTTATTCTACTTTTGTTTATTGATTAAAACAACTTATTCTAATTTGGAAAATAGTTTTTTTTATTCTTTTTAGAGTTGCCCCATAAAGGTGCCTACGTACTCGTTATTCAAGATCAAACAAGCCATAGTTCACTTTTTATAAAAAGCTTTAGTGGGTTTGTTAATTTTAATTATGAAAATACTTTGAGTTTAAATTCATTATCATTTTCAAAATTTTGGAAAAAATCTAAGCCTAAGCTTTATGATTTTATTTTCTAAAAAAATTGATTTAAGGAAAACCAATTTTAGATTTATTAAAAAGAAATTTTTCTAATTAATAAAAATAGTTCATTATTTTTTTATCACTATTATTAAGCTACCTCTATTTAATCCCTATTATTTAATTATTTTCGTTTGTTGAGTCGAATTTTTTATTTTTCCATTTGTATTCTTAATCTAATTTATACTAGACCCTATACTCATCTAATATAAATCCTCAACTTAAATTAAGAACTTTATTTTATTTGGAGTCGCCACCTAACTAAAGTTAGGAAAAAATCACTAAATTAGAACTAATTGAGCGGACTAATCATAATTTGGACAACTAGTTAGCGAAATCTCCTCTTTTCATTTTTGTAAAGGAGGAAAAGAAAACCAAAGTTTCTGAGTTCGGGAGCTAACCTATTAAAACCTTAAAGTTACTACTTTATCCTTCTGAAATGTAAATCATATTCTAATGTCCTTTTTTTTAAAATTATTATAACTGTCTATTTTTTAAATATTTTTAAATATATTTATTATTTTTTTATTAAACTAAGTATATAAAAGAAACTAATCAAAATTCTAACATTTTTTATCTTTATTATTATTATTATTATTTTCTTTTATTTTTTTGGATTATAAATAAATAACTAAACAAATAAATAAAATAAAATAAAATAAATTAGAAAAATTGGCCTACCTGGTATGAGCGATTCGCAGGTCAGTCGGGTCGTGGGTCAAATCTAGGCGTCGCTGACGGTTGCCTCTGATGGTCGTAGAAGTGCAGAAAAGTGTCGATCTAAGCTTGGTTAGGATGGGAAACCTAATGGCGGTGGTGTTTCTTCTCAAAAACCACTTAAAGGCGGTGGTTCGTGGTTACGGTGAGAGTTTGAGAGAGAGAGAGAGAGCTCCGACGGCTTTTCTTCTTTTTTTTTTCATGTGTTTCACTTCCCCTCTTCTTACTTCCGATTCCCTCTTTTTTTTCTTCCCCCCGGCCTCCCCCTCCGACCTCTATTTATAGATGTTGAAGGTCGAAGTTGGATGAACACAAATCTTAACCATGATGGGGGATTCGTTTTTATCTTCGAAATGTGATGTTCATCCCTTAGATTAGAGCCATTTTTGGGATTTATCTTATTTGTTTTTGCGATAAATCCAAAAAGATTCAAAAAATCGGTTTAGATTTGCCCGGATTCACTCTGTTTTCTCCTTGCTTGTTTTTTCTCATCGATCGAAGGGAGGAAGAAGATGATCACGTGGTTGGCATGTGATTCTTCTCACGCAATGGCTTGCTACCACATGGTAGTTGGAAAGAAAGAAAACGGAAAGTGGCACAAAGTGCCTCCCATGAGATTTGAACCTATGACGCTCCTCTCCTCGTATGCTCCAGGTCAATGCATGAGCCAATTGAGCTGCCTTAAACCTTAGTTTTTATATTGCACGCAAATTGTATTTAAGTGTGGCAATTTTTATTAATTTTATATTATTTTAAAATTCTAAAAATTTATAAAAATTCTTTAACATCTTTTATTATCATTTCTAATTTCATTTTCCAAAATTGGTGTATTATTCCTATTTATTTTTTTTTTCAATATTTTCCCTTTATTTTTTTGCGAAATAGAAGAAAACTTGAGAAAAAAAAGAAAAAAATGACAAATTAACATTATTTGTGATTAAAGGGCAAAAATGGGATGTTTACAATTGCCCCTCTTTATAGTAAAGCTTAAAAAACTTAACTACAAAGACAAAAAAAAAAGATGCTATTTTTAGCCTATGAACTGAGTGGATAACGCTATAGTTGGTTAGTTATTTGGAGCTTGGTTCTAATAGGAAAATGCTCCATGAGCTAATAATCCCATGAACGCTTTGGGGGTGATTAATACTACTTGGGGAGTGATCTTAAAGAAGCTAACACTCTAGAGTAAGATACCATATAGAATAGTGCTCTATGAGCTAACTAATCGATGGTAGGAAACATCTTAGGGATTGCTTAGGAGTGTGTTATTGTGAGTGAACTAGCTAATAAAAAGAAGTGTCCTATAGGACTAGCAACCATAAAGAAGAGATTGTTTATAGAAGCGTTCTTATGAACTAGCAACCTGACAACAGAAAGCGTTTAGCTAGACTAGTGACTGTTGGAAAAGAAATGTTCTGGAGGAGTGCTCTCATGAGCTGACTCGTCAATATTAGGAATTGTTTTATAGGACTAACAATCTTAAAGGGGATAATCTAAAGAAGTGCTCATGTGAGTTGACTAATCATTAAAAAAGTGCTCCTATGAGCTGACTAATCGATAAATTAGAAAAGTACTCTTGTGAGTTGACTAATCAGTTATCTAAAAAAGTGCTCCTATAAGCTGACTCATTAATTATCTAGAAAAGTGCTCCTATGAGCTAACTAATCGATAATCTAGAAAAGTTCTCTTATGAGCTAACTAATCGATAATATCAAGAAGCGTCTCTTTGGACTTGCTATCATGAAGAAAAGATGTTTAGGAAGGTACCCTTATAGGCTAACCCTAAGAGAGGATATTTAGGAAAGTGCCCCATTGCGGGCTGACTAGTCGATAGCGGGAAGTGTCTTCTTAGACTTGCAACCCTGAAGAACAAGTGTCTTGAAAGATGCCCCTATGGGCTAACCCCAAGAGAGGATATCTAAGAAAGTGCCCTATTGTGGGTTGACTTTAAGAAAGTGCCCCATTATGAGCTGACTTTAGGTTATTGTATCTGAAAAAGTCACCCGTAGTGGGCTGACTTTAGAAGAGCATTTTTGGGAAAGTGCCCCATTGTGGGCTAACTTACTTAATACTTCTGAAAACACTTGTAGTGAACTGGTTAAATAATTGATAAGGGATGTCTTTTAAACTGCTTATATGTGATTTATGATGAATGATGATTATTTACTCGAAAATGCTTATCGGTTTATCGCAGATAGTAACCAAACAACTGAACCTTCGTGTTGGCTTGCTCCTTTTTTGCTTGCTCTTGCTTCAAAACAGGGTTGAGGGTCTTGATGTGCTTCCTTTCTTGTGAGCATAGCTCTTGTGATTGAGGTGTTATCCTATTAATGCCCTAGGCTTAATGCTAAAAAATAGGTAGAATTATATCACAAAATCTATTGAGATTTATTCATTTCAATGTTCATTATTCATTGGTAGGGTGATAGGTAATGTGTATATATGGATGTTTATTTTAATGAGGATTGGTTGAAATGATTGATCATTCAGAGACATTAACTTTACTTGTAAAAGAAATGAAAACTTAACTTAACGAAATATGTACTGAATGTTGGCATTCATAAACCTTACAAAAATCTCAATTTTCTTGCCTAAGGATAGTACATCTTAACAACATCCATATTAGTGGGGTCTCTCAATTTTGGACCATCCATCTGAGTTAATATCAAAGCTTCTTATGACGAGGCCTTTTTTACAACATATGGACCTTCGTAGTTTGGGATAAACTTTCCTCTAGGATCTTGAACATTTGGAAGAACCTTCTTTAGCACCAGATCTCTTTCTTTAAAACATCAAGGTCTCATTTTTTTGTAGAATGCTCAGGCCATTCTTTGTTGATAGCACTAGCCGTGACATAACGTAGCGAGTCTTTTTTCGTCAATAAAATTCAATTGATCAAGCCTCTTCTTTACCCAATCTGACTCATCTAACTGCACTTCTGATAGGATTCGAAAAGATGGTATTTTGACTTCGATTGGTAGAACTACCTCAGTTCCATATACCAGAGAGTATGGGGTAATTCCAGTAGACGTTCGGATTGAGATTCTATAAGCCATGAGGGCGAATGGTAGCATCTCATGCTAGTCCTTATAAGTGATTGTCATCTTTTCGACAATTCTTTTGATGTTCTTGTTGGCCGCTTCCATTACCTCATTCATTTGAGGTCAATAAGGAGTTGAATTTTTATGGCTTATATGGAACTATTAATATAAATCTGTCATCGATTTGTTATTGAGGTTGGTACCGTTGTCGGTGATAATTGATTTGGGAACTTCGTATCGAGTTATTATATCCCTCTTCAGGAACCGAACTATCACCCCTTTTGTGACACTGGCATATGAAGAAGCTTCACCCACTTGGTGAAGTAATCAATGGCTACCAGTATGAATCTGTGACCATTGGATGCTTTTGGAGTGATTGGGCCAATGATGTCGATCCCCCACATGGAGAAAGATCATGGTGCAAACAATGAATGGAGTTCTTTAAGCAGGGCATTTATTCAGTTTGCATAAACTTGACACAAGTGATAGTGCATAACATATTTGATGCATTCTGATTCCATGGTTAGCCAATAGTAGCCCATTCTCATGATTTTTCTGGCCAGCATGTAACCGTTTATGTGAGGTCTACATACTCCTTCATGCATTGCTTTCATTAGTTCGCATGCCTCTTTTTCATCCATACATCTTAGCAAGGTGATATCGGGTGATCTTCTATAAAGTACAGGCCCATTTAGTAAGAAATGACTTGCTAACCTTTTGAGTGTTCTTTAGTCATTTTTGTTAGCCATTTCGAGGTATTTGCTTTCTTGGAGGAAAGTTTTGATATCGTAATACCAGGGCTATCATATTGTACTTTTTTTATTACCAGACAGTAGGCGGGTCGATTTTCAAATTTTATTTTCAGTGGTTGGATTTCGGCTCCTCCTGTTATCTGAATCATAGATCGTAGTGTAGCTAGGGCATCCACAAACTGATTTGGAGTTCTCGGGATGTATGTGAAGGTGACTACTTCGAATTTGTTAATCAACCTTGTCAAATGTTGATGGTATGGTACCAATTTGGGATCTTTAGTTTTGTATTCCCCTCGTATTTGTAATATGATGAGTGAAGAATCTCCGTATAGTTCTAATTCACGGATTTCCATGTGGCAAGCCATTTTGAGGCCAAGGATTCATGCCTCATATTCCACGATATTATTAGTATATGGGAACGTGTGTCTCGTTATCGAGGGGAATTGCGTTCCTTCTGGCGATACTAGCAGTGCTTCGATCCCACGACTAAATACATTAGTAGCTCCGTCAAAGAACATCCTCCATTTAGGGCTTTGTTCTGTCTTATAGTCTTCTATTGGTTTACCCTCCACTATTAATATATTTTCATAAGGGAATTAGGCTTGTGATTCTTAGGGATCTCTCTCAATTGGGTATTCTACCAACTGATTGGCTAAAGATTGCCCTTTTATCAAATTTTGATTTATATATGTGATATCAAATTCTAATAAGAGCATTTTCCATTTAAAAATTCTCTCTAACAAAATGGGCTTCTCTGCTAGGTGCTTTAAAGGATCGTATCTTGTTAGCAACTCAATGGGATAGTAAAGGGTGTACTACCTCAATCGGTGCATGACCTAAATCAAAGCATAGCAAGTCCTCTCTATTTCTGAATACCTCTGTTCCCTGTCTGTGAACTTCTTGCTCAGATAGTATATGGAACGTTCTCTCCCTTCTTCATCTTTTTGTCCCAGCACGCACCCCATGGATTCAGGAAGTATCGTGAGGTATAAGAATGATGGGAAAATTTTTGGCACTATCGACTTTTTAAGAACCTGATTTGGATGATAATCCAAATCGCTTATATTTTACCTTATGTCTTTATTTCTAATAAATATTTGAGAATAATCTTATAGGTACAATGATAATTCTCCATGGGATGCCAATATATCCTACGACAGTTGTTATACACAGAACATTTTCAAGATGACAATCAAAGATCCACTGCAATTGTTTTCTATTCCTAGGCATTGGATCATGAAGACTTATGTTATTTTGTACCTTGTAATTGTTTTATGAACTATTTTGGTTGTATTTTGGTTTTGGGACACTTTTATTTTCTTGTAATTTTCATTTAGGGCTAGTCACCTTAAAAGTGGTAAACTTGTAATTTTGACTACTTTCTAACCTTAGGAGTAGCAAGTATAAATACTTGCTTAAGAGAGGGTTTGAGGAGGCCATTTTTTGCAGAATTGAGAGACACTTTCACATGTGGAATTAGGGTTCATTCCTTAGTTCAAAACTCTTATCAATTTTAACCCAAGAATTGGAATTGTGGCGAGTGCGATGAAGGGGAATTGTGAGTCATATCGATTCCATCTTTGTTGTATGTTCATTTCTTCTCTAGTGAGTCATATCTAGGGTAGATTTGAATCTTTCTTGGACATATTTGTGTTTGTTTTTCGTGAATAATCATCTTTTAAGATTGATTGTTCATTGAGCACTTGAAATATATATATCATTTTAGCTTGTGGTGAGAATTTGTGATTGAAAGGAGGAAGTGGATTTCACGGTTTTATTGCTTTCTTTGATCTAATTTTCACGTGATTTTCAATCCTTATTGTGGTTACTTGGTGAATGTTACAAATAGAGATTATAATTACATCATTTGATCAACATTTTCCATCAAAATCTACAAGGTGTTCACGTGGATTGTCTCATTAGTGGACCGGTTTGTGATTGACTTGAGACTTGTTTTCTTTGAGTCAACTGATTGTGTTTCAAAGTGGTTTTGAGCACATCAAAGAATAAGGGCTTTCCTTGTTTTGGAACTATCAAAACTGGGGGATTTATGAGATAGTCTTTGATCGTTTTGAATGCTTCTTCACATTCGTCGTCTCATTCTACCATGGCATTCTTTTTTAGCAGACAAAATAGTGGGCGGCATTTGTCTGTGAGCTGTGAGATGAAATGGGCTATGTAATTCAACCTTCTTAGCAGACCTCTCACCTCTTTAATAGTGAGTAGGGATGGCAGTTCCAGTATGGCCTTTACTTTGTTAGGGTCAATTTTGATGCCTTCTCAACTTATGACAAATCCTAACAACTTGCCTGTTGTGACCCAAAAAGTGCACTTTTCCATATTTAACTTGAGCTGAAACTTTCTTAATCGCTTGAACATTTTTCTCAGGATAATCACATGGCTTTCTTCTCTTTTAGACTTAGCTATCTTGTCGTCTACGTATACTTCCACCTCTCGATGTATCATGTCATGAAGTATCGTGACCATGGTTCTCTAATATGTTGCCCCGACATTTTTCAAACCAAATGGCATAACTTTATAACAGAAAGTTCCCCATATTATGATAAAGGTTATTTTAGTTTTATCTTCTTCAGCCATTTTTATCTAATTATATCCTGAGAAACGGTCCATAAATGAAAATAGATGGTTCCCTACGGTATTATCTACTAGGACATCAATGTGAGGTGGAGGGAAATTGTCTTTTAGCATAGCTTGATTTAAGTCTTGGAAGTCTACGCATACTCGCACTTTCCCATTTTTTTTAGGACGGGGACTATATTTGTTACCCATTCTAAGTAGTCCGACACTTCAATGAATCCCACTTCTAATAGTTTTTTTACTTCCTCTTTAATCTTTAGTTAGATGTCAGGCCTAAATCTTCTCAGTTTTTGTTTTTTTTAAGTTTGACATCTTCTTTTGTGGGAAGCTTCTGAACTATTATTGACTAGTTGAGTCCTGGCATGTCACCACATGATCAAGCAAATACATCTGCATATTTAGTCAACAACTTGGTTATCTCACGCTTTTGCTCATCACTCAAATTGGCTCCAATCTTGAGGTTTTTGGGTTCCTCGATGCTCCCTAGATTTACTGTCTCCATCGGCTCGTCAATTGAAATTTTACTTTGTTCATGTTTTTGTCAATTTCCTTGTATTATTTCGTGGTTAGGGATATCGCTTCCAATGGCTGACCTAGCAGTGTTGAAAATGATATCGATGTTTTCATTACTTACCTGCGCGAAATGTCCCTAACGTTTGACAATAAGGAATCTGTAGGTAAAGTGAAGCGAGAACATATATGTATAAGAAAAAAGAAATAAGCTGCAATTTATTGAATCTGAAAAATAATCACAATAGAAATTTGTTTAATAATTGTTCTCTATCCTTGAGCTGATCTAGTGCTATTAATAGGATAACAAAACCAATTGTCAAGAGCTAGATGCTGATCAAATGTGCGAGAGGCTGAGCCTTCATTGCTGACGTTGGTTTCGCTTATCTTTAGCTCTTGAACAATAGTTGCTCGCCTAAATGATTGTTGGAGGTGTGGAAAATGTATCTAGGTATCGCCTAGCTCCTCCTTCTTTCTACCTCTGGTACCTCTTGAGTGTGCCTCATCTTGGGATGTAGGAATATACCTTAACCCAAACATCCCTTGCTGCCTCTTTGAACTGATGGCCCTCCTTGCTAGTTACCACATTCACTTCATTGAATATTTGGAGCCCAAAGTCTTTGGAATCGTCTTCCCCGATGTAAGGTATGGCGGTCTCTTTATAGATGGCATAGTCTTGCTCTCCTAGCATGGTGATGATCTGTCCATTTGCTATGAACTTGACCTTCTGATGTAAACTTGAGAGTATGGCTCCAGCGGTATGTATCCACAACCTTCCCAATAGTAGATTGAAAGACCTTGGAATGTCGAGGACTTGGAAGGAGATGTGGAATATCTATGGACCAATCTCTACTAGCAAGCTGATTTCCCCCACTATTTCTCTCTTAGACCCATTGAAGGCCCTAATCACTGTTGAGCTTAGCTTGATGTTGCTTGCGTCAACCCCTAGCAAGTTAAAGGTGGCCAAAGGGCATACGTTGAGAGAAGATCCATTGTTAATGAGTACTCTGGAGACAATTGTGTCATTGCATTTCACCACTATGAATAGTGGTTTTGTGTATTGGTCTCCATCTTCTCCCAGCTCCTCAGGAGAGAAAGATATCTGATCCATAGTGAAGATTGAATCTGCCACACGAGTCAATTTCTCTATTGTGATGCCCTCTAGTACCTTGATCTATTTGAGTACTTTAAAGAGTGCTTCTCTATGAGGCTTAGATGTTGTGAGGAGGCCCATAAGTGATATCTAGGCTGGAACCTTGTTGAGTTGTTCCATGATCTTATATTCACTTGCTTTGACCATTTTTGTAAATGTAGAAAGCCCCTTTTCCTCTTTCTCAAACTCAGTGTTAAGCTCTTCGATTGAGATCTTGTATTTAGGATCATAAATTCTCCCAGAGCGAGTAATTCCTCCTATGATAGGGGGCCTTTCCTCATCGAGAGCCTGATAGTTGAATGGTGCCACCTTATACTTCTCTGGAGGTATTGGGACATTGAATACATATTTCTTCTTTAGGATTTGCACCTTAGTAGCCTATCCCTCGTAGCACTTTATGACTATTGGCTTTTGGTCCGATCTGATCATGTTTATGGACTCCTCTCTTTCCTTTGGTGAGTTGTCTTCTTTTTCAAACTCGGGCCCCCATCCACTAGGTGGCCCATACTCGATTGGGGTAAAAGAGTAATTCACTAGATACTCAAATCTCCCATGTGATTTGCCTAGGGTACCAACTATTGAGTCTCTAGCTAACCATCCCCTTTTGATATGTGATTTAAGAGTTTTATCTAAGACCTGGTGGGAGTGACTTTCTTACTGCACAGTTGTTCTTTTTTGTTTTAGGGACTCTTTTGATTCAGAGTCCGGCTCTTCGGATATGATCATATTAACGGTGGGCCTATGGTTGGGCAGCAAATTAATGTTGACATTAGGTGCTAGTGCGTTGACAAAGTCTAACTATATTATTCCGGCGTCAATCAAATCTTGAATCTTGTTTTGGAGCTTCCAGCATTTGTCTGTGGAATGCCCCTCTTGGCCCATATGGTAATTACACTTGAGGCTTGGGTCAAAATTCCTTGGCTTGTACCATTCACTTGGGATCTCAAAACTGATCAAATTATCAGCTCGTAGCTGAGCAAAAACCTGGCTGAGTGGGATCAGTATCAAAGTGAATTGTCTTGTGACCTTGGGAGCCTAGGTGTGATTCATTGGTGATTTTTGGATTGGGGCATTCGCGATCTGAAGCATCACGTAGGACCCAACCCTATCTACTCTGCTGGAGTTAACCATGCTGACGGTAGATTCCATGGCCTTGTTACCTCCTACGAGTCTTTGCAATGATGTGATTCTAGGAAGGTCTACTGTCTAGAGTCTCCTTGACGTGATGACATTCTCAATTCGGCACCCTACTGCTACTACTTCTATGAAACTGGATGATGTCTAGGCTACCAGATGTGAGAAGTAAGTCTTCTCTAGTGTGTTGACGAAGATGAATGTCAACTCCTTTTTCAGAGATCGAGGTTGTTACTCTAGTAGCTTGAGCTCTTTAATGCTGGGCGTACTGCTTGAAAGACTCCGTGTGTTTCTTCCGGAAACTTCCTAGATCCATCACCGAAGGGGCAACTTCAATGTTAAATTTTTATTCATCATAAAATGCCTGAGCGAGTCTTTCCCAGGTGTTGACTTGACTGAAGTCTAAATGTGCATACCAGACAAGGGCATGGCTTGTGAGGCTTATGGCATCCAGTGCCGTCATATTTTTCAAACTCTAGGGTCTTGAACTTCTCTGGGTACACCTCTTCCCCATATACCGGTAAGCTAGTGATTCCTACTTGCTCAAAACCGTAAGTCCCCTCTAGTGTCTTCATCTTGTCAGCTAGTTGTTGGAATAGCCTTCTCTCCATCTCCTTTTGCCTATCCTCCATTTCTCTCTTTATATCGTCTGAGGTTGGACCGAAGTTGACTCTCGGTTCATATTCAAATGTCGGGTTGAGGTAGGATTGATCTTTTCATATTCTGGAGGTTGACCCTCTACTGCCTTCCCTTTTCTAGCCCCTTAATGCTCTTCTTGAGTTGGTTGGGTGGTGTGAAGGAGGCTAATACTTTCAGTCAGGAGGTGGACTTGTGTAGCCGATTGCTGGACCGTTTGTTCTAGGGATACGATTCTAAGGTCCAAGGCAGTATCGGCACTAGTGTTATTGCGGTTGTCGCTATTGTTGCCATTGTTTGCCATTTTGGTTTTTGAGTAGGTGTGGATTAGGCTCCTTAGAGGGTTCGGTTGTTTGGGAGCTATCTTTGACACTTGGTTTCGCATTTTTTTTAGTTTGATGCATGTATGTAGATATGATGCATGTATCACACAAATGTTTGAAATAAAAAGGCCAACAACTAATTAATGACATAATATTGAAACTTTATTAATATTGGAAACTTGGAGTTCGATACTTAAAAAAGGAAAAAACATAATACTAATCTAGTTCCTAGTCCTCTTCTTCTTCTACTATGTAGGCGCCGATTTTCCGCTGATGATTGCTTCCAACTCTTTAACTCTAGCTTGAGTCTTCTCCAGTTGAGCTTCCAAAGCCTTATTTCTTTAATCAGACTCTTTGAATTTACCCTTCCAGATATCATTTTTGTAGTCTGTAGCTTCAAAGTATACTTCAATTTGGGCCCTGACTTGTTCCAAATAGGTTCTCAGCTCTTGACCTACATTTTCTGGCTCGGGTTTAGTGACATCTAAGACTCAATATGCCCTCTCTCCTGTCCAATATAGTTGGTGGATCACGAAATCCCTAGTGGCTTAATGCTTGCCCACTTCTCCATCTAGGTCCCCAAGGTCTATGTTGAAGCTCTCAATCTGGGCCTCCCATAGGGCTTTGACCTTTACTAACTTAGCAATCTTCGCAGCCACTAGTAGACTTGGATCCTGGTATTCAAATGTGATTCCTTCCAACAATGGCCTGTAAACTATGTCTTGGATGGTACCGAACTAATGGACCACCAAATTTGGATGATATCCTATGCATCCGTTGATACTGATTAGAGGAACAGCCTGAAGACTTCTGTAGATTAGGATGACTTTGTTGCAGCGACTCTATCTAGCAGTCTAGAGGATGTCATTGGCACTGAAGATCTTGAGTACCTTACCCAACTGTGGCTAGTAAGATCATCGGGTAACTTTATCTTCTCTATGCAGGAGTCCACAAAGTTTACTTATTGAGCTAGTGATTTCCGAACCATGTTCAACCCGAAACATTTGAGATAGCTCATAAACCAGATTAGGATGAGGTTGATGTTTGAGCGGAGGATCTCATGGCCTTTCTTCTTGATAAAGTTCAGGTTCCGGATCTGTTTAGCCAGTAGAGCTGGATATAAGATTTCCCTTCCAGAAATTGGGCTACCAGCTCTACGACTCTGTAATGGATATAAAAGGTTTCGGTAGGGAAGAGTATGGTAGCGAATGCTGTCAAGATGAAAGCGTACACCCGTCTCTGTTTGTAGCTCTTGGGATCCTCGCATAATATATCTATCCTGTTCCCATCATCATGCCGGGCTATGAACCAGGCTTCTAACTCGTCCATCCGTATGCAATATCCGCTGCATTTTGCCAAGGCCTAGTTGATTGCTGTCTTGCAGATACCCAGAAGTCTACTGAAAATGCCGGTCGACCCAGCCTTAAGGTCTAACACATATACCTCGCTGGTTAGCGATGGGGCTTGCAGAAGTTAGGTGTATTCTTCTAGGGTATGAGTCATCTCATGTGGCTCAATAAAGAAAGTTGTGGGCTTGATTTCAAATAAATGGAGGATAGCTCGAATCATAGGTAAGTTCATTTCCATTTTCATCAGTGATAGGATGGGCCTTATGTTTTGCTAGATGAAGGTCTATTCTTCAGAGTCATCCAGAGTGAACCAATAGTCCATACCAATTTTAGATCTAGAGGTTTGCAAACTTGAATGTCCTTGTGGAGGAGGTGGTCGGCTGTGGGACTAGCCATATATTATAATACAAATTTCTAATTACAAAATTTTTTACAAAGTACAAATGATGCTATTACAGATAAATGTATCCGAACTCCCGAAAATGAACAAAAGAATCACATCATTAATCAATTGTCAGCCCATGCCTTCATGTATGCAGATAGGTGGGTTTTAATAGGTTCCCAAGCTCTATGGCCTCCCACATTCTCGAAGAAATGGATCTCAAGTCATATCGAAGCATTGGGTGGGGTAAACTAATCAGCCCCAAATAGTGATTATATCACTTCACCAAAACCTACACAATAGCCCCCCGTCTTAAGGTCCTAAGACGGCTTAGGTTTGACCGTATATAATCACACGATTACATGCATGTAGACTCAATAATAGCAAAAAAACATAAACCTTAAATTAAATCTCTAAAAGGTTAGGATCGGTAGTATAACAATAAAAAGACATTTGGAAATGGTGAATTCAAAAGGTTTATGTAGCTAGCCTACTAGGGGTCCCCAGTGGAGTTGCTATCCTGTCAAGTTTAATTTTTTATTTTTCCATTTGCATTCTTAATCTGATTTATACTAGACCCTATGCTTATCTAATATAAATCCTCGACTTGATCTAGGAACTTTATTTTATTTGGAGTCACCACTCAACTAAAGTTGGGAAAAAATCACTAAATTATAACTAATTGAACGGATTAATCCTAATTTGGACAACTAGTCAACGAAATCTCCTCTTTTTATTTTTGTAAAGGAGGAAAAGAAAACCAGAGTTTATAAGTTCAGGAGCTAACCTATTAAAACCTTAAAGTTACTACTTTATCTTTCTGAAATGTAAACCATATTCTAATGTCTTTTATTATTATTATTACTGTTTATTTTTTATTTTTTTAATATTTTTCAATATATTTTTATTATTTTATTATTTATATATTTTTTATTAAACTAAGTATATAAAAGAAACTAATCAAAATTCTAACATTTTTTATCTTTATTATTATTTATTATTATTATTTTCTTTTATTTTCTTTTCATATTATAAATAAATAACTAAATAAATAAATAAATAAAATAAAATAAAAATTGGCCTACCTAGTAAGGGTGATTCGTAGGTCAGTTGGGTCGTAGGTCGAATCATAGGCAACGATTGGGATAGTCGCCAATGGTCGCCTCTGATGGTCGTGGAAGTGTAGAAAAGTGTCAATATGAGCTTGGTTAGGATGGGAAACCTAATGGCAGTGGTGTTTCTTCTCAAAAACGACCTAAAGGTAGTGGTTCGTGGTTACAGTGAGGGTTTGAGAGAGAGAGAGCTCCAGCGGGTTTTCTTCTTTTTTTTTGTGTGTGTTTCACTTCCCCATTTCTTACTTCCGATTCCCTCTTTTTTTTCTTCCTCCTGGCCTCCCCCTCCGACCTCTATTTATAGATGTTAAAGGTCAAAGGTGGATGAACACGGATCTTAACCGTGATGGGGGATTCATTTTTATCTTTGAAATGTGATGTTCATCCCTTATATTAGAGTCGTTTTTTAGATTTATCTGATTTTTTTTTTTTGTGATAAATCCAAAAGATTCAAAAAATCGATTTAGATTTGCTTGGATTCACTCCGTTTTCTCCTCGCCAATCGAAGGGAGGAAGAAGATGATCACGTGGCTAGCACGCAATTCTTCTCACCCAATGGTTTGTTGCCACATGGCAGCTAGAAAGAAAGAAAAAGGAAAACAACACAAGTGCCTCCCATGAGATTCAAACCCGTGACGCCCCTCTCCCTGCACGCTCCAAGTCAATGCACGAGCTAGCTGAGTTGATTCAAATCTTAGTTTTTATATTGCACGCAACTTGTATTTAAGCGTGGCAATTTTTATTAATTTTATATTATTTCGAAATTCTAAAAATTTATAAAAATTCTTTAACATCTTTAATTATCATTTCTAATTTCATTTTCTAAAATTAGTGTATTATTCCTATTTATTTTATTTTTTTCAATATTTTTCCTTTATTTTTGCAAAATAGAAGAAAACTTGAAAAAAAAATGAAAAAAATGACAAATTAACATTATTTGTGATTAAAGGGCAAAAATGGGGTGTTTACACCATTATTTTTTATTATTTTAT
Source organism: Laguncularia racemosa (assembly GCA_037954665.1). Classification (NCBI taxonomy): domain Eukaryota; kingdom Viridiplantae; phylum Streptophyta; class Magnoliopsida; order Myrtales; family Combretaceae; genus Laguncularia; species Laguncularia racemosa. The sequence continues at coordinate 7,462,933 of JBBMOL010000020.1, read as the reverse complement.
TTATTTTTTATTTATATATATTTTTTATTTTTTTATTTTATTTCTACTTTGTGTTATTTTTCTTTCTTTATTTTTATTTATTAGTTACAGTTATTATTTTTTACTGTTATTTTTTATGATTTATCTATTTATTTATTTTATTATTTATTATTATTTTTTAATAATTTTTTTGATAATATTTTTTTTTATATTTTAAGTTTTATTAAGCTAAATATATATTAAAAAAACTAACAAAAAATTCTAACATTTTTCCTATTTTTATTTTTTATTTTTTTCATTTTTGAATTATAAATAAATAATAAACAAATAAATAAATAAAATAAAAAAAGTTGGCTTACCTGGAAGCGGGTTGGTTAGGTTAGGTCAGATCGGGTTGAATCCGAGTCAAATCGGGTGGCGGTTGGAGGTTCTTCGACGGTGGCATTCCAGCAGTTTTTACGGGCTTTTGAAGGCGGTTTTCGAGCTTTTAGTGGGTGGGGAATCTAACTGTAGCGGTGGATTTATTCAAAAATGCCTCCTGGTGGTAGTTCTTGACTTGATCGGCGGTCACAGTGTAGGCAGAAGTTTGGCAAGCTTCGAAACCTTGTGTTTTCTCTCTTCTGATCCGTTCTTTGGTTTCCCCCCGTCGTGCTTTATTTATAGGCACTAGAAATCAAGCTGGATAAGCTTGGATTTCCTCCGATAGGTACGAATTGAATTTGCGATTGAAACCTATCTTCGGTTTGCTCTTGATTCGTGTAAATCTTGGATTTTGTTACAATTTTATTCTAATTGGATGATGTTTATCCCTTTTTAGTTAAAGATTTAGTGGATTTGTGCAGAAAATCGCATCAAAACGGCCGGATTTAGATTTTCCCATGGCTGGTGAGCATTTTGGACGGAGGTTGAAGATGATCACGTGTCTGGCGCGTGCGCTCCCTCCATCCAAACAGGTGGTGACACGTATCCTAGGAAATGAAAAAAAAAATGCAAAACGCGAATTGCTTTCCCCGCATTTTGAACTCGCGATCGAGCCCTTGTGCACGTGTGCGCATGTACACTAGGCCATGGTCCGGACCAGTTGGGCTAGCCCACTTCTCATTTTTTTTTTATTTACGCAAATTGCATATATGCGATGCAATTTTTATTATTTTTATATTATTTTGAAATTCTAAAAATTTATGAAAATTATTTAATTCCTTTTATTATTATTTCTACTATTATTTTCCAAAATTGGGATATTTTCTTTATTTATTTTATTTTTGAATATTTTTCCCTTATTTTTGCTAAATAGAAGAAAATTTTTTTTAAAAAAAAGGAAAAAATTGTAAATTAATCATTATTAATGGTTAAGGGGAAAAATGAGATGTTTATAACTATCCCTCTTTATTGTAAAGTTTGAAAAACTTAACTGTAAATACCAAAAAGATGCCATTTTTGGCTTACGGACTGAGTGGATAACGCCATAGTTGGCTAGTTATCTGAACTTGGTTTTAGTGGGAGAAATGCTACATGAGCTAATAATCTCGCAAATGCTTTGTGATGATAAACACTGCTTAGGGAATGAAAAGTGCTATATAGGCTAACTAATCGACGATAGGAAACATCTCAAGGATTGTTTAAGAGTGTGTTATTGTGAGTGGAATAAGTGATAACAAGAAGTGTCCTATCAGACTAGCGACCGTGAATGGGAGATTATCTAAAGAAGCGCTCTTATGAGCTGGCCACCTGATAATAGAAGCATCCGGTTATACTAGTGACTATTGGAGAAGAAATGTTCTGGAGGAGTGCTCTCATAAGTTGACTCGTCAACATCAGGAAGTGTCTTATAGGACTAATAACCTTGAAGGGGATAATCTGGAGAAGTGCTCCTATGAGCTAACTAATCATTAGATTATCTTAGAAAAGTGCTCCTACAAGCTGACTAATCGATAAATTAGAAAAGTGCTCTTGTGAGCTAACTAATCAGTAATCTAGAAAAGTGCTCCTATGAGTTGACTCATCAATTATCTAGAAAAGTGCTCTTATGAGGTGACTAATTGATAATCTAAAAAAGTGCTCTTATGAGCTGACTAATCAATTATTTAGAAAAGTGCTCTTATGAGCTGACTAATCGATAAATATCTAGAAAAGTGCTCCTATGAGCTGACTAATCAATAATTATCAAGAAAAGTCTCTTTGGACTTGCAACCATAAGAGAGGATATCTAGGAAAGTGCCCCATTGTGGGCTGACTAACCGATAGCGAGAAGCATCTCCTTGGATTTGCAACCTTGAAGAAGAGATGTTTAAGAAGGTGCCCCTATAAGCTAACCCCAAGAGAGGATATCTAGGAAAGTGCCTTATTGTGAGCTGACTAACCAATGGCGGGAAGCATCTTCTTGGACTTGCAACCTTAAAGAATAAGTGTCTCGAAAGGTACCCCTATAGGCTAACCTTGAGAGAGGATGTCTAGGAAAGTGCCCCATTATGGCCTGACTTTAAGAAAGTTCCCCATTGCGAGTTAACCTTAGGTTATCGTATCTAGAAAAGTGCCCCATTATGGGTTGACTTTAAGAAAGAATATCTAGGAAAGTGCCTTACCATAGGCTGACTTACCTAATACTTTTGAAAACGCTTCTAGCAAATTGGTTAAATGATTGATAAGAGATTTCTTTTAGACTACTTATCTTAGAATATGTGATTCATGATGAATGATGGTTATTTACTCTAAAATTCTTACTGGTTTTTCGCAGATAGCAACCAAACAACCGAACCTCCATGTCGGTTTGCTCCTTTTTTACTTACTCTAGCTTCAAAACAAGGTTGAGGGTCTTGATGTACTTTCTTTCTTGTGAGCATGACTCTTGTGATTATGGTGTTACCTTATTAAAGCACCAGGTTTAATGCTAAAAAATAGGTGTAATTGTATAAAAAAATCTATTGAGATTTATTATCATTTTAATGTTCATCATTCATTGTGAGGCAATAGGTAATGCGTGTATATGGACGTTTGTTTTAATGAGAATTGGTTGGAATGATTGACCATTCAGAGACATTAACTTTGCTTGTAAAAGAAATGAAAACTAAACTCAATAAAATTTGTACTGAATATTGGCATTTGTAAACTTTGGCAAAATCTCAATTTTCTTGCCTAAGGATAGTACATCTTAACAGCATCTATATTAATGGGGTCTCTCAATTCTGGACCATCCATTTGAGTTACTAGTAAATCTCCTCCTAACAATACATTTTTTTACAACATATGGACCCTCATAGTTTGGGGTGAATTTCCCTCTTGAATCTTGTGCATTTAGGAGAACCTTCTTTAGCACCGGATCTCCTTCTTTGAAATATTGAGGTCTCATTTTTTTGTTGAATGCTCAAGCTATTCTTTGTTAGTAGCACTAGCTATGACATAATGCAGCGAGTCTTTTTTCATCGATCAAATTCAACTGATCAAGCCTCTTCTTTACCCAGTTTGACTCATCTAACTGCGCTTTTGCTATGATCCTAAAGGATGGTATTTTAACTTCAACTGGTAGAACTGCCTCAGTATCATATACTAGAGAATATGGGGTAACTCCAATAGATGTTCGAACTGAGGTTCTGTAAGCCATGAGGGCAAATGATAGCATCTCATGCCAATCTTTATAAGTGATTGTCATTTTCTCGATAATTCTTTTGATGTTCTTGTTGGCTGCTTCCACTGCCTCATTCATCTAGGGTCGGTAGGGAGTTGAATTTCTATGGTTTATATGGAACTGTTAACACAGATCTATCATCAACTTGTTGTTGAGGTTGGTGCCGTTGTCAATGATAATTGATTCAAGAACTCCATGTCGGGCTATTATGTCCTTCCTCAGGAATCGGACTATTACCCCTTTCTTAACGTTAGCATATGACGAAGCTTCTACCTACTTGGTGAAATAATCGATGGCTACCAGTATAAATCTATAACCATTAGATGCTTTTGGAGTGATTGGCCTAATGATGTCAATCCCTCACATGGAGAAAGGCCATGGTGCAAATAACAAATGAAGCTCCTTAGGTGGGGCATTTATTCGGTTCACATAAACTTGATATAAGTGACAACACTTGACATATTTAATGCAGTCTGATTCCATAGTTAGCCAATATTAGCCCATTCTCATGATATTTTGGGCTAACATGTAGCCATTCATGTGAAGTCCACATGCTCCTTCATGCACTTCTCTCATCAGTTTGCGTGCCTCCTTTTTACCCACACATCTTAGCAAGGTGGTGTCAGATGATCTTTTATACAGCACAGGCCCCTTTAGTAAGAAATGACTTGCTAACCTTTTAAGTGTTCTTTAGTCATTTTTGTTAGCCATTTCAAGGTATTTGCTTTCTTAGAGGAAAGTTTTGATATCGTAATACTAGGGCCTATCATCTTACACCTTTTCGATTACCAAACAGTAGGCGGACCGGTTTTCAATTTCTATTTTCAATGGTTAGACTTTGGCTCCCCCTGTTATCTGAATCGAAGATGCTAATGTGGTGAGGGCATCTGCAAACTAATTTTGAGTCATCGGGATGTATGTGAAGGTGACTGTCTCAAATTCGCCGATCAACTTTGTCAAATGTTGATGGTATGGTACCAATTTGGGGTATTTAGTTTTATATTCCCCTTGTGTTTGTAATATGATGAGTGAAGAATCTCCGTATAGTTCTAATTCATGGATTTCCATGTAGCAAGCCATTTTGAGGCCAAGGTGCACACCTCATATTCTGCGATATTATTAGTATGTGGAAATGTAAGTCTTGTTACTGAGGGGAATTGTGTTCCTTTTGGTGATATTAGCACTACCCTGATCCCACAACTGAATACATGAGCAGCTCCATCAAAAAACATTTTCCATTTAAGGCTTTGTTCTATCTCATAGTTTTCTATTGGTTCACCCTCAATTGTTAGTATATTTTCATCAGGGAATTGGGCTTGTGATTCTTGGGGATTTCCCTTAATTGGGTGTTCTACTAACTGATCAACTAAAGATTGCCCTTTAATTGAATTTTGATTTAAATATGTGATATCAAATTCTGATAAGAGCATTTGCTATTTGGAGATTGTCTCTAACAAAACGGGCTTCTTTACCAAATACTTTTAAGGGATCGTGTTTTGCTAGCAACTCAGTGGGGTAGTAAAGGGTGTATTGCTTCAACTGGTCCATGGCCCAAATCAAAGCACAACAAGTCCTCTTTATTTCAGAGTACCTTTGTTCCCTATCTGTGAACTTCTTGCTTAGATAGTATATGGAACGTTATCTCCCTTCTTCATCTTTTTGCCCCAGCACGCACCTCATGGATTCAGGGAGTATCGTAAGGTACAAGAATAAGGGCTTCCCTTGTCCTGGAACTGTCAAAACTGGAGGATTTGTGAGGTAGTCTTTGATTATTTTGAATGCTTCTTCACATTCATCATCTTATTCTACCATAGCATTCTTTTTTAACAGGCGGAACAGTAGGCGGCATTTGTTTGTGAGTTGTGAGATGAAACAGGCTATGTAGTTCAACCTTCCTAGTAAACCTCTCACTTCTTTGATAGTGCGTGTGAGATGAAACGGGCTATGTAGTTCAACCTTCCTAGTAGACCTCTCACTTCTTTGATAGTGTGTAGAGAGGGTAGCTCCAGTATGGCCTTTACCTTGTCAGGGTCGATTTTGATGCTTTCTCGGCTTATGACAAACCCTAACAACTTGCCTGTTGTAACCCAAAAAGTACACTTTTCAGGATTTAATTTGAGTTGGAACTTCCTTAGTCATTTGAACAATTTCCTCAAGACAACCGCATGGCTTTCTTCTCCCTTAGAATTGGCTATCATGTCATCAACGTATATTTCCACTTCTCGATGCATCATGTCATAAAGTATCGCGACCATAGCTCTCTGATACGTTGCCCTAGCATTTTTCAAACCGAATGGCATAACTTTGTAACAGAAAGTTTCCTATGTTATGATAAAGGTTGTTTTAGTCTTATCTTCTTCGGCCTTCTTTATCTGATTATATCCTGAGAAACCGTCTATAAATGAGAAGAGATGGCTCCTTGCGGTATTATCTACCAGGACGTCGATGTGGGGTAGAGGGAAATTGTCTTTTATTGTAGCTTGATTTAAATCTCGAAAGTCTATGCACACTCGCACTTTCCCATTTTTTTTTTAGAATGGGGACTATGTTTGCTACCCATTCCGGGTAGTCTGACACCTCAATGAATCCTACTTCTAGTAGATGCCAGGCTTAAACCTTCATAACTTTTGTTTTTTAGGTTTAATGTCTTCTCTCATAGGAAGCTTGTGAACTACTATTAACTGGTCGAGCCTTGGCATGTCACTATATGACCAAGCAAATACATCCACATACTCAGCCAACAACTCGGTTATCTCCCACTTTTGCTCATCACTCAAATTGGCCCCAATCTTGAGCTTTTTGGATTCCTCGATGCTTTCTAGATTTACTATCTCCATCGGCTCATCAATTGAGATTTTACTTTGTTCATGTTTTTGCTAATTTTCTTGTATTATTTCGTGGTCAAGGACATCACTTTCAACAGCTGAACTAGCAATGTCGGGAATGATATCAATGTTTTCATTACTTACCTCCGCAAAATGTCCCTAACGTTTGACCGTAGGAAATCTGTGGGGAAAGTGAAGCGAGAACATATATGAAGAAGTAAAAGAAATAAGCTACAATTTATTGAATCATAATCACAATAGAAATTTGTTTAATCATTGTTCCCTATACTTGAGTTGACTTAATGCTATCAATAGGATAACGGAACCAATTGTTAGGAGCTGGATGTTGATTGGACGTACGAGAGATTGAGCCTTCATTGCTGACTTCAGTTTCACTTATCCTTAGTGTCGAGTCTAATTTTTGAATTCCCATTCCTAATCCGATCTAAACTAGACCCTATGCTCATCTAATCTAGATCCTCGACTTGAGTTAGGAATTTCGTTTAATTTTTGGAGTCGCCACCCAACTGTTTGTTGGGAAAATTGAATTAAGACTAAAGGAGCGGATTAGTCTTAATTTGGACCACTAGTCGTCGTTCTTTCCTCTTCTCATTTTTGTGAAAAGAGGAAAAGGGAAAACCAGAGCTTCTAAGTCCGGAGGCTAACCTATTAAAACCTTTACGGTTACCACCTAATCTCCCAAAATTGTTTATCTTTAGAAATGTGTTTCATTTGTGTTTCTGTTACTTTTTATTATGTTTGAGAATTATTTTGAGAAAATGATTTTTCTTTATTTTAGGGGTTGACCCGAATGGGTGCCTACGTACCTGCTACTCAGGATCAAACAAGCCGTAGTTCGCTTTTCTGAAAAAACTTTAGATTTGTTGGTGAATTTTAATTCTTGCAAACTCTTTTGATTTAAGTTCTTAACGTCTTTTGGAATTTTTCTAAAAATTTCTAAGCCTAAGCTTTGATTTTATTTTGAAAATGATTTTTTTTTGGGAAAACATCAATTTTTGATTTATTTGAAGAAAAGATTTTTCTAGGTGCTAAAACTGAATTTTTCTTCTATTTTCATAATTTTTAAATTTTTATTAATTTTCATGATTTTTATGATTTTTGTGATTTTTTATAAGTTTTTGTGATTTTTATAAATTTTTGTAATTTTTATGCTAGAACATTTTATCCTAAGTTATTATCTATCCTATTTTGAAATCTAAAGTTTTATTATTATTTTTCCTAATCTTTTTATTATTTTATTCTATTTTTTTATTTTTTTATTCTTTTATTTTTTTTTACATTTTATTTATTTTATTATTTTTTTTACATTTTTCTTAATTCTAGAAAAATCTAATTTCTACATTTTTCCTATTTATTGAAAATAAAAAAAAAAAAATAAATAAATGACTAAACAAATAATAAATAATAAATAACAAATTCGGAATAAATAAATAAACCAAATAAATTAATTAAATAAAAAAATCCGAAAAGATCCGATTTACCTGGATCCGGGTCGGTGCGCGGGTCGAATCGGGTCGGGTCGGATCGGATCGGTCACGGCGGCGGGGTTGGCTCGTTCACGGCGTTCCAGCGGTCGTTTGCGGCGGGTGAAGTGTCGAATCCTAGCTTCTTGAGGGTGCTGAATCCGATGGTGGTGGTGGCTTACTCCCAGAACGTCTCCTTACGGTGGCTCAAATCCGATAGATGGTCGCGGCTCCAAGCTTCTCCGGCGTACTCCGATTTGCTCCTTCCTCTCTCTTTCTCTCACTTTTTCTTCGTGTTTCTTCGTGCTTTGGCTTCCTCCTGCTCTTCTCTATTTATAGGCGTCCGGAAAACCTCTTGGATAAGCTCAAATCGGCCGATTTGGATAAATCCGAATTTTTTCCGTTTTTTAGATTTGATTTTATCCCGGCGATTTGATGTTAATCTCTTGTGCTCCTTTGGTTTATCTGATGGATTTGGCCTTATCTCGACTTTAATCTAGAAGATTAAAAAGAAAACGGCCAATTTCGCCTTCGTCGGACTTCTGTCGTATTTTTTTCCTCCGGCTGGGCTCGCGAAGAAGACGATCACGCGCGACGCGCGTGACTTCCCTCGGCCAATCACATGCTGCCACGTGGCAGCTCCGGGGAAAAGAACGAAAAATTTTTGCCGAGCGCCTGCGGGGGGGATTCGAACTCGCGACCTTCAGCCTTCACACGGTTCCCATGCGCACACACGAGCCAGCTGATGGCCCAATTTCCCGATTTTATTTACATCGCAAATTGTACATATGCGATGCAATTTTTTTATTTTTTTGTATTTTTTGAAATTTCAAAAATTTGTAAAAATTATTTATTATTCATCATTGCTATTTCTAAAATCATTTTTCAAAATTGAAGTGTTTTCCTATTTATTTTCATTTTTTTGAATATTTTTATTATTTATGCTAAATTAAGGAAAAATTGGGAAAAAATTAGGAAAAATTGAAAATTGATTATTATTGAAAATTATTGATTCCTAGGGCAAAAATGGGGTGTTTACAGCTGCCCCTCTTTGTAGTAAAGTTTGAAAAACTTAACTACAAAGACAAACAAAAGACGCCATTTTTGGCCTCCTAAATTAGGTTTTGGTAGGAAAATGCCCCAAGAGCTGATAATCCTACGATTTGAAGATATTCCAAATGATTCAAGGTAATGTTCCTTCTCCAAAAAGTGCTTTATGAGCTAACTAATTGGCGACAGGACATATCTCAAGCTTTGAGTAGAAATGTATGAGAAAGGATGATAGGAAGCGTCTTATCAGACTTGCAACCTTGGAAAGAAATATGACCGAAAAGTGCCCCGAGAGCTGACTAATCGGGAGGGTTTAGGAAAGTGCCCCTCATGGGCTGACTAACCTTTGATAAAATGCCTCGAAAAGTGCCCCCTATGGGCTAACCTTGAGGTAGAAAGTTTTAGGAAAGGGCCCCCTATGGGCTGCCTAACCTAGAATGGAAATTTGCCTCAAAAAGTGCCCCCTATGGGCTGACCATGAGGACAAGGTTTTTAGGAAAGGCCCCCCTATGGGCTGCCTAACCTAGGATTGAGAATTTGCCTCAGAAAGTGCCCCCTATGGGCTGACCATGAGGACAAGGTTTTTAGGAAAGGGCCCCCTATGGGCTGCCTAACCTGGAATTGAAGATTTGCCTCAAAAAGTGCCCCTTATGGGCTGACCATGAGGACAAGGTTTTTAGGAAAGGGCCCCCTATGGGCTGCCTAACCTAGAATCGAAATTTGCCTCAAAAAGTGCCCCTTATGGGCTGACCATGAGGACAAGGTTTTAGGAAAGGGCCCCCCTATGGGCTGCCTAACCTGGAATGGAAAGTTTTAGGAAAGGGCCCCCTATGGGCTGCCTAACCTAGAATGGAAAGTTTTAGGAAAGGGCCCCCTATGGGCTGCCTAACCTAGAATGGAAATTTTTTAGGAAAGGGCCCCCTATGGGCTGCCTAACCTAGAATGGAATTTTTTTTAGGAAAGGGCCCCCTATGGGCTGCCTAACCTTGAATTAGACTTGTCTCAAAAAGTGCCCCCTATGGGCTGACCATGAGAACAAGGTTTTTAGGAAAGGGCCTCCTATGGGCTGCCTAACCTGGAATTGAAGATTTGCCTCAAAAGGTGCCCCCTATAGGCTGACCATGAGGATAAGGTTTTTTAGGAAAGGGCCCCCTATGGGCTGCCTAACCTAGAATTGAACTTGTCTCAAAAGGTGCCCCCTATGGGCTGACCATGAGAACAAGGTTTTTAGGAAATGGCCCCCTATGGGCTGCCTAACCTTGAATTAGACTTGTCTCAAAAAGTGCCCCCTATGGGCTGACCCTGAGGACAAGGTTTTTTTAGGAAAGGGCTCCCTATGGGCTGCCTAACCTAGAATTGAACTTGTCTCAAAAGGTGCCCCCTATGGGCTGACCATGAGAACAAGGTTTTTAGGAAAGGGCCCCCTATGGGCTGCCTAACCTTGAATTAGACTTGTCTCAAAAAGTGCCCCCTATGGGCTGACCATGAGAACAAGGTTTTTTTTTTTTTTCCGGGAAAGTGCCCATATTGGGCTGACTAACCCTTAGATTGATTTTTAGGAAAGTGCTCTAAGAGCTGACTGACCTAAATGAAAATGATGGCTCAAAAGGTGCCCCATGTGGGCTAACCTCGAGAGATCTAGGGGAGTGCCCCTCTTTGGGCTGACTACCCCATTAAAGGAAGAATATCCTAAGTGAGAATCTTATTCATTTTTTTTTCAATAACAATCAAATGCAAGATGACTTAAGACTTCTGAACAAGTGATAACTAAAATTTTTCTGCAAATTTTCAAAAAATGGTCTTTTGAAACCTAAGGATAATGTGGAAAAATATTAAAGTGTTCCTTTTTTTTTTTAGTGAGCATTTCTAACAAGTAAAGAATCTGACAAGGCTCCTAAAAATACAAATAAAGGGTAAGCATTCCCTACTGCTCAATAATCACTTACTCTTTTGCCTCATTTTTCTTAGAGGTTTTGGTTTAATCCTAGAAACAAAGTGTTGTCTTAGCTTAATCAATCATCTCTTGAGGGGTTTCTTGTAATCAAGACTCATATCTTCTTCTTGGGGAACATCAGTACTTAAGGTTAAACAATGCCAATGAGTAAATTCCCTCATTCCATTTATAACTGGATATCTTGTTTTTAATTGGTTTAATCTAAGAGGACTTCCTTACAATCTCTCGGCTTAGATGTCACTCTTGACTTCTACTCCAAAAATTATGGTCTTTCTTGTAAGTAATACGCTTTAATCCGTTAGGACTTTTTGATACTTTGTAATGCAATTTAGGCTCTTTTGGTTATTGGTTTCAGAAAAGTCTGTTAATGGTTTTTTTTTTTGAAAGAATCGTCATTTCAACTTGGGTTTGTAAGTCAAGAAACTTTGAGAAAAAGAACTAGAATAGTACTTGCCCTAGCAATTTTTGCTTAAGATAAGTTATTTTCAATGATTTGGAGAAGTCTTCGAAAAGGGTAGTATATCTTTGAACTACTCTCGTATTTGGCCCTGGTATTTTTCAAGTGTTGTTGGGCTTTTTATAGGTTTAGCTACATTCTTGGCTTTTCTCATTTCTCTTCTTTTCTTTTTCTTTTCCTTCTTTTTCTTTCATTTTCATTCGTCATTTTCATTTTTTTTTTTCATTCATTCTCTTTTTTCCATTTTCTTTTCTTTTCTTTTCTTTTAGGCCCAATGGTGATCATTTCATGTGGTTCATGTGTATTTTCTAAGAATGTGGACTTCTCTTCATCTCAAATAAATTATCTACGGCTAAAATTTTGAATTGTTGCAACTAAGGCAAGCACTATTGATGTCTCTATCTTCCCAAGTATTCCATCGTGGGGTGGTTGATGGTGAGGTTCAATTTTGAAACTCTTGTTTATCAAAGGATGATTGTGTTTAGGGTAGCAAAGATGAATGCCTAACATTATCTTGATTTAACGTATCAAATTCAAGATAGACCTCCTTTAAGGAATGAGTCCAAAACCTCACATTAATAACACTCAACTCTCAAGTGTTTAAGGGTTAGTGTTTGGGACATGGTTTGCCTCTTGTCATCTTAAACCTTTTAAACCAAGATACTCTTCCATTTTATTAACTTTGCCTATGTTCTCCACTTCTCATGGTGTCCTTATGTACTGTTGTCAATTTGAACAAGCGATTTGGTCTTAAGACTCAAGGCTTTGGAGTAGTCTTCTTTATACCCTCGTTGATAATTGACCATAGCTACTTTGAAAGTGTACTAAAAAATCTGTGTCTGGTTTAGATGACTTTTGGTGGAAAGGAAACTTCAAGTGCAGCTTTTAGGGTTGGAGGGTGTTGGGACGTTTTACGTTTCGAGGCTTAAATCAAGATACGAGGAGACCTTTTGAAGTTAATGGGGTCTTTTGTTGGTTATAGAGGTCTTTGGTTATTTAGAGCAAGTGACTATGAGCTTTAGGTTAAGCTGACCATTTAAAAGCAACTTTGAGGACCTTGAAAAGATCTCTAATTGTTAGTAACTCTTTAATTTTCTTTCTTTGCTTATTTTTCTTTGTTCTTATCTTTTAGTAAATATGCAAATCAGATGCTCATACGGATGCTTTTCCTTTGTTCTTATTTCTTAGTAAATATGCATATCAGATGCTCACACGGATGCTAAAAATAATGGGTTGACAACTGATTGACAATGTAATATTGAAACTTCACTTTTATTAATTTTGAAAATTCTGGAGTTCAATAAACGAATGAAAGATAATCTATTTCCTAGCTCTCTTAGTCTTCTGTTGTGGAGGCTCAGGTTTCCCACTGATGACGGCTTCTAGCTCCTTGACCTTGTCTTGGCATTTCTCTAATTGTGCTTCCAAGGCCTTGTTCCTTTGGTTGGACTCCTTGAAGCGTCCTTTCCAGATGTTTTTCTTATAACCCGCAGTTTCGAAGTATACTTCCATTCGGGCCTTGACCTGCTCCAGGTAGACTTTGGTCTCTGGATTTATCTTGTCTGGCCTTGGTTGGGTGACGTTTGGAACCCGATATGCTCTTTCCCCTGTCTGGTATAGCTGGCGGATTACAAACTCTCTGGTGGCTCGGTGTTTTCCCACTTCGCCATCTAGCGCTCCTAGGTCCACATTCGGGCTTTCGATTCTAGCTTTCCAAAGTGCTCTGACCTCTGCCAGCTTAGCAAACTTCGCGGCTACCAACAGGTTCGGATCTTGATACTCAAAGGTGATTGCTTCGAGCGAAGGCCGATAAACTATGTCTTGGACGGTGCCGAATTGGCGGGCCGCCGAGTTTGGGTGATATCCAATACATCCATTGATCCCGATTAACGGCACTGCTTGGAAATTATTGCAAGTCAAGATGATTTTGTCGCAGCAACTCCACTTGGCTGTCCATAGGATATCTTCAGCGCTAAGGCTTCTGAGTAGATCTACCCAACTGTGGCTGGTAATGTCGTCGGGTAGCTTTAACTTTTCTATACAGGAATCCACCAGATCCACCTGTTGGGCCAGGGTTTCCTGACCATGTTCAGCCCGAAGCATTTGAGGTGGCTTACGAACCATATTAGCAGAAGGTTGATGTTGGAGCGAAGGATCCCATGGCCTTTCTTCTTAAGGAAGTTCAAGTTTCGGATCTGTTCTGCCAGTAGAGCCGGGATGTACGATCTCCCTTCCAGGAATTGGGTTACCAGCTCTGCAACCCGATAGTGGATATAGAAAGTTCCGGTGGGGAACAGTATGGTGGCGAAGGCCGTCAAGATGAAAGCCTTCACCCTTCTCTGTCTATAAGTCTTAGGGTCTCCACACAAGATGTCTTTTCTGTCCCCATTGTCTTCTCGGGCAATAAACCAGGCTTCTAGATCATCCATGCGTATGCAATACCCGTTACAGTCTACCAAGGCTTTGTTGACTGCTGTTTTGCGGATGCCCAGTAGTTTGCTGAACGTATCGGCTGGCCTGGCCTCAAGGTCTGGCGCGTAAATCTGATCAGTCAGTGCTGGAGCCTATAGCAACTGGGTATACTCCTCCAGGGTAGGGGTGATCTCATGCGGTCCGATGAAGAAAGCTGCGGGCTCGATCTCCCATAACAGGAGCATGGCCCGGACCATAGGCAAATTCGCCTCTGTCTTAGTCAGTGAGAGGACGGGGCCGATCTTTTGTTGGATAAAGGCTTGCTCCTCTGGGTTATACAAGGTAAACCAGTGGTCCAGTACCAATTTTGGGTCCAAAGGTTTGTACACCTGAATTTCTTTGCGGAGGAGGCGGTTGACTGCATTGCTAGCCATCTATTACAATAGGAAACAGCCTAGTTACAACAAGAACTATGAAAACGTCACAGGGAAATAGTCCTGAACTCCAAGGACAAAATAACAAACCATTACATTGTCATCCAATTGTCAACCCTTCTTACGATGTCATGTATGCAAGTAGGTGGGTTCTAACTGGTTCCCGAGCTCTATGGCCTCCCGCATTCTCGAAGAAATGGATCTCAGGCCATATCGAAGCATAGGGTGGGGTAGCCTAATCGGTCCCGAACGGTGAATCAACTCACTTCGCCCGAAACCTACACAATGGCTCCCCGACTTAGGTTGCTAGGACGGTCCGGGTTCGACCGCATCTACTCACACAAGCATATGTATGTATGCAAGAAACCCCCATAATAAAGAAAATACAAAATCTAACTAAACCCTGAAAAGTTAGCAACAGAATAATAATTAAAAAACACATTTCTTTAAGATAAAGATTTGAAGAGAGTCAGGTGGCTAGCCTGCTGGTATGGAGTCCCTAGCGGAGTCGCCATCCTGTCGAGTCTAATTTTTGAATTCCCATTCCTAATCCGATCTAAACTAGACCCTATGCTCATCTAATCTAGATCCTCGACTTGAGTTAGGAATTTCGTTTAATTTTTGGAGTCGCCACCCAACTGTTTGTTGGGAAAATTGAATTAAGACTAAAGGAGCGGATTAGTCTTAATTTGGACCACTAGTCGTCGTTCTTTCCTCTTCTCATTTTTGTGAAAAGAGGAAAAGGGAAAACCAGAGCTTCTAAGTCCGGAGGCTAACCTATTAAAACCTTTACGGTTACCACCTAATCTCCCAAAATTGTTTATCTTTAGAAATGTGTTTCATTTGTGTTTCTGTTACTTTTTATTATGTTTGAGAATTATTTTGAGAAAATGATTTTTCTTTATTTTAGGGGTTGACCCGAATGGGTGCCTACGTACCTGCTACTCAGGATCAAACAAGCCGTAGTTCGCTTTTCTGAAAAAACTTTAGATTTGTTGGTGAATTTTAATTCTTGCAAACTCTTTTGATTTAAGTTCTTAACGTCTTTTGGAATTTTTCTAAAAATTTCTAAGCCTAAGCTTTGATTTTATTTTGAAAATGATTTTTTTTTGGGAAAACATCAATTTTTGATTTATTTGAAGAAAAAGATTTTTCTAGGTGCTAAAACTGAATTTTTCTTCTATTTTCATAATTTTTAAATTTTTATTAATTTTCATGATTTTTATGATTTTTGTGATTTTTTATAAGTTTTTGTGATTTTTATAAATTTTTGTAATTTTTATGCTAGAACATTTTATCCTAAGTTATTATCTATCCTATTTTGAAATCTAAAGTTTTATTATTATTTTTCCTAATCTTTTTATTATTTTATTCTATTTTTTTATTTTTTTATTCTTTTATTTTTTTTTACATTTTATTTATTTTATTATTTTTTTTTACATTTTTCTTAATTCTAGAAAAATCTAATTTCTACATTTTTCCTATTTATTGAAAATAAAACAAAAACAAATAAATAAATGACTAAACAAATAATAAATAATAAATAACAAATTCGGAATAAATAAATAAACCAAATAAATTAATTAAATAAAAAAATCCGAAAAGATCCGATTTACCTGGATCCGGGTCGGTGCGCGGGTCGAATCGGGTCGGGTCGGATCGGATCGGTCACGGCGGCGGGGTTGGCTCGTTCACGGCGTTCCAGCGGTCGTTTGCGGTGGGTGAAGTGTCGAATCCTAGCTTCTTGAGGGTGCTGAATCCGATGGTGGTGGTGGCTTACTCCCAGAACGTCTCCTTGCGGTGGCTCAAATCCGATAGATGGTCGCGGCTCCAAGCTTCTCCGGCGTACTCCGATTTGCTCCTTCCTCTCTCTTTCTCTCACTTTTTCTTCGTGTTTCTTCGTGCTTTGGCTTCCTCCTGCTCTTCTCTATTTATAGGCGTCCGGAAAACCTCTTGGATAAGCTCAAATCGGCCGATTTGGATAAATCCGAATTTTTTCCGTTTTTTAGATTTGATTTTATCCCGGCGATTTGATGTTAATCTCTTGTGCTCCTTTGGTTTATCTGATGGATTTGGCCTTATCTCGACTTTAATCTAGAAGATTAAAAAGAAAACGGCCGATTTCGCCTTCGTCGGACTTCTGTCGTATTTTTTTCCTCCGGCTGGGCTCGCGAAGAAGACGATCACGCGCGACGCGCGTGACTTCCCTCGGCCAATCACATGCTGCCACGTGGCAGCTCCGGGGAAAAGAACGAAAAATTTTTGCCGAGCGCCTGCGGGGGGGATTCGAACTCGCGACCTTCAGCCTTCACACGGTTCCCATGCGCACACACGAGCCAGCTGAGCTGGCCCAATTTCCCGATTTTATTTACATCGCAAATTGTACATATGCGATGCAATTTTTTTATTTTTTTGTATTTTTTGAAATTTCAAAAATTTGTAAAAATTATTTATTATTCATCATTGCTATTTCTAAAATCATTTTTCAAAATTGAAGTGTTTTCCTATTTATTTTCATTTTTTTGAATATTTTTATTATTTATGCTAAATTAAGGAAAAATTGGGAAAAAATTAGGAAAAATTGAAAATTGATTATTATTGAAAATTATTGATTCCTAGGGCAAAAATGGGGTGTTTACACTTAGCTCTTGAACGGTAGTTGCTCGCATGAATGATTGTTAGAGGGGTGGAAAATGCATCTGGGTATGGCTTGGCATCTCTTTCTTTCTGCCTCTAATACCTTTTGCTTGTGCCTCTTCCTGGGATGTAGGAACGTACCCTAGTCCGAATGTCCCTTGTTGTCCCTCCTTAAATTGATGACCCTCCTTACTCATTACCACACTCACTTCATTGAATATTTGGAGCCCAAAGTCTTAGAACCGTCTTCCCCGATGTAAGGTATGGCAGTCTCTTTATAGATAGCATAGTCCTGCTCTCCCAGTATTGAGATGATTCGTCTATCTCCTATGAACTTGACCTTCTAATGTAGACTCGAGGGTATGGCTCCAACGGTATTTATCCATGACCTTCCTAATAGTAGATTAAAGGATCTTGGAATATTGAGGACTTGGAAGGAGATGTGGAATATTTGTAGACCAATTTCCATTGGCAAGCTGATTTCGACCACTATCTCTGTCTTGGATCCATCGAAGGCCTTAATTACTATCGAGCTTGGTTTGATGTTGCTTACATCGACCCCCAGCAGGTCAAGGGTGGCCAAAGGGCATATGTTAAGAGAAGACTCATTGTCAATGAGTACTCTAGAGACAATTGTGTTGTTACATTTTACTACTATGAACAGTGGTTTTGTGTGTTAGTCTCCATCTTTTCCCAACTCTTCGGGAGAGAAAGATATTTAGTCCATGGTGAAGATTGAATCTGCTACATGGCTCAATTTCTTTATTGCGATACCCTCTGGTACCCTGATCTATTTGAGTACTCTGAAGAGTGCTTCTTTGTGAGGCTCAGATGTTGTGAGGAAGCCCGTAAGTGATATCTAGGCTGGAACCTTGTTAAGTTGTTCCATAATTTTGTATTTGCTTACCTTGACCATCTTTGTGATTGTAAATAGGCCCTCTTCTTCCTCTCTCTCCACCATGGTGTTATGCTCTTCCGTTGAAGTCTTATACTTAGGATCATAAATTCTCCCAGAGCAGGTGATTCCTCCTATGATGGGAGGTATTTCTTGCTCGAGGGTTTGATAGTCAAATGGTGCTACCTTATACCTCTTTGAGGATATTGGGATATTGAATACATATTTCTTCTTTGGGATTTGCACCATAGTAGCTTGTCCCTCGTAGCACCTTATGATTATCGGCTTTTGGTCCGATCTGATCATGTTTATGGACTCCTCTTTCTCCTTTGGTAGGTTGTTTTCTTTTTCAAACTCGGGCCCCCATCCATTAGGTGGCCTATATTCAGTTAGGTGAAAGAGTAATACACTAGATACTCAAACCTCTCATGTGATTCGCTTAGGGTACCGATTGTTGGGTCTCCAACTAACCACCTCCTCTTGATCCGTGATTTAGGAGTTTTATTTGAGACTTAGCATGATCGCCTTTCTTGTTGCACCATTATTCTTTCTTGTTTTGTGGACTCTTTTGATTTGGAGTCTGGCTCTTCGAATGTGATCATATTGACGGTAGGCTTATGGTTAGGCAACGGGTTTGTGTTAACATTAGGTGTTGGCATGTTGACAAAGTCTAATTGCACTATTCCGACGTAAATTGGATCTTAAATCTTATTTCGAAGCCTCCAACATCTATCGGTAGAATGCCCCTCTTGGCCTATATGGTAATCACACTTAAGGTTTAGGTCAAAGTTCCGTGGCTTGTACCGGTCACTTGGGATCTCAAAGCAGATCAAATTATCTGCTCGCAGTTGAGCAAAGACCTGGTTAAGCGGGATCGGTATTAGAGCGAATTGTCTTGTAACCTTAGTAGCTTGGGTGTGATTCATTGGTGACTGTTGGATTGGGGCATTTGCGGTCTAAAATGTCACATGGGACCCAACCCTGTCTACTCTGCCAAAGCTAACCGTGTTGACGATAGATTCCTTGGCTTTGTTACCTCCTACGGGCCTTTGAGATGATGTGATTCTGGGAGGGTCTACTATTTGGAGTCTTCCTGACATGATGGCATTCTCGATTTGGCACCCCGCTACCACTGCTTCTGCAAAACTGGATGACGTCTAGCCTACCGAATGTGAGAAGTAAGTCTTCTCCAGAGTGTTAACAAAGATGAATGTTAACTCCTTTTCAGAAATCGAGGTTGTTGCCCTAACAGCCTGTGCTCTCCAACGCTAGGCATATTCCTTGAAAGACTTAGTGTGTTTCTTTTAGAGACTTCCTAGATCCATTATTGAAGGGGCAACTTCAATGTTGAATTTGTATTAGTCGTAGAATGCTCGGACAAATCTTTCCCAGGTGTTGACTTAGCTGAAGTCCAAGTGTGCATACCAAATGAGGGCAGGGCCTGTAAGGTTATCTTGGAAGGTTTGGATCATGAGTTGGTCATACTGGGCATATTTTCTCATCTTCCACACATACAGCCTTGTGTGCATCTTAGGGCATCCGGTGTCATCATATTTTTTAAACTCTGAGGTCTTGAGCTTCTCTAGGTACACCTCTTCCCCATATACCGGTAGGCTGGTGATTCCTGCCTACTCAAAACCGTTAGGCCCCTCTAGCGTCTTCATCTTGTCAGCCAGTTGTTGGAAAAGTTTTCTCTCCATCTCCTTTTGCCCATTCTCCATTTCCCTCTTTATATCGTCCGAGGTTGGGCCGAGGTTGACTTTCGATTCATACTCGAATGCCTGGTTGAGGTGGGAATTGATCTCCTCATATTTTAGAGGTTGACCCTCTACCACCTTCCCTTTTTTGGCCCTTGAATGTTCTTCTTGAGTTGGTTAGGTGGTACGAAGGAGGCTAATACTTTCGGTCAGGAGGTGGACTTGAGTAGCTAGTTGTTGGGCTGTTTGTTTTAGGGACACGATCCTTGGATCTGAGGCGATATCAACGCTAGTGTTGTTGCGGTTGTCACTGTTGTTGCCACTATTTACCATTTTGGTCTTTGAGCGGGTATAGGTTAGGCTCCTTAGAGGGTTCGGTTGTTTAGGAGCTATCTTTAACACTTAGATCGCATTTTTCTTAGTTTAATGCATATATGTAAATATGATGCATGTATCACATAGATGCTTGAAATAAAAGGGCCAACAATTAACTAATGACATAATACTGAAACTTTGTTTTTATTAATATTGGGAACTTGGAGTTCAATACTTAAAACATAAAAAGGGAAAGAAAATACAATGCTAATCTAGTTCCTAGCCCTCTTCTTCTTTGGCTGCGCAGGCGCTGGTTTTTCGCTAGTGATGGCTTCTAGCTCTTTGACCCTAACTTGGGTCTTCTTCAACTGAGCTTTCAAGGCCTTGTTCCTTTGATCAGACTCTCTGAATCTGCCCTTTCAGACATCCTTTTTGTAGTCTGCAGCTTCAAAGTATACTTCCATCCGAGCCTTGACTTGTTCCAAGTAGGTTCTCAATTCTAGACCTACATTGTTTGGCTCGGGTTGGGTGACATCTAGGACTCGGCATGCCCTTTCTCCTGTTTGATATAATTGGTGGATCACGAAATCTCTAGTGGCTCGATGCTTGCCCACTTCACCATCAAAGTCTCCGAGGTCTATGTTGGGGTTCTCAATTCGGGCTTCCCATAGGGCTTTGACCTCTACCAACTTAGCAAATTTCTCGGCTACTAACAAGCTTAGACCTTGGTACTTAAATGTGATTCCCTCCAATGACGGCCTATAAACTATGTTTTGGATGGTACCGAACTGACGGACCACTAAGTTTAAATGATAACCTATGCACCCACTGATACCGATTAGAGGAACGGCCTGGAGGTTTCTGCAGGTTATGGTGACTTTGTCGCAGCAACTCTATCTAGTAGTCCAGAGGATGTCATTGGCACTAAAGCTCTTAAGTACTTCTACCCAACTATAGCTGGTGAGATCGTCGGCAACTTTATCCTCTCTATGCAGGAATCCACAAGGTCTAGTTGTTAGGCTAGCGATTTCCAAACCATGTTCAAGCCAAAACACTTGAGATGACTTACAAACTAAATCAAGATGAGATTGATGTTCAAGTAGAGGATTCTGTGGCCCTTTTTCTTGACAAAATTCAAGTTTCGAATTTGTTCAACTAATAGAGCCGAGATATAAGATTTCCCTTCCAGGATTTGAGCCACCAGCCCTACGACTCTGTAATGGATATAAAAGATTCTGGTGGTGAAGAGTATGGTGGCAAATGCTGGTAGGATGAAAGCTTATACCCTTCTCTGTTTATAGCTCTTGGGATCCCCACATAATATATCCTTCTTGTTCCCATCATCATTCCGGGCTATGAACTAGGCTTTTAATTCGTCAATCCGGAGGCAGTATCTGTTGCAGTTTGCCAAGGGCTGGTTGATTGCTATCTTTCGAATACCCAGAAGTCTATTGACAATACCGGCCGACCCAACCTCAAGATCTGGCACATATACCTCGCTGGTTAGTAACAGGGCTTGTAGAAGTTGGGTGTACTCTTCCAAAGTGAGCGTAATCTCATGAGGCCCAATAAAGAAAGCTATAGACTCGATTTCCCATAGATGGAGGATAACCCGAATTAAAGGTAGGTTCATTTCCATCTTCATTAGCGATAAGATGGGCCCTATCTTTTGTTGGATGAAGGCTTGTTCCTTAGGGTCATACAAAGTGAACTAGTGGTCCAATACCAATTTTGGATCCAAAGGTTTGCAAACCCGAATTTCCTTGCGGAGGAGGCAGTTGATTATAGGGCTAGTCATCTATTACAAGAGAAATTTACATAAAATTTTTACAAAGTACAAATGATGCTATTACAGGTAAATGTATCTAAACTCCAGAAAAGGAATAAAAGAATTACATCATTAATCAATTGCCAGCCCAGAACTTTATGTATGCAAGATAGGTGGGTCCTAGCAAGTCCCCAAGCTCTATGGCCTCCCGCATTCTCGAAAAAATGGATCTCAGGCCATATCGAAGCATTGGGTAGGGTTGCCTAATCAGTCCTGAACGATGATTATATCACTTTGCCCGAAACTTACACAAAGGCCCCCTGTCTTAGGGTCCTACGACGGTTTGGGTTTGACCATATCTAATCACACAATTACATGCATGCAGACTCAACAGTAGCAAAAATAAATAAACTTTAAATTTCATTAAATCCCTAAAAGGTTAGCATCAGTAGTATAACAATAAAAAGACATTTGGAAATGGTGATTTTAGAAGGTTTAGGTGGCTAGCCTACTAGAGGTCCCTAGTGGAGTCGCCATCCTATCGAGTTTAATTTCTTATTTTTCATTTATACTCCTAATCTGATTTATACTAAAACCTACACTCATCTAATATAAATCCTTGAGTTGAACTAAGAATTTTATTTTATTTGGAGTCGCCACCTAATTGAAGTTGGAAAAAATTACTGATTAGAATTAATTGAGCGGATTAATCCTAATTTAAACAACTAGTCAGCGAAATCTCCTCTTTTCATCTTTTGTAAAAGAGGGAAAGAAAACCAAAGTTTCTAGATTCGGGAGCTAACCTCTTAAAACCTTAAAGTTACCACTTTATCATTCTGAAGTGTAAACCATATCATAATATCTCTTTTTTTTCCTTTTATTGCGGTTTATTCTATTTTGTTTTTTTTATTCTACTTTTTTTTATTGATTAAAACAACTTATTCTAATTTGGAAAATGTTTTTTTTTTGTTCTTTTTAAAGTTGCCCCATAAGAATGCCTACGTACCCACTATTCAATATTAAACAAGTCGTAGTTCGCTTTTTATAAAAAGCTTTAAAGGGTTTTTTTAATTTTAATTATGAAAATACTTTGGGTTTAAATTCATTATCATTTTCAAAATTTTGGAAAAAATCTAAGCCTATGCTTTATAATTTTACTTTCTAAAAAAATTGATTTAAGGAAAACCAATTTTGGATTTATTAAAAAGAAATTTTTCTAAGTGATAAAAATAGTTCATTATTTTTTTTATCCCCATTATTAAGCTACCTCTATTTAATCCCTATTATTTAATTATTTTTGTTATTTTTAAATATTTTTATATTATTTTATTATTTATTTATATATATATTATTTTTATTTTTATTTTATTTCTACTTTGTATTATTTTTTCTTTCTTTATTTTTATTTATTAGTTACTGTTATTATTTGTTTATTATTTTTATTATTTTTTTATTGTTTACTATTTTTTTTTATTATTTATTTATCTATTTATTTATTTATTTATTTTATTATTTATTATTTTTCCTTATTATTTTCATTATTTTATTTCATTATTATTATTTTTTAATAATTTTTTATATTTGTGATAATTTTATTTTTTTATATTTTAAGTTTTATTAAGCTAAACATATAAAAAAAACTAACAAAAAATTCTAACATTTTTTCCTATTATTATTTTTTATTTTTTATTTTTGAATTATAAATAAATAATAAATAAACAAAAAAATAAAAAAAATATATAAAAAAAATAAAAAAAAAATTGGCTTACTAAGACATGGGTTAATCGGGTTAGGTTAGGTCATATCGGGACAGGTCAAATCCGGGTCGAATTGGGCGGCGGTCAGAGGTTCTTCAACGGCGACGTTCCGACGGTTTTTGCAGGCTTTTGAAGGCGGTTTTCAAGCTCTTAGGGGGTGAGGAATCTAACAGTGGCGGTAGATTTCTTCAAAAACGCCTCTTAGTGGTGGTTCTTGGCTTGATCAGCAGTCGCGGAGTAGGCAGAACTCCGGCGAGCTTCGAAACCTTGTGTTTTCTCTCTTTTTCTCTCTTCTGATCCGTACTTTAGCTTCCCCCCGTCGTGCACTATTTATAAGCATTAGAAATCGAGTTGGATAACCTCGGATTTCCTCCCATAGGCACGAATCAGATTTTTGGTTAAAACCCATCTCCGATTTGCTTTTGATTCGTATAAATCTTAGATTTTGTTATGATTTTATTCTAAGTGGATGATGTTTATCCCTTTTTAGTTAAAGATTTAGTGGATTTGTGTAAAAAATAGTATCAAAATGATCGGATTTGGATTTTCCCGTGATTGGTGAGCGTTTCAGACAGAGGTTGGTGCGTGCACTCCCTCCGTCTAATCAGGTGCTGACACATGTCTTGGGAAATGAAAAAAATTGCAAAACGTATATTGCTTCCCCCGCATTTCAAACTCACGACTGAGCACCCCCCCCCCCCCCTCCCGGACCAACTAGGTTAGCCTGCTTCTCAGGTTTTATTTATTTATTTATTTATTTATTTATGCAAATTGCATATATATAATGCAATTTTTATTGTTTTATATTATTTTAAAATTCTAAAAATTTGTAAAAATTATTTAATTCCTTTTATTATTATTTCTACTATTATTTTCCAAAATTGAGATATTTTCTTTATTTATTTTATTTTTGAATATTTTTTCCTTATTTTTGCTAAATAGAAGAAAAAATAAAAAAAATGTAAAAAATTGTAAATTAATCATTATTAATGGTTAAGTGCAAAAATGGGGTGTTTACAGTATCTATCGACTTTTATAGTATAATGAATAAGAATATCAAGTGACGATTCCACATGGATTATAATTACTAGTATTGTCCCTTCTGCTAGTACTAATATGCAAAATTGAGTGAAGTAAGTAGAAAAAAAAAAGTAATTACTATTCAATTTTATTGTTATATTCTTAGACCGTGAAAATTCCTATATTGAACTAATAGCTCTCTCGAGTGTATTAATTCTTAATTTTAGGTTGATTAATTAGAATCTCTTCTTAATTAAAACTCTTAGAATTGATTTATTTCGTTATGTGAATTCTACTATTAGGTTTGACCCTAATCCAAAAGGTTTATATCGCCCTATCTCTAGAATTGTGTGAAACTCCTTCCAATTATGTAAGATTTATTCTAATATAGGATCTCTCAATTTTCATATAAGAAATCATACTTCAAACTAGTATACCAATAATATTAATTTGAAAATAATCAAGAACATATAACTAGATCACAAGAATAATAATAATTTCATTGAATAATATATTAGAAAATCACATACTCATTTTAGGGTTCATTAAACCCAAGTACAAAAAGAAAATTAAGCTAGCATCATATTGAAATTAAGAGCAAAAAATATAAAAATAGTGTATAAAAAAATCAATAAAATAGAGATTATAGTAAAATTTATTACTACATTATTACTAATTCTAAAACTTCTCTCCCTATAACTTGGACTTTGTATTCTTTTTATAATGATCCAGTGTATCTTGAAAATGAGAGTCGTATCCTCTTGGGATAGAAAGTTGGATTTTCATAAAATAGAAATTTTGTTTTCAATAGATAGGAAATCGTATTTTCAATATTGTTTATTAATTAAGAAAGTAATTTTCAACAATAGTGATTGAATAAAAAAGTGGCATTCATGTGCAACATGACCTTAAACATGGTAGTGTAAATACCCATTTAACTCTCAATAATAAATTTTCTCAAAAAATTGTAATTTTGCTTTAACATGGTCTTCGACAGCAAGCGTGAACTTCTGCATTATCTCTAGCATGGTCATGTATTTAGTCCTACAACTTGTCTTTCTTTATAAGCTTGACATGGTCTTTGACACAAACATATCACTGGGTGTGTTGACTATTATACTTCCATAACTTGTTCATTTTAATTCTGATTCATATAAAACTTATGTAATTTTTCTTTTTTTCTTTTTGGTCCAAAGTTGCTTTATAGGACCTACAATTAACATATAAGCCAATTAAGTGTAATATCCATAAAAATATATAAGAAAATTAAACTAAAGATTACTGTAAATATTACAAATAATAAGTATTTTATAATACCTATCAATTGCATACATCCAATTATGTGTGCACGTTCCTTAAATGGGCAAGTTTAATTGTTCCAAGATGAGTAAAATTCTTCATTAGTTGAGATAAATGCTCAGCTACTGAAATGACTCATTTATCAATATTAATGGATTATTTTCTCATCCATAAGGATTAAGAATGTTCTTTTTGGGTTACCTTGTGCAACTATTTACTAAAGGGGACTCTTGTATGGGGTGATCCAGTATTTGATATAAAGCATTGAATTAGGTATACCGGTCTAAAATGTTTATTAGCCTAAAGGAGATAATTTTTTTTGAAAATTGGGATATCTCATAATCACTTTATGTGAAGAGTCCCTAATGCATGCTACATTCTCCACCTAAAGGGTAGTATATAGTGATGCTCTTGGACTCTTCATGTTAATAAAAAAAAAAAAAATCCTAACATGTATTACATTCTCTACTCAAAGGGGAGTTTGTGGTGATGTTATTGGAATTTGTATTGTAAGGTTTCTTAACACATGTAGCATTCTCCAGCCAAGGGGAGTTTCTGATGATACTCTTAGATTCCTTGGTTATTATTAGCACATGAAATTTTGTTGTTACTTACACTACCCATTGATTAATTGTTACATTTTGTTTAGGATAGTTACCATCATTGTTGAAAAAGTTCAGGTTACCATCGAAATTCTCCTTAGGTCTAATTTTAAGAGGTGGAGTAAAGATGTGAATTTTGCTTTTATCATGGCTGAGATAGACATAGCCTTATGTGAGCTTAAATATGTTGCTTTTACTATTGAGAGTACCAATCATAAAAAACTCTTCTTTAAAAAGTGGAGTCTGGCAAATCGAATGTGTCTTTATGTGATTAAGAGGATGGCTTTTTTAACATCTTTTGAGTGGTTTGATTGAGATCAAGAATGTCAATGACTTTTATGATGATGTAGGGCAAAGATACCAAAAGTCTAGTAAGTTTGAGGCTGGAAACCTTATGAGTGAGCTATTAAATATAAGGTATAATGGTTCTAGGGTAGTTAGAGACTTCATCATGAGAATGGTCTATATTCAAAACAAGCTAAAATCTCATGAGATTACTCTCCTTGATAACTATATTGTTCGCCATTCCCCAATTGCCTTGCATGTTGAGTGAGATTTGGTTTGTCAATGACCTTATCTCTAAATGTGTTTATAGAAGAAAAAAAATTAAGAAAGAAAAGGTGAATGTGCCTCTTTAACTACCCAGTCTAAATCAAAGTACCACAAATCTTTTGGAAAAACTAGGAAGGGTAAGTTTAATGCTCCAAAAAGGGTTTGGGACCATAAGTAAGAGGGTAGTGGTTAGACAAAAGGAGTAGGGGGTCCCAAAGCTACCTTTAAGAAAGGCATTAAGTGCTATTACTTCAAGAAAACTGGTCACATAAAACATGATTGCTTTAAGTTCAAGTCAAGCTTAGAAAAATGCACTCATCAAGAAGGTAATTTACTTGCCTTAATTTTTTTTTAATCTTGTTTTGTTAGTGCCCCACCTAACTCATGGTGGCTTAATAGTGTTGCAACTATTAATAAGGCTATTATGTTGTAGAAGTTCATACGCAGATGGAAACCAAATGAGAGGCAGTCGAAGCTTAGAGTTGGAAATGACGTTAAAGTAAAAGTTGACATTGTAGGAATTGTTAGGTTAAATTTAGAATTAGGATTTGATCTCATTTTGGAAAACATTTTTTTTTTGTTCTGTCTTGTAGGCGGAATTTGATTTTAGTTGCCACTTTAGATAAAATTGGTTATAATTTTTTGATTGGTAATAAAAGGATCAACTTGCTTTTAAATTTAAATTGATTAGTGTTTTTAAGCTTATTGATAATTTATACAATTTATACTTAGCTCCTAATAACGTAGAAAGATGCATGAATACTGAAAATAATACATCAACAATATGTCTTATTAAGGAAAAATCTTTCTTGTTATGGTATAAAAGATTAGTTCACATCTCAAATGAGAGAATTAATAGGTTAATAAAATATTACCTTCTCTCGATTTTGAAGAATTGGATATTTGTGTTGATTATGTTGGGGTAAAATGACCAAAACTAAGAATAAAGGAGCAACATGTAGTTTCAATCTTTTAGAGACAGTGCACACTGAGATTAGTGGACCTCTTACATCAACCTTATCTGGTGAAACCTATTTTGTCACATTCAATGATGACTTTTCCCAATATGGTTACCTTTACTTAATTAAAGAAAAATCTTATACTTTTGAAAAATTCAAAATCTTTAAAATTGAAGTAAAGAAACAATTAGGAAAGTCCATAAAAATTGTTAGGTCTGACAAAGGTGGCGAGTATTATAGCAAACATGGTGTAACTGGATAACATATGGGACCATTTGCTAAATACTTGCAAGAGTGTGGAATTATTGCACAATACACTATACCTTATGGATATGATGAGCATGATGAGTAGAACTAACCTTCTTAAATCTATTTAGGGTGAAGCTATTAAAATTGCCTTGTACAATCTTGATAGGGTACCTAGCAAGTCTATTCTTAAAACACCTTTTAAATTGTGCACTGGTAGAAAACCAAGTTTGAACCACTTTCGAGTATGGGGATGTCCTACCAAGGTTAAAATTTACAACCCTTTAGAGAGAAAAAACTAAACCTAAGACTACTTGCTACTATTTCATAAGGTATCTAGCACATTTTATGGGATATAGGTTCTTTACTCTACACGTGGAACCAAAATTATGGAGTCACGGGTGGCTAAGTTTTTTGAGTTAAATGTTGCAGATGAGGTTGCAAATCATTCTGCTATTGACTCTACTAAACTCGAAAGACATATTTATATTCCTTTGCCTATTTTGCATAATGATTCTATCCCTATAGTTGTTGATAGAATAGATCATGACAAGTAGAATATGGAAAATATTCTATCCTTATGTTGTTCCTAATCACATGGAGGATCCTCAAGGTCAGGGGGAAAATATTGAGATGCCCTTGAGGAGATCCTCTTAGCAAAGGGGATCTACTATTTCTAATGATTATATTGTTTATTTAGGTGAGGTGACTATGATATTAGTTATGTAGTGGATCTTGTGACTTTCCATGATGCTATTAGTCGTTCCCAATTTAATAAGTGGATGGATGCAATGAAAGATTAGATGGGTTTCATAACACAAAATGAAGTTTGGGAACTTGTTGAACTTCCACAAAGGTGTAGGCCTATAGGTTGCAAATGGGTATAAAAGACAAAGAAAGACCTTAAGGGGATGATTGAGAGGTTTAAAGCTAGATCGGTAGCTAAAGGATTTACTAAAAAAGAAGGTATAGCTTTTAATGAAACTTTCACACCGGTATCTTCTAAGGATTTCTTTGGAACCATAATGGCTTTAGTAGCACATTTTTTTACTTGGAGCTTCATTAGATGAATGTAAAAACAACCTTGTTAAATAGTAATCTTAAAGAAAAATTCTAAATGATACAACTTGAGGGATTTCAAGAGCTAGGAAAAGAACACATGGTGTATTGACTTAAGAAATCAATCTATGGCCTTAAGCAAGCTTCTATGCAATGGTACATAAAATTTGATGAGGTGATCACTTCCCTAGGTTTTGAAGAGAACAAAATTGACTAGTATATATATCGTAAGATCAGTGGGAGTAGGTATATATTTCTAATATTGTATATTGATGAAATATTTTTGGCATGTAATAATGTTGGATTATTGCATGAGACTAAAAGGTCGTTATCCTAGAATTTTGACATAAAAGATCTTAGAGATGCCTCTTTTATTCTTGGGATTGAGATTCATAAGGATAGATCTTGAAACCTCTTAGAGCTTTCTCAAAAGGCCTATATTGATCGTATGCTTAGTAGATTCAATATGTAGAATTGTAAAGGTGATAAATTTAATCTTAATCTGTACCTTAAAAAATGATTTAGAGAAAGAGTCTACAAAGATAATACCTTATTAATTTATAGTGCAGTCAGTAGTCTTATGTATGCATAGGTTTTCACTAAGCTAAAATTGCTTTTGTAGTTGGTGTTCTTGGTAGGTACTTATCAAACCTCATAATAGGTCACTAAATTGCTACCAAGAAAGTAATGAGGTATTTGTAAAAGACTAAGAATTACATGTTAATGTACAAGAAACTGGACGATCTTGAGATTGTTAGGTACATAGATTCCAATTTTGCTAAATGTCAAGATAGTTTGAAGTCTACTTTAGGGTACATTTACATGCTAGCTGGAGGAGTTATGTCTTGGAAAAGTGTCAAGAAAATGCTTTAAGCTTCTTCCATCATGCAAGTTGAGTTTATTGCTTGTTATGGAGCTGCTACGCAAGTCGTGTGGCTTAAGAACCTCATTTCAGGCCTTGGAATTGTAGATTCCACCTCTAAGCCACTTAGGATCTATTGTGATAATAGATCTACTATGTTGTTTACTAAGAACAACAAAACTAGTAGCGGGTCTTAGCACATAGAGATTAAGTATTTCACAGTTAAGGATATGGTGAAAAAGGGTAGCATTGTTGTTAAGCATATTAACACTAAGAATATGCTTCCTAATCCTTTGACTAAGGTGCTAAGACCTATTGTATTTAGTAGATATGTTGAAAACATGGGTATTATGAGGTCTTTTGATGCATTATTTTAGTGGGAGTTTGTTATGTAATTAGACTTTCACTAAATGTTTTGTTTGACATTGTTATGTTGAGACTTCTACATTTGAGATGGTTATAATATTGATAATCATCAATTTATCTATTTACATTTGATTTTCTTTATTGTTGTATTATATCTACACTTATACATGTATATTTATGATAATTATGTCGTGTATGTTGCAATATTAGTAAATGATACCACAAGTTGATCATATGGGTAGGTATGAGACATATAGACATTTTGATGTCATGAAGTTTGCTCACAAAAGTTCTAGAGAAATTGGTAAAGGACTAACAATGAAAATAGCACATTGATCATGAAAAGGTGTTATTTTCTTGCTACACAACCACACTAAGATCCATTGTTGGAATGGTTACTAGTGTTTGTAACTATGGATTGGTCTAGTGTCAATAAGTGATACAAAGACTACCATGATTCGATATTGGAGGGTTGTATAGAATGGAATCATAGAGATGTTATTTCTAGGACTATTTATTTATTTATTTTTAAGTTATGGCTACATTAAAAATTAGTTTAACAGCTTGGAGTCATGTTTTTTAAATTTTAAAACAAACCCAATTAATATTGCCCAGGTAGGAGAATGTTAGAGTTTTTTTTTTCTTTAATTGTGGGCTAATATTAATTGGAAATTTTTTATTTAGTAAAATGGGTTGATGATTTAGTCTTGATATAAAAACATGCATGATAAGTCTAAATAAATGTAATCACAAGATATGGGTTGTGCACATCTAGTTGGATTAGTGTGATAAGGCGGTTGTATAGACCCAACCTATTAAGAGCCACGATGAAGGATCCTATTAGGGTTTTATATAAGTTGTGGCTAAGTTCCCTCTTCACTTCCAACCAGTAAATCTACTCATTGAGAGCTACCATAAAAAGGAAGAGTGAAGAGGAAGACCAGCATGTGCTATTGTGATTCTGCTTCTATTGTCAATCATGTCTTCCCAATCAAATAAGTTTATTCTCAATATGATGTTTTATTATTACACATACATGATCTATAATATATCTTACATCTCTACTCCAGAAAAATCCTTTTCCATACCATTAGTTTTACTTTCAATTCTTCTTCTTCTTCTCCTCCATAGATTATCTACTTTGGCTCATTTTTCTCCTCCATTTTTCTTGCATTAAATGATTCTCTTCTTTGTAAGGATTCATCTTCAACTTTAGCATAGCTTGACATCCCTTCTTCAATCACATGGTTTAACTCAATTTTTTTTATCATAGGAAGGGCTTAATTAGTTTGATCGGTGTCTTTTTTTTTTATTAATACCCACGTAAGAAAATTTTTTATGAACACATCAAAGGGATATTTACTTGTCATTTTGAAAAGGCAAATAATCAAATAAAAGAGTTAAAAGGTGAAAGACTTAAATACTAGAAAAGTAAAAGTTGGAAGGCTTAAATAGAAAATTGATAAAGTTAAGAAAAAGCACAAACTTATTTTTTAATATTATTTACTTTTTTATTTGAGTCCTCAATTTTTTTTTTCCTTATCCTTAAGGCTTTCTAAATTTTTTTAGCAATATTGAAAATTTTGGTTCACCATTGACCCATATCAACTTTTATAAGTCGTAAATAATATTAATTATATTAGTTAGATAATATAATAGTGAATAATAATAAATTGCTAAAAAATTAACGAAAAGAAAAAAATTGGTAAAAATATTTCCAAATCCTGAGAGCCTTGGTTGGTCACTCCAAGGCCGAGGAGTCTCAATGTCATGTCAATTAATAATCTTATTTTATGTTAAGAAGCACCGGTATACGTTTGGTGGGTTTCTATTTTTGATTAAGGAAGATCCAGTTGAAAGAAAAGTTTTACAAAATGATTAGAAGCTTTTTCCAGTCTTTTCTGAAAAAGGGAAAGTGGAAAAGTTAATGTTTGAAGGACTTAAAGAAATTATTAACAAAATTTCTACTCCTTGTCTTTTATCCCACATTCATAAGCGAACTTCTTTGCATGCCTTCGCGTAATGGCATGAGGCTTGAGTTAGATACTTTAATGACAACTGGACCATTGGACCTTTACCTTTGAGGAAACCTGTTATTAGATGCAAATGGGTTTATAAAACCAAATTTCGTGAAGATGGTTCAGTAAAACTCTATATCAAATGGGTAATAGTAATATAATAACTTCAGCAAAAATAACATTAGTGTATTGGTTAATTTGAATCGATGATGTAATAATCGACGTTGGGTTATGATATGAATAAATCAAGGTTTGGATAGAAAAGATTCTCCACCAAATATAGAATTAGCCTAGTCTAGCCATATGTTAAGTGTTGGCGATCACTTAGTAAATAGGTTGAATGGTTTCAAAAAATAGGAGCTGAATAGTTACCGATGTATGAGAATTTGAATTAGACATTTTTAACTTTTAATTTTGGAGAGCATGCTTTCAAAAGATAATAACAAGATATGACATCTTATACATTTCTGAATAAACTAATCTTGTACTTTTGTTATTATAAGCAGGATATCTTAATTACAATAATCAAATTTACTTATCATATAAGCATTAATGTAACCCAACCCATATCAAACCTACTCAATTTAAAAAAAAAAGCAAAGAATTGACTTACTATAACTACTTTATTGGTGGAAGGAAATGAATAAATAGATAAATAAAAATAACAATACCCATGGTTATTAAAATTAGAGTTTTGATTAGTTTTCATATTTAACTCGTACTTAACATTTTTAAGTTTTGGGAATGATTAAACTAAAATTCAAGTACCTTTTTTTTTTTTTTGTAGAAAAGATCATTAAGTAATATTTTATATTTAACATTTGATGAAAGGTATCTTTTCATAGAATGGTTCAATAATAACATTAATGTTACACAAAGCCCATGGTTATAAGTGTTTACCCCGCAAGGAATGATTATAGAACTAATAAAATTGATTCTAATTCTAAATGTTGGAAATAGAATAGAGAACGATACTTCCTAATCTACCTTTTTGTACTTTATATTATTTACTCGTTTGCATTAATCACAAGAAAACTTAAAAAAAAAAAAACCTTCTTTCCATAACAAAAATACCTTACTATAGATATATATATCTTTGTATTGTTATTATTATTATTTTAATTCAGTAGAATGTCCCTGGTTGATTGGATTTCTACATGAAACGGAGATAGAATATACAACAGGTATCTAGTATTAAATTCACTCGACCTGATAGAAAAGAATCCAATTTTGATGCTTAAATGGTGGAATATTCTATTTATGTCCAAGTGATGCTGCATTCCTCGTCTGTTCCTTTCAAAGAAAAGCAAAATGGAATTTTATTACGTGTTTTTTGAGCCCCATATAATGATGTCCCCGGCACTATTCTTCACAAGTTCCGAGTGTTACTAATAAAGAAAGGATCCCCTCGACAATTCTGAGGAGAAGTACCAACCAGTCGATGATTTAAGGTAATAGAATTTATTATCATCAAATGTACAACTTACATGCTTATTCTTCCCCAACTCCCTTTGCGGTTGATTCTGGAGCCTCTTGAGTGGTCGACTCAAGAATTTATCAAAACATAAGCAGTTGTGAGGTAAAAATTTATAGGAAGGATAAATGCAAATTAATAGGCATACTTATATATATATATATATATATATCATAATTTTTAAGTATAACCGGAAACCCTAACCTGCCGGTTGAGTTTTGTGATTATTCCAATAGTTTATCTTGATTTGCGTTGGTCATTTGGTTCTAGGGTACATGCACACGATCCCTCGGGGGCTTACTTTGGATCTCATGCTCCTGTTCTTATTTTCATCGGTAAGCAAAACACACATTTCACTAAAGTATCGACATTTTGCCTAATCTTGCCAAAGTTAGACCAGAAAATTGGGTTTCCATGATTGGATATTCTTAAAAATACTGGCACCTGTCTTATTGCAAGTCGCATGTCAGAAACTGCAAATTATTTGAAGCATGGAGATGCGGATGGATCATTAAACGCTTCTTTCCGGTATATTTATCGGAGAAAAAAAAGAAAAAAGAAAAAAAGCACTATTGCACACTCTAAGGTCATAGTGAAGTTAAACCATGGTAACATCACAGTTTCTGCAATAACCAATTGGAGGGTGCACTAGAGACTTAATTAATACCACGTATTCATACACTTCACATAAGGCCAAAAAAAAAAAAAGGGTACCATCCAATCTTTGGAGGATAATTTAGGATCTTAATATCCCATCCAACAAAATTAATGGCTGTGATTAAATTATAATTAGCTGAACTTTTGAAAATTGCATCTACTGTGATCCCAATCTTTTAGAAACAGTAAAACTAATACTAATTGAACAACGGTACCTTTCAAAACTGCATCCATTCCAAACGTTGAAGCAATATACAATGTATGTTGAGTTTATATAGTGAATAATTTTACTTTTTATCAGGTTTAAAAGTTCTTTTCATATTTATTTTAAGATGAAGAGTTCATTTCCATGTATATCTATACAAATTTATGGTACCTTGATGAGATATATCCTTAGATAATCCTATTTACATATTAACTAGAAGATAATTTTGATAAAGGCCGTTTGATCCATTGTCGAAGACCATTGAAACAATGAGAATCCGGGAAAGCATTGTGGTCTTAATCATTTTCAGTTTGTCCAATTAGGTCTGAGGCATTTAATTTGTTAATTATATTGATTAATTTTGAAGTATAACTACTTAGTTGAATATTATAATTAACAACAAAGTTATCTTAAGCATCATATTATTGACGCATGTGCATGCCTTTTGGCTTTTACTATATATTATGTAATATTTTCATCTACTTTTAAAAATAGATGTTTCATGTCATAATAATATATGCAATTACTTCATATGATTTTCACACGGGCGATGTAAAATGCATATTCTATAGTAAATAAAAAATATTAACATATATGATATAGATATAGCACAAAACGTATGTCTTTATAATTGAATAAATCGAATAACATATATATAATATACTTTGTATTTTCACGTAAGAGCTGTATGATATTTTCTGAGGATACTTATGCAATTATTTGTCAGATCGTTACTCCCGCATTGTGTATGGTCTTATCTAGCTAATTTATATTTATTTGCCAACAAAAATATTTACCAATATAATTAATATTTGAAATGTGCTTCAACATTTGAGCAAAGTAGTCTGGCAAGTTATTAGTAGATCGGATGATATCCTAAAAGATTGGGACTTTAAGTACAATTAACTCCGGAAAGCTCAATCGATTGTACTGTAATCCCAAATTTACACACAATATATATTATATTATCTTATTTTAATGAAGTTATTCAAAAAGCTGTTGATATAATTTTTTTAAAATAATTTTTCACAATTTCATGGGTTTTTTTTTCTTAATTTAGTGTATATACTTTCGGTTTGATTGCAATTTAGCTCTTTGATAGATGTATGTTTAAGAGATTTTTCTATAGTTCCATCTATATATTGCACTATTAATTTACGTATTAAATATGATTGATAGTAATGATTTAATGTATACAAATTAATAATAAGATTAAAGATTGAATTAATCATTGAAATGACATATGGAACCATAAAAAGTTTCATGTTTAAAAGGAGCCTATCTCCTTGCAACCATGGCAACCACATATAAAAAATAAAGTCACGAGAGTACCATATCCCAAAAAAAAAACAAAAAGTGCTATTGAAAACATTCACTAATGGAGACATTCAATTGCTATCAAACTAAAGATATTGATTGTTTATTTATTTTGCTTAATAGAATAGGGTAATAATGTAATATGAGGATTGGAATAAAACTATAATAAGGTTTGTTTTATTGATTTTGATTTTAACACGATATTTTAGGAAAGAATCAATTTAAGTATTAAATTGCCATTAATTAGTTGGACTAATGAATTTTTTTTAAGGGATTCCTTATGAAACTATTATTACAGCATTAAAATGTAACTAAATGTCCTAATAACTCTTATATAAAGAATAAGGTTATAATGGAATCATGATTACACTAAAGTGAACGTGATCTACCAAAACTAAAGTTTATGTTCTAAATCGCTAAAAGTCATTAACATAAATGGAATTTCTTAGGGTAGGGAATTAAGTTGTTCAATTTCTTAGAAAATTCAAAGGATTCGAATCCGGAAAGTTAGTTATTTTGTGTTTCTCATTTATGCTTATATTTAACTGGTAATGGTTGCTACTTCAGCATCGAATCAGACCTTTTGGGGCGTATGCCCAGCTCTCCTAACCTTTTGCTACATGAAAGACCATCAATTTCAGATGGTTCTTGCTCACAAGGCAAAGGGAGGGTGGGGTGGGAAATCCAGCTTTTGGATTTGGCCTTGCATTTGTTCAGTCGCTCGTAGACATATTGACGTAAAATGTTCGACCATCAAGTTGATAATTTATTTCAACGTGATTTTACACAAAGAAACACGTTAAAACCTTAATCCATGGTGAGTATCAAGAAATACATAACGAGTGATGTTTATGATTTTGAAAATTAGACTTGCTCCCACTTGATTCATCAAGCAAATTAGGCACGAGCCATTAGCCAACCAACCTGGTTCCAAACAAT
Source organism: Laguncularia racemosa (assembly GCA_037954665.1). Taxonomy (NCBI): domain Eukaryota; kingdom Viridiplantae; phylum Streptophyta; class Magnoliopsida; order Myrtales; family Combretaceae; genus Laguncularia; species Laguncularia racemosa. The sequence continues at coordinate 7,426,072 of JBBMOL010000020.1, read as the reverse complement.
GTGCATTTTTTTACATGCTTAGGAGCTTGGATTAGACTCAAGGAATCAATATTATTTCATAGCCCTCAAAGCCGCCCGGGGGGGTGGGTGGGTGGTAAAGAGCCGAGCGATGTTTATTTCGGGGATCATTTCTAATAAATTAATACTCAGCAATAAGATTCAAAGAAAGCCCCGTGTAATGATTGTGTGATTTATGCATGCTACATGACCACCCTAATGCATTGCTATATACAATTGTCTCATAATTTTTTTTTTTTACTTATTTACTATTTTCATATCAATGTAATTTTGCAAGCACATTAAATCGAACGGTACATGGCCAAAAGAAAATCCTGTGGGGATGGTGTGATTTATGGCAGATGACAACAATCAATGTCATGAAAAATTTGCCATGACTTTAAAGTTAATAGAGGGACCGACCCCATTTTCTTGAGAAGCTTACAAACAAGCCAACGAATTGTGGAATTGTGTGATAATTGCTTGTGACGTGAACAGCCAACTCTATTTAGTTCACACACGTCACCCTTCAAATATGAGCCTCCAACTCCCTTTCGTCTTACTCTGATAATTGAAAAGACCGATTCACACCACACAAATCACATCTTCATCCGCACCCTTCACTAACGCTTTATGGATCTAATTTTTCCAGAACCTCCTACAATACATGGCTTGAGTAGCCACAAAATTTTTACCACCTAGTTTTAAGGTTGTTTCTGTCGATTTCTCATGTAATTTCAATTGCTAAGGATGTTGGGTCCTCTTTTCCTGAAAGGTTGTTAATCTTAAACTTAGGTAATAATATGCGTGGTATAGTTCCTTAGAGCTTAAAGTACTCAACATATCAAAGTGTCCAACAAACCTATTTTTGAACTAAAAGATTGTGTCCAACTTGCGAGTTTCATTTGCTGAGTTATTCTTGTTTTCCAAATGCGATCTTGATGAAAAGCCAATATACCTCTCGGCATTATTAACGAAGTACCTACATATGATGTTTAATTGTTGCAAATATCAAATATAATATAGTAATATTGGAAATATTGATGATTATCAGAAGTCCGCTCGATTAGTCATGAGTATATTAACTGTTCGGTAGGCAAGCATGGAGAGGCAAATCAAACCTAAGTGTAAATGTCGAGTTTTCTGTTTGGAATTCACAAGAAGAGGAGGGACGGTTGAAAATTAAGCAAAGGGTAAAACCAAGTGCGCACAATGCATTGAGTAAAGTGGTGTGTCGTTGGTGCTAAGCTTTATAGCTAGGCACATGCTTCCATGTTGTTTTTTTTTTTTCTTTTTATTCCTCCAGAAAATAGATGATGCTATTTAGATTAAAAGTGACTAGAGGCTTATGAGAGAGTCCAACACTCCGATCAACCTAGTGGTAACCAGTTGGATAGAGTAAAATGAAGGAGCTAAATGGAGGATAGGCTCAAGTACATAAGCATGTGTTGAATTATGCAAATTTAAATTAATGGGGGGTTGAGGAGTTTATATATATATTGTCTTGCTTTTGCATAAGACTCAAGTTTTAAAATAAAGATAAGTAAAGAATGGATAGAGGGCAAAGCTAAATATATACAAAGGAGTGCCAGACCTGGCGGGTCAACTACCCCTTAGGTGTATAGGAGTACTAAGCTGATAACATTTGGCATCTCAGCTATGCCTTGGTGGTCAATCATACTGGTTGTGGAGCCTTTAGTAAATTCCTATTTTGTATTTCCTCGTTGCCTAATTTTTTTTCTTTATTCAATCAGCTTTTAAGCATATTGTAACCCTAAATATATGTCATTAAATGTATCGAATAGAATTAAAACCGAGAGAGCAATATAAATCCTAAGGGATGCGATTGTAGGAATATTGATTCAAAGAGATTGTGCAAATAGTGTATCTCGACATTGTACCAATGGATTATTTAAATCTTCCTCATGGTTTTTTACCTCCATTTTTTTTAAATTTTTCACATTAAATTTTTTCAGTTAATTTCTCTTTTTTTCTCTTGATTATCTCTTTTGTACATGTCCTATAATTCACAATGATGAATCCGATTAGATCTTAACAACGTTGTGCAAAGGCTACATGTGTTCCAATATTCAATTACTGAACCCAACTTTACCACCCTAGAAGAAGAATAACATACTTAAAGCCGTCTTGATCCGCAAATTTTTGTTTCAATGAGACTCTTTCATTTTTTATATTCTTTTATTTTAAGCCGCTTGGTTTCATTTATTGGTTCATGGTATTATATATATACTTTAGATTCCTAACAGAGTTTATTATTGTTTGACAATCATAAGTCTTACTAATAGCATAGAATATAATAGTTCCATATTAGATTTTCTATACAACTTCATTTACACATTATGTAATATATAGTTTTAAAATATATATATATATATAATATAAATATTATTATTAAATAAAATAATTAAATAATATAATGGCAAGGTCATAAATGACATGATGGGTTAAGGGGTAAAGTTGTCTTTTCTTGTAAAGGCTGTAAAAGCCAAAAACTTACCTAGGGTTTTCTTTTCTCCCATTTGTACATCCGCCCATTACTCAAACCTAGAGAGACGAAGAAGACAAAACCCCTACAAAAAACCTAAGATGATCTAAGGAAACATCACAACAAATCAAACAAGTAATGATTTTTAATTAGTAAAAGACCTATTCTAACAATAGATACCCAATCACGCAGTTTACTTTGATATGTTCATAGAGATTGGATCGAATGATAGATTTGAAACAAGCAAAAAGTCACTCGAATTTGGAGTTCCCAAGTGTAATCCGAGTCAAATAAGTGTACTAGACTCATATTTCATCTTTAAATCATGGAATACAATAGTGAATTGGGATTTGAATAATAGAAATTAAGATTTGGAACAAACTACAGAAGAAAAAATTAGGATTCATGATGAATAGAAAGGTATACCATATACCAAGGCATATTGAAATGGAAAATTATACAGTAAGGTACATGGCCTTAGGAATGACCATGTACTTGTGCGTGTTAAAGTATAAGCATACATGACCACAAGCATAGCCATGTACTTAGGCATGTTGGATAAAAAGTTATTACAGAAGGATATACGACCATTAGTACGATTATGCTTCAGGTTATGCTCCCTTGCATGACTCCTTCCTTAGTTGTGTAATGCAAGAAGATGTTACAATTAATTCTAATTTAATTTATTCTTATTCCAAAGTAAGAATTAAGCATGAAAATACTTTAGGAAGAGAGTTATATGACTAGAAATGAAGTAGAAAATTTAGTAAACCTAGAGTACTTGTAGGATCAAACTAAGTGTAATTTCTTATAATTGAATAAGGTTACCTACTTTAGTCAGAGACGTGTAAGACTATAGAGACATTTGTTCAGGTGAGTGTTTACTTTATTTGTTGTATATGATTGCTAAGTAATTATTTAATGAATTGGATATGAGATTTATGTATTATAATGTGATAGGTGAACGGAATATTGTATGTTGCTTGTGCTTGGCTCGATCTAAGGGCACATAATGGCAGTTCCCTAAGGGAGCATATCGATTATTGGTATGTCGCGTTGTCCCAAGTAGAGTTGTGTATCGAAGTGATTTAAGGTAGATTAAGATTAGATGGGACTCATAGTGACAGTTCCCACTAAGACAAAATTTAGTATATATCGGGGTCATGAGTACTCCTATGTTATATGATTGATTTGAAATGATGTATAATATGATGTATGATTGTGTTGTTGATTAATATTACATATATGCATGTGTTATTAATATAGTGTGTCACGAGCATGTGAGTGTAGTATGCAGGTAGTAAGCTTAAATTAGAAATAAGGAGATGCTAGTAGACTTCTAGTTATGAAAATTTATGTTATCTTAGGATTATTGTTTTTTATTAAATAATAAGGATTGTAATGACTTATCTAAAAGTTATTCATTTTATATGATTGAAGTTATATTAGTATGAATATGAATGGAAATGAATAGGTTTTGAAGTAATACAAAGTGATAGTGACATGCGATGAGTTGTGATGTCCTAGGTTCTAGGGCATTACACATTAATAAAATTGAGTCCACAATTATACAGGGTGCCAAATTCATAATAAAATGATAACCTTTTATTTTAGTTAACATACTAACCCTAGCTAAACTATTAATTCAAATTCAATCATAGTAATACAACATCTCCATCCTTCCCCATCTTTATTATCATCATCTTGCTTTAGTTACGTAAACTTAATGATCTCATAGCAGCCATCTCAAATTTTAACCTATTTACCTAATATGAACCTATTAACTAAGGACCCAGTGAGAAATCCACTTTAACCTTAGTCAAACAATATACTTGGAATTTACAAACCCTCTAACATAGTACTTGAGACCTAAATCCAAATCTTACATCAACATGCTGCTCTTTGACTCTACATAGATAAAACACACTACTTCGCTAGAACCAACTCATTATATCATACACAACTATGATCTCACTAGTCTTGACTAGGGATGCTCATAGGACATACTCCATTTGAGGGTTGAAAAATATATAAACACCCTAAAAAAATAGTAAAAGGAAAAAAGCAAATAAAAAAAAAATCCGGAACATTATTTGTTGTCTAAAGCTTATAAGGTGAGAGACCGGTCATTACCACTACCTTAGTGCTTTGTAGAGAATCACCAATCATGAAGTATATTTAGATTTAAAAAAAAAAAGAAAAAAAGAAAAATATTTCATGACTTATTGCAAAGCATTTGGTTTTCTCAACAGATTTATATATATAATGATTAAATAATCTTTGATTTCAAGCATAGCCATTTCTCAACAATCTTTAGGGAAAGTATATTTTTAGTCATTAATATTTACCTACCTTTCCATGGGAAACTAAAAGCATACTAATTAGTTTGTTCTTATTCTAATTTATTATTAGGTAAAGGCCCAACCTATGATCACATGGTTTAAAATGTCTACAAAAGCCTCTTTTTAATAAATGATTGAGTTTAGTGGAACCTATATGAATGTTGTTTTGTGAGGTGAATTTTTTCCAATAATTTTTTTGGAAAATTGTATTTACTTTGAGAATCGGTGAGTTAACAATTTGTCTTTGCCACCATCTCATGAACCATACAACTAATTTAAGCTTCCATTATTCAATATAGACTATTAATCTACACTAGACAACATGTGAAGTGCAACCTAAATTGGTCTACTTCGGCAAATTTTAGCTTTAGAAGTCCTTTATGTTTCTGCTAAATGTCAATTAAATCATCTATATTTAAAGTGAGTTATTCAAGTCCTCAATATTTAATTAGAATTAATTAAGTCATTTATATTTATATCACCATCTAAATCCCCTATATATTATCGTACATCATAGGATCCAATTAAAAATGGACTTACTTAGTGTAATAACACAAACATAAAAGATTTAAATAATTTTCTTAAAATATAAAGTATTTAATTAAATGTTTACAAAAATTTAAGAGATTTAAATGGCTCAATTAAACCATAGAGAACCTAATCGTTTGGTACAAGCTAAAAGGATTTCTAGCATACTTTTCCCCTTTAACTCCCATTACACCTAAGCCTTGTGTCACCACTACTAATCTACTCCTATAGCCAACAAGATTGCCATTGCTCCCAGCACCAAGATACTAGTCACCACTTTTTATAAACCTAAGTCTCCATTTTCCTCTTCCCTACTCCTTTTTCTTTTTAAAAGTCTTTTTATATTTTAATTTGTCTCCTCTCTCTCTCTCTCTTCTTTTCTACTCTTATTTTCTTAAAACATTCTTAAGGAAAAACAACTCATCAAACACCTTATGGGTCCTTTGTGTTCCAACCTCATAGATAATTTACATCTCCATTACGCCTCCAATCCTTTTGCACAATTGCATCATAATTGGCTTCTCTAAGGATCACAATTTTAAAAAAAAAAAAGGTGATATTTTACTCTATAAACAGTTCATTAAATGATTAAATCTTTAATAAACCTAAGCTTTCGGCACTCACTTGATAAGATCAATTTTGTTAAACCACTACAACCATCTCCTAGGATATAAAATCCTAATCAATATGGTATTAAGACCGCAATGCCACATACAACACAACATCATATGTAGGTATAGACACAAGCTTTATCATATTATGATAGTCTTAATTGAATAATGGTCCACCTTTCATATGTAACAATGCTCATATTTCTCATATTATGCTAGTCACTTAAAATGTTGTCTATTTCCTCCCTCATATATAATCTTTTCCTCATCATAAACTCTTATATCCCCTCCCACACATTCAATCCTTTTCTTGGTCATTGAACTATGTCATGACAGCACTTACATCACTAGTTTTCATCACTCTTCTCTCCATATGCAACTACTTAACAAAAAAAAAAAAAAACTTCTCACTAACAAATTAGAAATCCTCTCTACCTAGTTAAACTCGTCAATTTCTTAAACCCCTAATATCTCACAGTCTGAGTCCCTTTGAGAGTGAAATGCTCATCAATGTTATCCTCACTAATTATGTTGCAAGTTTAATGGCTTCAACATATTCATGTTCAACCTACCTCTTTATCTCTTGAACCTTTCATTCCTACAACATTAGAAAATTCAAATATTAGCCTTCTCAAGTTCACCTCAATGTTGTTTTAACTAAGGTTGTCAAACTCGTGATTCTAAGTAAAATCGCGAGAAGATTTATAGAATCGAAACATGTAATTGAAACATAAAAATGTAAATTTCCACAACCTATGTAAAATAGCTTTTAAAAGCTATAGATATATTTACTATAATCATAAAAAAATTAAATATAAGATGGAATAAACAAATTTAATATAAATTTTAGTTACAATTTATAATAAAAATTATATACTTATGGTATAAATAAATTAATATAAGTTATAATGCTAATATATAAAAATATAATATAAATAGAAATACCAATATAAAATGAATTACAACATAAATAATAATAATAATAAAATATAATGCTAAAAAATATTTACCAACCCTTTTGTCATCATTAAAAGTCAAAATTACCACTAACTCCCTCTTTACCAACATCATTATCATTGTCATCTTCATCCTCAATACCAACATCATTATTGGAATTATTATCAACATTACTTTATATTATAATTCAAATTTTTTTAAAGAACTAATAATATTCATATCTTGTAAAAGTTAAGTTTTATTTTTCAATTTTTAGCTTATTTAACTAAAATATGTAGAATCGATAAACTCAGTTAAAAATACAAAATTTCACCAATTTTACATGTAGACTTGTGCTTATACCACAAGTCTATATGGAAAAGATTTTATATCCGAGTCAACTTAGAAAAGTCTTCTAAAATCATAAACTTGTAGAATCATATGGGTAGAATCGTGATTTTAACAACTATGATTCCAACCATTAGAGATCATTCACTCTGCTCTCTTATAATCCGCTATAATGTCCAACTTAAGCTATTAATGTTGTATTCTTTGTTGATAAGTATTCAAGACACTTATAATTATTTTTATTGTTGAGAAATTTTTCTCCATAAAAATTAGACTATATCATATCAATGGAGATAGTGAATTTATCAAGAAAAAACTCTCAAAATTTCTCATAAATAATAGTATTCTCATAATTCTCCTTTCTAGATTCACATCAAAAGAATGACACTTTTGAACACAAATGCCAATATGTCAATGATGTTGCTCACATAATCCACGTCCATTCTTAGCTCCATTGTAGTCTCACAATAATTTACATTAATAATTGTTAGCCCTCTATCACTTTCGATCACAAATTACTTAAGAACTTTACTACTATTGTATACTTGAATAGTGTTTCCCCCATACATTTGGTTACTTGTGTTATCCTAACCATTCATATAAGCTATCACTAAACTAGATCTGCATTCTAATGCTTATGTCTTCATAGGCTACTTCGCCTAATATAAAGGTTGTGACTACTTCAATACTCGGATTAGTCATGTTTACACAAGTCATTATCTCATCTTTTATGAACTTGTGTTCCCCTTCCATACTCATGTAAACTCATTTGCCTCCACTAATCCACTATATTTATCTTGCACATCCTATTGCCTTTAATCTCCCCTTCCCCACACCAAGACTAACTAATTCATAATTACCCATTCTCTCTCTCTCTCTCTCTCTCTCTCTCTCTCTCTCTCCTCTCCCCCCCCCACTTTACCACTCATTATATAGTCAACACACTTTCTAATTTTATCACCACGATGATACCCTTTTTTACCTATTCTCCTCCTCCATCACTACTTTCTACAACTTCTCACATACTTCTTACTAACTACTGATACTATCTCTCATTACCACATTTTTTTGACACATAACTTATATCACCTCCACCTCTATTAATATCATCTTATGATTGTCTACTCAAGTATTTCAAACCTAAACACCTTTTTCATCTCTGAAACTATGTCAAATTAGTCATGTTATTACACTATGCTTTTATAATATTCCACTTTTAAAAATTACCATAGACAAGGAATGACCCCCTTCTCAGACATATAACTTTGGTCATTATTCATCCCACTTCCAATCAAACTACAATAGGTAATACTTGGAAGTATAGCTCTAATGGGCATAATGATCATTATAAAGTCCACTTTGTTGTTTAAGGGATCACCTAAAGTGAAGGCATCGATTTCAGCAAGACCTTTAGCCCAATTTTTAAAACCTATGACCACTAAGTTCATTTATCTCATGTCGCTCCTCTAACTTAACTACTCGATAGTTGAATGTAGACAATACATTTCTTCATGGCCAACTCATGGTTTAGATCTTGACAAAACAACAACCTAGATCCACTCATTCATGCCCTCTCATTATGTCTACAAGCTTTAAAAATCTCTCTATAGACTCTAATTAACTCTTCAAGCTTGGTTTCACCAATCTAGCAATTAATAACTATAATTAGGTTTCACTTTAAGTGATGCTAGCACCCTCTTATTTGTTACTCTCAAGGTTAACACTTTAGTTACACTGTTTTATATTGATGATATTCTCTTCGCTCACAATAGGTCGACCTTTCTCTCTCACTTTATTTGGCTCCTTTCTTGTGACTTCATGATAAAGGATCTTGAGGATCTTAATTTCTTCCTTAGCTATTTATGGCACCTACACTTTATAAGGCCATTTGCTATCTCAATGAAAATATTTCTAAGACTTTCTCAAATCTCATCATATACACTTGTGGATTCAATTGGTACAACCTTGTTCCCTCGCTCTTAATTTAATGCCAATGGTTTTCCCGCCTTGCTGAACCCTAATCATTTCATAAGTATAGTACCTAACTATGCTCAAACACATATCACATTTATGGTTAACCAGTTAAATCAATATATGTACACTCAAGTACTAATTTCCTATAGATCAAAAACAAGTTCTCCACTAGTTTCGTAGAATTTTCTCCATTAATATTTTCATTATCCGCACATCAATTACCCTAATGACCACTTATGGAAATGTAGATTAGGTCATGAGATCTACCTTATGAATAATCTTATATCTAAGTATTTTGAGAAATTGCTAAATGTCTCTCATAGCTTTAGTGACCTTGACTATTAGGCCTTGTGTTAAGGTTGACGCACACAAAATAATAAAGTAAAGTTAAAAGTGGAAGAAAAATAAAGGCATAAGATTTTATCCTAGTTTATCTGTTAACTAGGACTACGTCCAATAGAGAATTCCACTATAATTAACACCTCACTCTCTAATTTTCATCACACAATTACAAGTGAATAAGAAAATATATAGTAACAGCTATTCATAGGCCTAAACCCAAACTTTTAATGAACAAATATAAGCTTAATTGCTAAAAGCCCTCTAGTGTTCAGGGGATGTACGTGTTTTCCTATCGTACTAACAATGAAACCTACGTACTTTCCTATCGTAGGGGAATATGAGCCACACTCCAGCATTCTCCCACTTAATAAATACTTCCCATGCCTTTTTAAACCCAACACAGTTGTACACCATTCAAACTTTTTAACATTTACTGCCTTGGTAAAAAAAATTGCATTGTTCACTTATGTGTCAACTTTTTCCAGCACTATAACTTTTTGTTCTAATTTCTCTCGAATGAAGTGATATTGTATATCAATATGCTTTGTTCTTGCATGAAAACCAAGACTTTTAGCAAAAAAAATATAGCACTTGGCTATCACATCCAATCTTCACTCCTCCTTGTGTAAAACCAAGTTCTCTATACAATCTGCTTGTCTAGATCACTTTCTTAACAGCATGAGTAAGAGCCATGTATTCCACTTCAATACTAGATAAAGCAATCGTACTTTGTCTCTTGCTCATCCAACTCACAACTCCGTTGAATAAGGAAATAACATAACCGCTGGTCAACCTTTTGCTATCAATGTCACCTCCTCAATCAGAATCAACAAAACACTTTAGTTATAATGCTTTATGTTTATTTGAGCTTTTCATGCCTTCATAACATAACTCAAAATTAGATGTACCGTGAAGATAACGAAGCACCCTCTTTGCAGCTATCCAATGCTCCTTTCCTAGATTGGACATATATCTGCTCAATATTCCCATTGCTTGAGCAATATCTAAACGAGTACATACCATGGCATACATCAAGCTCCCCACTACGTTTGCATATCGAATTATTGCCATCTCTTCAATTTCCTCTTCAATCTTAGGACATTAAGACACTGATAACTTAGAACTTGTGAACATAGGAGTCTTTATTGGCGTACAATCTATTATATTGAATTTTTTCAACACATCTTCAAAATATTTCTTCTAACTTAACCACAACTTTCCATTCTCTCACTCCCTTTTTATCTACATGCCCAAGATGAAGTTTGCTAGGCCTAAGTCTTTCATCTCAAACTCTTTTCCCAACAGTCCCTTCACAATACTGATCATACTCATACTATTCCCAACTAGTAGCATATCATCAACAAATAAGGTTAAAATAACGAAATCATCATTTAACCTCTTCACATAAACACAATAATCAACATCACAATGAACAAAGCTAAGCTTCAAAGCATAGGAGGCAAACTTTTGATACTACATGCTTAGAGATTGTTTTAGGCCATATAAAGACTTATTTAGTTTGCAAACAAAATCTTCTTTTCCCTTGACCACAAACCCATCCGGTTGCTTCATGTAAATATCCCCCTTCAAGTCATCACGTAAGAAAGTTGTTTTTACATCAAGCTGCTCTACCTTTAGATTATATGCAGCTGCTACAGATAAAAAAAGTCTTATAGAATTTAATTTAGCAACTAGAGAAAAAATCTCACCATAATAAACTCCTATCTAAGAATATCCCTTTGTAACTAGACGAGCTTTATATCGTTCTATATCTCCTTTGCGGATACCTTTTTCTTAAATACCAACTTACAACCAATTGCCTTTCGATCTGTAGGTAATTTTACTAAATTTCACGTTATGTTTTTACCCAATGAGTCCATCTCATCTGTCATGGCTTTCTCCCATTGTTTTGCATCTTCATCACTTCTTGCTTCCTTGACATTATTTAGATCATCACCTATAATAGTCAGAGCACAATCTTCATTACTAGCAAATAAAGTATACCTCTCAGGTGGTCTTATTTTCCTTGTGGACCTCCTTAAGGCCGGTTCAGGTGGAGCTGTAACTTCAAACTCAATATTAGAATCCACACTATCATCCTCCACGTTAAGATCATCATTTTCAAAATCTGAATTTTTTGTTTCAACTCATGTAGCTTCTATCTTTCCCTATAAACCAACATCTAACTCAACCATCTGTAGTTCTTTAGGAGCCTGTGAAACAATCTGATTTATCGCAGATTCTTTAAATACCACATATTTGCTATAAATAATGTGTTTAGTATCAGGATTCCACAACTGATACCCTTTAATACCATCTTTGTACCCAATTAAGATGCACTTCTCTAACTCTCTTTCAAGCTTATTCCCCTTTTCCTTAAGCACGTGTACATACATTTTATAGCCAAATACTCTAACATAGGATATATTTGGCTTCTTCTTGAATAGTGCCTTAAATGGTACATAATCCTTCAAAGCTGATGTAGGAGACCTGTTCTTTAGATAACACACCAAAATTCAGTTGCTAAGTTTGTACCACTTAACTACTCCTTGCTTTCTCCATAAGGGATCGATTAAGTCTCTTTGCTACCCCATTCTGTTGAAGTGAATATGGTGTGGTTTTTTGCCTTGCTATGCCACTATTTGCATAGATTTGATCAAATTTCGCTAAATAGAATTCCCCTCCATTATTAGTTCACAACACTTTAATCTTTCTAACAAATTGATTTTCTACGAAAGCTTTGAATTCATGAAATTTTTTTAACACATCATCCTTTCTCTGCAAGAAATATATCCACACATATATGGAATAATCATTAGTAAAGGAAACATAATACCTTGATTTTCTAAACGATGCTACAAGTGAAGGACTGAAAACAATACTGTGAATTAAATCCAGAATCCCTTTTGCTCTCCCTCCAATGAATTCAAAAGATACCCGATTTTGTTTTCCGTATAGACAATATTCACAAAATCTGAAACCAATTAAACAACTTGGGATTCCATTTGCCATCTTCTTTGAAGCAAAGGTTGCCAATCCTTTCTCACCAATATGAACTAATCTTCGATGCCATAACATTGCAAAATCTTCTTTCACCTACTATGTGATATAACTCTTACCACTAATCACTATGCTTCTAGGCAATTTCCACAACTTTCCACACCGTTCGCCTCTAGCAATCACCATAGATCCATGAGTTAGCTTACATGAATACTTATCGCTGATGAAAGTAATACCAGCATCTGTCATAGTTCCAACAGAAATAAGATTCCTAGTAAGACTAGGAATATGCATCACATCCGAAAGATTCTTGACTATCCTATCCTTAATCTTCAGATTCACCTTTCCATTACCGACAATGTCAAGCATTGAATCATCTCCCATTCGCACTGTACCTCCTTGATATGGTTCATAACAATAAAACCAATCTCTATAAGGTGTCATGTGAAAAAATACTCCAGTATCAATTATCCATGAACTATGGTTAACCTAAGATGAGTTGCAAATGAGATATATGTCTCCCACATTACTGTCATCATCTTTCTTTGTACTAGACGATGATGCATCATCTCGCTTCTCTGGACCCACACTTTTGCTTCTACAATCCTTCTTCAAGTGTCCAATTTTTCCACACTTCCAACACTTTATTTTGGATTAATTACGACTTTTAAATATTCCTCTAAACTTATTCCTGCTAACAAATCTAGATTTGGATCATTCACTATTCCTTCCTCTTACGAAAAGAGCATCATTCGTTGCATTATCTGCTCTTCTCATCTCCTTAGATAATAAAGAAAATACGACATTCTCAAATGATAGCACACTAACACTAGTGCCAATCGAAACAATTATATGTTCCCATGAATTAGGCAACGAACACAGCAAAGTACATGCTTTATCCTCCTCATCCAGATTAACATCAATAGATGTAAGCTGCCCACATATAGTATTAAAATCATTTAAGTGTGCAAAAAAGGAATTACCTTTACTCATCTGAAGGTTGTACAATTGCATCCACAAAAACAACCTGTTCACGAGTGATTTACTTTGATAAACGCTTCCCGATTTAATCCAAAGATCCTTCATTGTCTTCTTAGAGGTCACATTCACCAAGACGTTATCAATGAGGTATAGCCAAATTAGGCTTCATGCTTTCCGATCATCGCTGATCTATGCTTTCACTTGAGTGGATGTGTCGCAATCTCCTCCTCCTTCGCTTTCTCCTTGGTAATTAACTCAATTTTATCTTCTTTAATTACATATCATAGATCTCTATCCACGAGCAAAGCTTCCATCTTCAACTTCCATAACTCAAAACCCTTTTCCGCCGAACTTCTCCACTTTAATCCGTAATTAATCGGCAGGCATCTTCCCAAGATTTGATTTTTTTTTTTTTTCTTTTTGGTTCTCTCTTCACGAAAACCTAATCTCAAACCTCGCTCTAATACCAGATGTTAAGGCCAACGCACACAAAATAATAAAGTAAAGTTAAAGGAGGAAAAAAAATAAAGGCACAAGATTTTATTCTAGTTCACCCATTAATTAGGGCTTCTTAATATAGTAACAGTTATTCATGAGCCTAAGCCCAACACCTTGCTTATGTAGTAACAGCTATTTATGCGTAGGACTCATGTGCTTTTCTATCGTAGAGGAGTATAAGCCACACCTCAATACCTTACTTATGTAGTTATTAAATCCACCTAGACATTTTTAGCTTGAAAGAGTCATTCTTCAGTGTCATTATTCATTATTGTGACAACTTTGGCGTTTTCAACCTCTACATTAGTCTTCCATAGATTATTACACTAAAAATTTGGATATTCACTATCACTTCGTGCATAAGTAGGTGATAAATGGTGATATTTTTTTATCAATATGTTCCCACACTACGACTTAGTGTTAACTTCCTTATAAGAACCAATCTACTACCAATCTCATCTATTAATTCTCCATTTTAATAATGATTCTTACAATATGAGATTGATGGGACATGTTTCCATATGTAAAACATCACAAAATCTTATATTTCTATATGTAAAAAATTGACATAAAAAGAGGATTTTCTACATAGTATATATGCATACTCCATTTACACATTGACAAAATACTGTAAGTATATTGGAAGTTCTCTATATTTGTGCCAACATTTAATTAAGTTGTGTATGTTTTATGTAGTTATTTAATTCCTCTATATTTACAGTAAAGTCTATTAAGATTTTTTTTTTTTTTTTGCATTGAATGAGTTAATTAAGTTATTTATGTTATCATACCACTAAACCTTATATTTTGGGGAATTTTAATGGTAAGACTTACATGGTACAACAGTATAAACATAAAACATTTAATTGACTCGTATAAGGATCAATTTGAATTTAGGCATAAATTTTGTTTACTTAAAAGACTCAATTTTGATATATTTAACTAAATTTGGGCAAAAATATGAAGAAAAAAAATCTATTATATCTTGTTCCTAACAAATGACTAGGCAATTAATAATAAGTAATAGTTTTTTTGGTGCTTATAACCAACATTTTAACATTATGAAAAATTTTACTATTAAGACGTATCGCCTTTACTTGTATGGATGCTCCTTTTTTTACTTTCTTTGAATCAAATAAAAAGCTACTATAATTTTATCTAAAATTTTTAGGGTTAACTTATAATGGTTCTACGTAGGGAGAAGTATACTTTTAGTACTCAAGGGTTATCATCTTTTTTATTTGAATCATTAGCCCTTTTTCTTCTTCTTCTTCTTTTTCTTCTATTTGAGTTCTTAACATTTTCAAAACCTTACAAAAATAAGAATTTTTTTTAAATACGTTAAATTTTCTATTCATTTGGTACAAGCATGAGCCTCCAATTAATCTTACGCTAGTTGACTAAGATGGCTATGATACACATAAATTTTTTCGGCCCCTTTTTCTTAATTTAAATTATTATTTTTTATTTTTATTATATTATATCATTAAAGATATTTAATATTATTTTTTATAATATTATGTAAATAAATATATTAATATCATTTTTTTGTCAATTTAATTATTATAAACTAATTTGAAGTTGATACATGTCATGTATTGATGGAAATTTTAATATATTTAATGAAAGTTCTTTTTTTGTAATGTTTTAAAAATGTTGAAAACTTAAATAGAAAAAAAATATTGAATACTTAAATGAAAAAGTAGATAAATATTCAGGACTAAAAGTATACTTATACCTTTTATGTGTTCATACCTTATTATGATTTTTTTTTTTTGGCAATACTAACACTTTCCCGCTTTCTTATGTAAAAAGTGCATTGGCAAGAGTATCTCCAATGCTAGATGCTTGGCACACCTTACAATGCTATGGGACCAGTTTTGGATCTTTATGCGTTGTATGAGTTTTTTAAAAAGTTGGGGCCTTTATCATTTTTTTTTTTTTTAGTATTGCTTTAGTTCAAATTTTGTATTATGTGAATCCCCCAAATAATATAAATAAATCTGAAGGATTTTTATAACAAACCATATGATAAAGTATAGAGGCTTTTAAGAAAAAGAATCTTTTAAGACATTGATATAATACTTAGAAATAGAGTTTTTAATATTAGGGATAGTTTAATTATATTTTATGTCATCACCAATAACCAAGTCCTTAGTAAAATCAGTATCATACTATTGGGAAATGGCTGTTTCATTAAAATGTTATTCGTGGAAATTTGTAAAAAGAAAAAAAAAAGTTTGTTTATTTCTCCAAGTTCCTTAAGATCCTTATTATTTTTTTGGGGTAGAAAGAGCACAACATTTTATTAGCAAACCAGAACAACAAGATAACACAAAAGAGCATAATGCAAAATTGTCATAGGCATTCCTAGGTAGTAGGTTCGTCATCAATATCTCCCAACGGTTGGTTAACACTGCCTTCCTTCAAACCATTATCCAATAAAAACACATCTAGAACCTCAGTTGCATCAAAATACATACCGGAGAAAATATTAGAAGAAATTGAAAGTTTGACAAGGTCATCTGCTACCTTGGTGCAATTCCTGCTTGTCTATGTCCACTTTAGCTCCTTAATCCACGGGTTGCTAGGTCTTTTGCCTGCATAAAGCAGTCACGTTAGGAACAAAATCCATGTTTGGTGTGTCTTTCATCATCTAATCTAGTGCACTTCTAGAGAGTCAACCTCACCTCTACTTCCAAATTCGGGATGTTTTATTCAACTGCTTGGCTTAAACCCCCCCCCCCCCCCCCCCCCCCCCAAAAGATCGGCCCATAATTTAGGCCTTAATCATAAACCAAAATATATATACATGTTGTCTTTATATTTGTAGGATGGAAAAGGAAAAAAAAAAAAGAGGTCCCATAATTTTGAAAAGTTGAGAAGTTTGAGGCTATTCTTCTTTATTTGGATCCACAACTTCCAACTAAATTCTCCTTCAAAATTAGAATGGATTAGATTTTCTAATATTCTATCCCTTAGAATTTAACAAGAGGGCTAAAATTATTTGAATCCTTATATTACAATTTATATTAATTATTTACGCCTTTGTTATTATAAAATAAAAAGTTAAAAATAAAAAATGCACCTTCTTCTTCTCATCCTATTCTTCCTCCTCTTCATTAATATCCTGGTGTATAGCCTTCATTCCACTATTAGCAAATTTTCAACGACCAACCAAAACCCTATTTATGAAAGAAAAAGAAATGAAAGTGAATAGTGAGATAGGAGTTACAAGGGGCAGCCCAGTCTTGGGAAAGGCAATAATATATCGAAGCAGCAAATTAGTGGTGGAGCCTTAATTAGAATGGTTAGTTTTTAAGTAAACACACTATATATTAATCGCTCACTTAATTGAATGGAAAGTAAATAAATATTCACTACCCCTCTATTTTCTAAAATATAACTATTACTGTGTTTATTTAATATGAATTACTATCATGTAGAATGTAAATGGCAATTTAAATGAGAAATGAGAATTTAATACCAAGATCCTATAAATTATTATTCCTCCTCTATTCGTTTTGACATTCCTTATTTATCATTGGTCCTTGGAGGCCCCAGTCACAGAACCACAACCAAACTATACCATCATTTATCCACTGTCGAACCAACCAAAACCATCAAACCCACCACCAGCACTAAACCTTCTCGTCATGCTTGGTTTCAACTAAGACCCTCTCATCATCAAATTCATCCACCCTGCCTGGTTTTGACTCGAACCTCGCTCCATTAGACCATCCTAACAAGGCCTAGGTTCGCAATGAACCACTAACTCTCAACCAAGGTTGGATTTGAACCAATCGTGGCTTGCGACCTGGGTTTAACTTAAACGTACTATAGCTTGTATGTATCACCATGGCACAAAGTAAATCGTCTTGACCATACCACTTGACCAGGCGCACTAGAGCCGACTCACAAACCGAAGATTGCATCCGGGTTCACAGAAAAGTTCATCTAGGTTCGCCTTGGTCGACTTAAGTGTAGTTAGAATGAGTTTAATATATTGCTAGGATGGTGGCTGAGGTTTGGGTTGGATATTGTGGTTAGGGATTAAAAAAAAAAAAGAGGTCAATATAGTCAATTTTTATTGTATCATTAGTGTATTATGAAAAATTTATCTTATAATATTTTTTTATATCATAAATATTATGATGCTTTAGGTGAAAAGTAACCAATAATATATCAATAAATCTTGATAGGCATTTTTTAATCATTGGAATAAAAAAATTAATTAATATTAATATATTATTTATTATTTTATTTTATAAAGCAATATCAATACTCTTTTCATATTTTACCAGTAAACCTACATTTTATATGAGTTATGGCAAATATTCTTTCCACATTATTTGGTGGAGGGAAAATCCATATATATGGGATTTTTTGCATACTTAAAATAAAAGAAAAAAAAACAAAAGAAAAAGGAGGTTTGTATAATCTTGATGTCTATCTGTTATCTTAAAAATGCACCATACTCTGTTTATATTAAAAATTTATCCTTTTCATTAGTTTTAATAATAATAATAATGACAACCAACCATTGGGAGCGTGGCTAATTTTTTGCACTTGGTAGTGGTGGCTCAACATGATTATTGCCAAGTTTACCATCGACAATTAAAACTTGCTAGCCCAGCATTGGCAAATTCTACTGGCCACTACAGGAAAGGGATAAAAGCCAAATGCAGAGGCTACCTCCCACAATCAATTAATTTTCCATTTTATCTAAAAACTTCATAATCTATCTATCTAATGTATTTAAATGTTACCCTTATAAGAGCTATTTAAAAAAAAAAAATGAGAATGGGTGGTTACCATCATAATTAGCTTATGAATATTCACAACCCAACATCCAAAACAATAGAAAATAAAATAAGTTTCTTTATATTCCTTTCTAGGAGATAAGGTTAAGCAAATTCAAGGGGAAAATTACTACCCTCCTTGTAAGGGGAAATTCCTCTCCCAAATTGTAGCTTAGCCCATGACCGGCATCTGCCATTTACTTAACATTCAATATCTATTTGTCTATCACCTAAAAAGATCTATTGCCTAATCTTCAAACTTCGCACATACATCCAATGCAATATTTAATAAAGACATTATGAGTCGCATACGCTCCCTTAAAAGGTATGGTTCTTTTTCATTTTATTTGTAATGTTTTAAAGGAAAGAAAAAAGGAAAAAAAAAAAGAAAAGAAAAGGAAACCCTAAATATCCTTACATACAAGGAGTGGTCCTCCTTAGTCATTCCAACGCCTAGATAAGCTTATAAGCTATTACATTCACCCGTTACTTGACATTTTTCTTTTCCTAACAAAAATGTTGATAAGGTTATGGACCCTTCTTCACACGTGGCACTTCCTCAGTTTTTCCAAACGATAAGGTTGGTGTCTAGTCATCAACTATGTAAATTGGCATACAACATTATTCATAACATCAAGGGTCGACATTCATCCGAGAAAAATATACTTCAAGCTAGACCGTCGGATGGAAGTCGCAGTAAGCCATTCATGTACCCAAAAAAGTGTATATAAAGAATGAGACTGTGCAGCTAGTTTCTATAGTCAAGAGCATTGAACTTCTGAGTGTTCTTGAGCTAAGTATAGTAACTAGCAAATAATAATGGCTTCCTCTATGATCCCTTCGGCCGCCGTCGCCACGGTCAGCCGCACCACCCCGGCTCAAGCCAGCATGGTTGCACCATTCACCGGCTTGAAATCCACCGCTGGCTTCCCCACCACCAAGAAGTCCGCCGACATCACCACCCTTGCTAGCAACGGAGGCAAAGTCCAGTGCATGAAGGTAATATACGGACAAAAGTCCCCTTCTAGCGTAGTTAGTACGATTAAATTTTCAGAAGCAGCTAAAACATGTTGACTGTCACTTATTTTGGTTCACTTGTTTGTTTGATTAATCCACGTAGTGTTGATGACAACAGGAGAGTGAACTACAACCTAAATTTTAATATGTTTTGTTTATAAAATATGAATTTTTATTTAATGATATTAGAGGCTAAAGAGGTTAGTTTATGCAAAAACAATGGGTTCAAAAAAAATTAGTTTCATGTTGTTAGTAGCTTGGTATGGGAAACAATACTAAGTTAGTAGGTTTTGTTCCCAATTTTGATTATAAATGGGGTTTAAATGTTCTATGCATTTTGGGGGCTTTAGATTCCGTTGGATTTGTGATATACTGAATAATAGAATCAGCTCATGAGTTTCATTTCTCTTTTGCATGATTTCACTTAAAAGCATTTATCTCCACTAATAAATTCACGAGGTAAATAAGTACTATTGAAGTTTTTCTCTATACATAAGAAATAAGAATAACACCTCAAATGAAAATCAATGTCGTGCGGCCACTTTCACTTAAATTTTACTTGGACAGGTGTGGCCACCATTGGGCAGGAAGAAGTTCGAGACTCTCTCTTACCTTCCCCCACTCAGCGACCCGCAACTTCTCAAGGAAATCGATTACCTTCTCCGCATGGGATGGATTCCTTGCATCGAGTTTGAATTGGAGGTCAATTATGTTCATTTTAATTAGTCCAACACGTCAGTTAGTAGCTTTAAACACCGTATGTAAAATAATAATTAAAAAAAAGAGTAATATTTATATCAAACAGTAATTATATAATCGCATATTAGCATAACCATTGGCTAATGAGTTCGATTTATCTTGTCAATATTCGGTGATGCAGCACGGATTCGTCTACCGTGAGAATCACAGGTCACCCGGATACTACGATGGCCGCTACTGGACCATGTGGAAGCTTCCCATGTACGGATGCACCGACTCCACGCAAGTGCTCCAGGAGGTGAAAAACTGCCAGAAGGAATACAGTACTGCCTTCATTCGGATCATCGGATTCGACAATGTCCGTCAAGTGCAATGCATTAGTTTCATTGCCTGCAAGCCACCAGGCTTCGACCAACTCTAAATTCAAAACCAAACCTAAGATGATGATGATGATGGTGATGGTGATGATGATGATGATGACGACTCCGACTCCCTGTCCGGTTGTTGCTTCTTCTCATTACTAGCTTTTCAGATATCCATCTTAGGAAAAACCTTGAGAAATGAGGTGCTTCCTTTTCTTTGGGATTATCATTTGTTTTTGCATAACGTGTTTAATTCCCTTTAATAGAGTTTGATGGTATGAACATCAAAAGCCAGTCTTGAGTAAAATAATTTTTGCTTTGATGTTGGTAATTAATATATGATTTTCTCTCTTTAATTAAACTAAACTATATGCCTTTTCCCCATTTTTTACGGTAACATATTATTTCTCGATTAGCGGGATATGTTTGAGGGAGTGAAAGAAAGTAAGCTCCATAGTCATTCTAGAAAATTCACAAGGGAATAATACTCTCTTATCCTCCTTTTTTTCAACGATTGAACCAGGGTGCTGTAATATTTTTAGTCTCAAAACCTTAACCACTAGTTATACCCTTATGCGATTTTTGGATAATATGATTGATATCACAAAAAAAAAAAAAAAATTGTAGGTGAAACCATTAAATATCTACTCAAAAAGATAAGACAGAAAGAAATGAGTGGTTAGTTTTAAGTTCAGTACCCACAATACTAGGAGATATCATATACGCTGGTTGCTCTCATCCAAAGAATTGTGTGTGGATGATAAGTTGCCACAAGCCCACTGCCCATGTCTACCACCATTTCAAGATAAAAGACTAAGTCTATAACATGGTTACGCTTTTAGTTATTCTGCAGTCCCAAGTTCCACTTCCCCTGACGGTGAAATGGTAAATGAGGCACACCTTATCTTGTCTTGTAGTGGTGCATATAGATAATCAACATTATATAATATCCTAGGAAGCGGTAATATATATATTTTTAGTAGTGCAAATAAACTATCAACATTAAACAAAATAGTCCAATTAACTATAAATAGGAAATTAATAAAATGAATACTTAACCTCTTTGTATTGGTAAATATACATATCACCTTTCTGTGGGCTCTACCTTTTGTAGCATTCATTATTTATCCAACTAGTGAAAAATTATAGCACTTCCATCCACTTGAATAATCCAAGCATATATCATTCAAGTGTAGTGTAATTACCCCGATGATAAAATAAAGGGTGTGGTAATTAATAAGCTCAAGATATAAACCTAGCCAATCTAAATACAGTATTGACACAAACACATATGTATAATGCAATACCACAAGTAATCTACACTTTGATGCCCATACCACATATAACTTTGTAAACAAGTCAAGCCAAAGCAGTAGAGCACTAAGCTTGAGCTTAAACTTGATTAAGAATTTTAAAGCTCGAGCTCGACTTGAGCTTGATCGAACTTATAATTTTAAAATCGAGCTTCATTTAAAGTAACACTAGACAAGCTTAAGATTGACTTGAGCTTGATCGAACTTGTAATTTTAAGCTCGATTTGAACTCAATCAAACTTATAATTTTAAGTTTGAGCTTTACTCAGAGTGGTACTAAACAAGATCAAGATCAATTTGATTAAGCTCATTTAGAGTTGATTTATATAAAAATTATTTTTATTCAAACAAAAATAAGATTAACATTTAATCTCGACTTGAAACTTAACTAGTTTTAAAATTTAAGTTGAACTTGATTAGACTTATGAATTAATTAAATCAAACATTATGAAGCTCAAACTCAACTGAATAAACTAATCAAGTAATTCAAACTTGAGCTTAATGTGATTGATGTCAAATCAAATCCAAGTTTTTACTAAGTTGAATTCAATTAATTTACAAGTAAACTTAACTTACTTACACTCTTAGCTACACACCCTTAATTTTACCCACATATACGAAATTTGCACACCCCTTGGCATCTATAACCTTCGCCACCATTTGCACCCCTTAACACGATATATAATAAAACATGCCCCACAAAAAATATAGAATAAAACATTGGCTAACTTTTGTTAAGTACTTTTAATTTCATTCTTGCAAACATAAACCTCGAACATGAGATGAGTGAATACACATAGCACCTAGTATCCGCACTAGTAAAATTATAATTTACCGGCTGCTTATGGATGCATTATTGTAATCATCTTCTCATTCATTATATTAATCTTCGCTCTTATGTACTATCTCTCTAAATAATTCTTCCCTAGTACACTTACTACATCATAAGGTTTATTTTATGTTTTGTGGCTTGTTATTTGTATCTTATATGTATTTAATTTGAATTTGATATGAAATTTAGTATTCAAAAAATTATTTTATCTAAATCTTATCTTAGTAGTTATAATGTAAATTGTGATTGGACAATGAGTATTTGAAAATAAATGTTCATGTAATTTTAATGTACTTTTAAGAAGAAATGATCTAAAAAATATATTTTATATATTAGAAAAAAAATATTATATATATATATAAATTCATCTTTTTATATCTTATTTTTACCAAACACATATATTTGAATGGATACCAAATAAATAATAAATAAATAAAATAATCAAACAAGCCCTAAATTAGTTTTTTTTTTTTAAAAAAAAGAAGAAAATAATGGATTTAGTCTTTTTTCTTTTTAGGACCTTATCTATTAAAAAATAAAAACAAAACCTTACCTTACCTTACTTGTCAAAATTTGATGTCTCCCCTCCTAATCTCCATCTATTGGTTGCCAAGCCAAAGAGTGCTAATAAATAAGGACCGAAGTTTCATTTTTGCAAATCCCTACGAATTTCATCTCTTTAATTATTTCCTTATCTTATCACTCAAATGGTTCTATGTCATATAGACGTGATTGTTGGATAGACTTACACGTAACTTAGTTTGGTCCAAAATTTTCAAACCCCCATTCAAGTCCACCTAACCCTAACAATTAAGCATGCCTCATTGCTGCATTTCAACCCCCTCCCTCCTTAAAAACTTTTTAATTATTTGAAACCCTTCAATTAAATTTTTCAAATATATATGAAAAAGAAAACAGCAGCAGCATTAGTTGAATTAACCAGCTCATTGTATATGGTAAATTCTCGACTAAGTAAAACGTATCCTCTTCCAGTTCGTGCCAAAATAACCCAACCAGAAATGGAATTACTGCTCTGGTTCCCAATTTCTGTGTTTTCTTTAATTCATTTGGATTAGCTGGAGTTGACACCCGCCAAATGATTTGCGAAGGTAAATTGTGACCACTAACGAGCATTTTGTTATATTATAATTACAATTACCCATAAAATAACATTTAGTTTTGGTAATTCAAAACCCATGTAACATAAAAAAAAAAAAAAAAATCTGAAAAGAGGTCTTGATTGGTGCTTTTTTTAGATCATACGTGGCTATATACTACATCAAATTTGAAGGTTTACAGTTCGTTTATATCGAAAGTTCTTAATTTTCTGGGCTGTATATTTGATATCAATTAGTTTTAGATGCAATTAGCGTTTTAAAAGTATATGTTAAGAAAATAATCTTAATATTTTTAATATTATATACGTTATACGTTGGTTGGCTTTCATATGATGGTTGCTTGGATATTGTTATTATTTTCTTTGGAGACAAACATTTAGGCCCCATGAAAACTCTAGCCCCAGTTTGGGATTACTTAGGGCAGGCTTGGGAAACAATTGAAGGCCCTGAAATCAGGCTTAGTTCATAGTCTCCTTCTAGGAAGTCCTCTGGCATGCTGGGCTGCTGAATGACATGCAGTTTTTCTCTTGAATCCAGTCCAAATTGGATCTACTTTATTGTCTTTTTCACATTTTGATGTTTACTATATTATTACTGGAAATGTTAACAGGGATTCTAATATAATAATTATTAATAGTTTAAGATAATATACATTTTACATATTTATTTGCTTGTTATTCTTCTTAAATATGTAATAAGTTTTTTCGAAACTTGTACAATTTTTTATTAAGTACGCTTAAGAAGTGATTAATATTTATAATTGTCAAATAAGTCCAACATAGACATAGGATAAGACTGGGTTGAATCGGTAATCTGGTCTAAACCAATCCATCAGTTCACGAATCGTAAATTAGCTCGGGATGGCTAGTTTAACCTAGCAAAGGATTTGCTAATTCACCATGTAAACTTATTGAGGTGAGCCAATTATTTGAAGGCAAAATAATAATAATAATAATAACATAGTTCACATAAATCAGCCCAAAATTAGAGGGCCTCGAACTGATCTTAGTTCATATATTTATAATACGAGAATCGACAGGTTTGGACTAATTCAGGGTCGATTCAAACCCAAGCCCATGTCTGGTCCAACATACCTTTATTATTATTATTATTATTTTACTCTCGTGCATCAAATAAGTCACTACAAAATATAGACGTAGGAGCATAATGATCACCAAGGAAAATATGACATGTTAGTCGATTATTACATATGCTATAAATCATGTCCACGAAAAGATGGAGGATTTGATTATTTGAAGCACAACAGTTGTCCGATATTTTAACTTTACTCGAAGTTGTTTCACATTAATCCGAGCATAAGGAGGAAATATATTTGTTTTAAAATGCCATAGTTGCTTAACAGACTGTTATTTGTTTGTTTAAGTCTACAGTTTCTCATTGTATACCAGATATTATAATCGATATTATGTAAGTTTATATTATTTTCATCATATTCTATGTCCATATCAAGGTATCATGACAACACTAAGGGTATTTGCATTTTTTTTTTTTTTTGTTAAGGCAGTGGTTGAATTATAGTATGGAACAGTACAAAGAAAATTGAGTAATATAAAATAAGAAAAATATAATAGTATAACTCTCTTATACCACATTTGATATGTAAATATTGAACAAAAATTTTATAATATTTAATATTTTGATATACAAAATATTACACTAAACATAATATGCAAAATAGTGAATAAAGATTTTTATATTTTTATCTAGTGAATTTCATTTTTATACCATATTTTAGATAGTACAAAATATAAATATTTTGTTTAGTATTTTAGAATTATTTTTATTAAATAACTCCAAAAATATGCAAACCAATTAAAAAACAAAATTTTATATTCGATCTAGTATCACAATTTTTTAACAATCAAACAATACCTAAGAGTAACAATTGTTGCTAGTATCTTGAAGTCACAAGTAGTAGTTACTTGCCACATCAAAATTTATTTTCCTATAAGGAAATAGAAGAAATCATTTTTTTTTAAATCAAAACATCATTAGTCATCAATGGCTTAGGGATGTAAGCAGGACGGGTATTGTTGGGTTCCCGACCAACCTATCCTATTAAAAACCCTATAGGGTACTATCTTTATAGGGTTTGGGATGGGTTATAAGTTTTTTTAAAAAACCTTACAGGATTTGGGAAAAATAATAGGACAAATGTTAAACTCGTTGGGAACCTAAACTTGTTACACACTCAAATAGTCCAGACTAGACGATTTTAATTTAGTTAATAAATATTTATATAATTTAGTTAATAAATATTATTATATATTTAATAAAAAAAAATTTAAAAAAATCAGACTAAGCCATAATCCAACATCCATTCTAATTTTATAAATTGTAATTATACTTTATACAACTCACTATCAAACTTACTCAATTACTCAAAGTATCAAAGTAATTATGTAAGTTACAGGTGTTGCTGTATGTTGTTGCCTAATGCCCAACCATATAATTCCATACACAGTTACACACTCAAATAGTCTAGACTAGACATCCACAGTCCACACTCCTCCACACACACACAGAGTACACCTACAATAGTTAAAAAAAAAAGAAAAAAGAAAAAAAAGCTACTGTAAAACCCTCAATCACTCTCACAGTCCCACTCATCGTTCTCATCTAGTCTAGCTCGATCTTGATCTTGTCCCCCTCCTCCTCCTATGCAAGCTGTCGTCGCCCGACGCATGCATCGTCTCGATCTCATCTATCATCTATCGCACACATCGTCTATCGTCTTGTCTCGTAATTACTAGTTAGCGGCTATGCAATTTTTTAGTTGTTTGACATGAGATAGGTGAGCTCTAAAAGTATAGAAGCAAGCTTTTATATTGTTAACAGTAAGTCGATAGCTGCTATTACCGAAGAAGAAAAAAGTTAATTATTGCTAGGCATTGTAATATACATGATAGGCTTTTGTAGATTTTTGGGCTAACTTCCACTTCCTTTTTTTTTCTTTTCCCCTGAGTGAGTTTTGTTACAAAAAATTTTATCCTGAGCTAGCACTCCCTATACTTTTGGAACAAACTCAGTGTTTCAATATAAAAATAGATGGTCATCATATCCTGTGATTCTCATGAGAAGCATGTAAGCAATCGGATATTCCATATAATAGAAAGCTTGCCTTAGATTGCAAAACTCGATAGAACTCTACATATGACATATTGATGATAGCCATTGAATACAAAGAAATTTTTTATAGAGTTCAATTTATGGATAGACATTATAAATGTCTTCCCACCGATGATGATTGGGAAGTAGCAAAAGCAATTTGCGACAAGTTAGCGATCTTTTATGAGGTAACCATTTTTTTTTTTTTTTGGGTACTCAATATCTAACTACAGATTATTATTTTGAAAAGGTTTTTGAGATTAGAGAATCATTGGTTGAATGAAAAGGCTCTTCAGATGTGAATACTATAATGATGGCGGGGAAAATGTTTAATAAGTTTGAAAAATATTGGGGTGATATACACATCATTATGGCTATTTGTACTGTTTTAGATCCACATTTTAAGGTGAAGGTCATGAATTTTGTGTTTTCTTCTATTTATGGAGTAAATGCATTTATAGAGATTCAAAATGTTACAAACATTTGTTACGAGTTAGTTTAAGAATATCAATCAAAGGGTAGATCTTGACTTTCTAAAGGTTTGAATAGTAGTAGTAGTTATTTTGTGAACACTTCAACAACTACTCAAACTATTTGTTATGGAAGAGCCACTGTCCCAAGTTTAAGGGCTGAATCAAGAAGAAAGTTAAGTGGCTAAAGGTGAAGTTCAAAGGGATTCAAGTCCAATAAGCCTACCTCAAGGACCAATCACAAGATCCCAAGCTAAGAAGCTGCAACAAATCCTAATTTCTCATGTACAGGGTTTGGTAAACATCACAAGTGAGAAGCTTTAAGGAATCTAAAGCTTCGGAATCCAAAGCTTCGGGGCAAAGGATGATCAAAGGGAACTTAATGTGATGGAAATTAAGTGGGAAGAACCGGTCCAGGATCAAGGCTGCCGGCCTTGAAGCCGGTTTTGAAAGGAGCTCCAAACCTGCAACTGTACGCCGCCAAGAATGCCGCCGGCCTTGACAACCGGCCATCTTTTAATTACATTTTATTTTTTCTTATTCCACGAATTACGATGTATTACTTGGATGTCTTCATATTTATACCGAAATAAGACGATGAAAAGTCAGTTTTTGTTATCTTTGAAATACCAGAAAGCTTGTCGCTTCAATTCCTTGCGTTCTTGATTGAATGCATGCTAAGAAACTTTCAGGAGAGAGTTGATCGATCTTTTCCTGTGGAGAGTTTCGAGGTTAGGGCTTGATTAGTTCTAGCTTGTTCATCGATCCGTCTAAGAAAACCTAAATCTAAACTATCATAGGGTTTGATTCCAATTAGATCCGTGGGTTTTCGTGTTGTTGTTGTGGGGGTCCGTAATAGCCAGAGGGGTTCTCAAGCGCAACTGCGGTGGTTCTCGGTATCATTTGGTGTCAGAGCTTTGGCTCTAGATCAGGTTATATCTTTCATTGATCTTTGTTCGACTTTTAATTTTATCTTCATTTAATATATAAAGTTGTGTTCTTTACATGTTCTATTGTGTTTCTCTCGTCAAGTTGTGACCTTTCCATCATTCTAGGGTTTGTCCGTCAAGTTTGTTCGTATTAAAAAAAAAAAAAAAGATATATATATATATATATTGATTGATTGATAGGGTTCTTGAATTTGTGGTTTTTGTTGGATCCTAACTTTGTGAAAACACCAAACAATCCAGAATTATAGTGTAAATTCATCAAGGGATATTGGGAAACACTAATTGTGTCTGTGTCATACACTTCTCTTTTGATTATTTCTAGGTGTGATTTGATTAAGAACATCGAGGAGCAAGCTTGAGAGGTGTGAGGAACACCTGTGAGACCTGATTTGATTGTGTGACACACGAGAGTACAACCCCATCAGTTGAGTGTAAACACGAGAGGGAGTGCTTGTTAGGAAACTGAAATTTTAATTAACGTTTGTTAGTTTTGCAAGATAAGATGTCTGGTAAAGGTGTTGGTGTGAGTAAGGAGGAGGGAACTGTGGATGCGAAATTATTGAAGGAGGCTCAACAATTAGAGTTTAGGCGTATGACTCAAGCATTGATAGAGATGAGAGAGTCTATGGAGCGAATGAACTTGAGGTTACAGGCAGTTGAAAATAGGGAGCCTAGTGCTAGAGAAGGGCATAGAGGAGGTAAGATTCCTATTCCACAGACAGTTGATGTGGCTGATGATAGTGACTATTCGGAGGAGGGGTATGAAGATAGTACAGTGTTGGATGTCAATAGGGGCCGAAGAGGTGGTAGAGGAATAAGAAGAGGAGTAGGAGCTGGTAGAGGAAGAGGAAGAACACATGAGCGTTACACTGCTGGCAAAAGTAGAGGGAATGATGATTATGTAGATCGAGGATTGGGTGGAATTAAACTAGAACTTTCCATCTTTCATGGTAAGTCTGATCCAGAGGCTTATTTGCAGTAGGAGAAGAAGGTAGAGTTGAACTTTGATTGTCACCAATGTAGTGAGGAGAGAAAAGTGAAGTTGGCTGTAACCTAGTTTCAAGATTATGCTATCTCTTGGTGGGATCAACTAGTGACCAGCAGAAGGAGGAACATGGAGTATCCTATAGATAGCTGGCATGATCTTAAAGCTGTGATGAGAAAGCGATTTGTTCCCAGGTACTATCACAGGGAACTCATGCAAAGGTTGCAAATGTTGAGACAAGGTAGTAGGAGTGTGGAGGACTACTATAAAGAGATGGAAATGATCATGACTAGGGCTGATGTGGATGAGGAAGAGGAGGCCACCATGGCACTATTCTCGGGTGGTTTAAGCAAAGAAATTGCTGATAGGGTAGAATTGCAACATTATGTGGAGTTAGAGGATATGGTGCATCTAGCTATCAAAATTGAGAGACAACTCCAGGGCAGAGGTCTATATAGGTATGTTTCCAAACCTTCTTCCTGTTCTCATTTTGCATGGAAGGGTTATGGAAAGTTTAATTTTAAGGGAAGTAAGCCTACTACTGATGTTGCAAAGGGGAAGGTAGTTAGGGTTTCACCTGAGTAACCTAAGGAGGCTGAACCCAAGGGCAGGAACAAAGATATTAAATGCTGGAAGTGTCAAGGTCTAAGGCACATTAGCAAGGATTGCCCTAATAAGAGAACAATGGTGATAAGAAATGGAGAAATTGTGACAGATGATGAGGGAGATGATAATGAGAGTGCAGATGATGACATGCCCGAGCTGGAGGCTTGTAGTGATGCTGGTAGTGTTGAGGAGGCTGTGAGAGGTGACCTATTTGTAGCAAGGCGTGCACTGAGTACCTAGCTAAAGGAGGATGGTCTTAAGGAACAGAGAGAGAATCTATTTCATACTAGATGCCATGTCCAAGGAAAGGCATGTAGTGTGATTTTTGATGGAGGGAGTTGTACTAATGTGGTGAGTACACTCTTGGTTAACAGGTTGAGATTGCCTACTATACCACATCCAAGGCCATATAAACTTCAGTGGCTTAGTGACTATGGAGAGATTAAGGTGAGCAGGCAAGTCCTCATTTCTTTTTCCATTGGCAAGTACTGTGATGTTGTTCCTTTGCATGCTGGTGACATCTTGTTAGGGAGACCTTGGCAGTTTGATAGAAAAACCTTGCATGATGGATATCTCAACAGGTACTCTTTTACTAAGGATGGCAGGAAAACCATTTTGGCAACACTATCCTCTAAAGAAGTGTGTGAGGACCAATGTAAATTAGAGAGGCTGAGAGTGGAGGCCGAAAGCAAAGAGAGGGAGAGTAGAAAGAGCACTTCATAAGGAGAGAAAAATAAGAGTGAAAATCAAAAGAGTGGAAAAATTGAGAAGAGTGAAAAGAAAGAGGGGGGTGAAAAGCAAGACAACAATCGGCCAGGAGAGAAAAAGAGTAAAAATGTGAGCTTGATTACTAGGTCCAGTGAGGTTAGGAATGCTTTGAGTGCCAGTAGACCTATATTTGTACTTCTGTACAAAGGGGCTTGCTTGGCCACTAATGACATTAACCCATGTTTGCCTAGTGTGTTTTCTGATTTGTTGCAGGATTTTGGAGATGTATTTCCAGAGGAGTTGCCCAGTGGACTTCCACCAATTAGGGGCATAGAGCATCAGATTGACTTCATTCCTAGAGCTGCCATACCCAACTAACCTGCATACAGAACTAATCCCAGTGAAGCCAAGGAGATCCAGAAACAAGTTGAAAAGTTGCTGGAGAAAGGGTATGTAAGAGAGAGTCTGAGCCCCTATTCAGTTCCTGTGATTCTAGTGCCTAAGAAGGATGGGACTTTGAGGATATGTGTAGACTGCAGAGCCATCAACAAAATCACTGTAAAGTATCGTCACCCTATTCCTAGGTTAGATGATATGTTAGATGAATTGTATGGTTCTTGCTTGTTTAAAAAAATTAATTTGAAATATGGTTATTATCAGATACGCATGAAAGTGGGAGATGAATGGAAAACTGCATTTAAGACTAAATTTGGTTTGTATGAATGGCTTGTCATGCCTTTTGGTCTTACTAATGCACCTAGCACTTTTATGCGACTGATGAATCATTTGCTGCGTGAGTACTTAGGTAAATTTGTTGTGGTATATTTTGATGATATCTTGATTTACTCTAAGTCTCTGGATGATCATGTTATGCATGTGAGTTTGGTGTTAACAAAACTGAGAGAGGAAAAGCTGTTTGCAAATCTTAAGAAGTGTAGTTTCTGCATGGATAGGGTTAATTTTCTAGGATTTATTGTGTCTAGTCAAGGAGTAAAGGTTGATGAAGAGAAGGTGAAAGCCATTAAGGAGTGGCCTAGACCTAAGACTGCTAGTGAGGTGAGGAGTTTTCATGGACTTGATGGTTTCTATAGGAGGTTCATTAGAGATTTTAGCACAATAGCCGCACCTTTGAATGAACTTGTGAAAAAGAATGTTAGTTTTACTTGAGGTGATGCACAAGAACATGCTTTCAATGAACTTAAGAATAAATTGTGTAATGCACCATTGCTTGCTTTGCCTGATTTTGATAAAACTTTTGAGATTGAGTGTGATGCTAGTGGCATAGGGATTGGAGCTATATTGATGCAGGATCACAGGCCACTAATGTATTTTAGTGAAAAATTGAGTGGAGCAGCATTGAAGTACCCAACATATGATAAGGAGTTGTATGCCTTAGTACGCTCACTGCAGACTTGGCAACACTATCTATGGCCTAAATAGTTTGTTATACACACAGACCATGAGAGCCTGAAACATCTAAAAGGCCAAGATAAGATGAACAGGAAACATGCCAAATGGGTGGAATTCATTGAGACCTTCCCTTATGTGATCAGGTACAAGCAGGGTAAGGAGAACATTGTTGCTGATGCGTTGTCAAGAAGGTGCACTTTACTTAACTCTCTTAGTACATCTTTGTTAGGATTTAAGTTGGTGAAGGAGCTATACCCACATGATGTTGATTTTTCTGAGATTTTTGCTACTTGTATTGACGGGAATGGGATGAATGATTATTATGTGTCTGATGGATTCTTGTTCAAGAAAAGTAAGTTGTGTATTCCTAGAGGTTCTGTGAGGGAATTACTAGTTAAGGAAGCACATGGAGGGGGCTTAATGAGGCATTTTGGGGTAGACAAGACCTATGATATGCTGACTCAACATTTTTTTTTTGCCTGGCATGAGACATGATGTGCATAAAGTTTGTCAACACTGTATCACATGTAGGGAGGAAAAATCTAAACTGAAACCACATGGACTGTATACACCACTACCTATTCCTGATGAACCTTGGACTGCCGTGTCTATGGATTTTGTGCTTGGGTTACCTAGGACTAGGAAGGGTAGTGATAGCATCTTTGTTGTGGTTGATAGGTTTAGTAAAATGGCTCATTTCATTCCTTGTCATAAAACTGATGATGCTATACACATTGCTAATTTGTTCTTTAGAGAGGTAGTACGTCTACATGGCATACCTAGGAGCATTGTTAGTGATCGGGATGTAAAATTTTTGAGTCATTTTTGGAGAGTATTGTGGGGAAAGTTGGGAACTAAACTGATGTTTTCGACTACCTGTCACCCACAAACTGATGGGCAAACTGAGGTGGTTAGCAGGACTTTAATTCAGTTGTTGAGGGCAATCATAGAGAAGAACATTAAGACTTGGGAGGATTGCCTACCATTTGTGGAGTTTGCATATAATAAGGCTATACATAGCACTAGTCATTGTTCACCATTTGAGATTGTGTATGGTTTTAACCCACTGACTCCTATTGATTTATTGCCATTGCCACCTAACAAGTTTGTGAGTTTTGATGCGGATTCCAAGGCAAATTTAGTGAGAAAGCTACATGCACAGGTAAAGAGTAGGATTGAGAAACAAAATGCCAAGGTAGCTTCAAGGGTGAACAAGGGCAGGAGACCCATGATTTTTCAGCCTGTAGATTGGGTTTGGGTGCATTTTCGCAAGGAGAGGTTTCCAATACAGAGGAAATCCAAGTTGAACCCCAGGGGAGACGGTCCATTTCCGATACTTGAGAGAATCAATGACAACACCTACAGAGTTGACTTACCGGGTGAGCATAATGTTAGTGCCACTTTTAATGTCGCTAACCTGAGTCCTTTTGATGTAGGTGATGTTTTTTATTCGAGGACGAATCCTTTTGAGGAGAGGGGGAAAGTTATGGAAGAGCCACTGTCCCAAGTTCAAGGGCTGAATCAAGAAGAAAGTCAAGTGGCTGAAGCTGAAGTTCAAAGGGATTCAAGTCCAATAAGCCTACCTCAAGGACCAATCACAAGATCCCGAGCTAAGAAGCTGCAACAAATCCTAATTTCTCATGTATAGGGTTTGGTAAACATCACAAGTGAGAAGCTTCAAGGAATCCAAAGTTTCGGGGCAAGGGATGATCAAAGGAAACTTAATGTGATGGAAATCAAGTGGGAAGAACCGGTCCAGGATCAAAGCTGCCGACCTTGAAGCCAGTTTTGGAAGGAGCTCCAAACCTGCAACTGTACGCCGCCAAGAACGCCGCCGGCCTTTACATATACGTCGCCGGCCTTGAGCCGACCTTAACAGCCGGCCATCTTTTAATTACATTATGTTTTTCCTTATTCCGCGAATTACGATGTATTGCTTGGATGTCTTCATATTTATACCGAGATAAGACGATGAAAAGTCAGTTTTTGTCATCTTTGAAATACCAGAAAGCTTGTCGCTTCAATTCCTTGCGTTCTTGATTGAATGCATGCTAAGAAACTTTCAGGAGAGAGTTGATCGATCTTTTCCTGTTGAGAGTTTCGAGGCTAGGGCTTGATTAGTTCTAGATTATTCATCAATCCGTCTAAGAAAACCTAAATCTAAACTATCTTAGGGTTTGATTCCAATTAGATCCATGGGTTTTCGTGTTGTTGTTGTGGGGGTCCGTAATAGCCAAAGGGGTTCTCAAGCACAACTGCGGTGGTTCTCGGTATCACTATTCCTTTCGATTCTTCAAAAAAATCAAGGTTGGTTTAATTATTGAGCACTATTAATGCTGATGGTCAAGTCAAGTCAGAATTATATCACTATTTAGAAGAAGTTGTGTTACCTTGGACCGATGATTTTGATATTCTTAGCTATTGGAAAGTAAATGGAATTAAATATCTTACATTACAAGAACTAGCTAAAGATATCCTGACTATTTATGTGTCTATGGTTGCTTTTGAGTCTGCATTGAGTACTAGTAGACGAGTAATTAGCTCACATAGAAGCAGACTAAATCCTGATACAATATAAGCATTGATGTGCAGTTAAAGTTGGTTATCAAATGAGATAAGAGGTAAAAATTTTGATTATACAATAATGAGTTCTTGTATACATGGAACGACTATTATTTGCTTAATCTCTAATGTGTTTTAAGGGTTTTTTTTTTTTTTTCCATTTCAATAGGTTCAAAGATAGATGATGAAGAAGATGAGATTTGAAGACTATGAGAGTCAATTGTCAAGTAAGAATTCCCAAAAATATAAGATTAATGACCTTTGTTATATGTATTTAGAATTTTTCTATTTCTATTAAGACTTATTAACTATATTTTATTTTATTTTGTTATTTTATTTACTAAGTTATATGATTGGTTCAATAATTTTATTTTATTATAATTAAAAATTTTTTACGTCTGTAAATTTATTTATCAACATGTAGATTTTCAAATAACATTAAAATACATATAATTAAATATATTGAAAGTGCAAAAATTATTTATTTTCAAGAACATAAGCTATATTTTATAAAAATAATCATAATGAATAAGTAAAGATTTTAAACTAATAATAAAATTATTTTTAAAAAAATTCTAACGGGTTTGAGACGAGTTTCGAGTTACTTATTAGAACCCTGTAGAGTTTGGAACGGGTAGTAGGTATTTCAAGAAAAAACCCTATAGTGTTTGGGCCGGGTTTGGGAATCCCCATAAGATAATGAGATGGGTAACGGGATTATTGAACCCGGCCTAAACCCATCCCACTTACATCTCTACAATGGCTAGTATCATGATATTCCAATTGCAATTTAACGTCAATTTCAAATGTAAATTATAGAAAATATAATTATAATGAGATAAACATAAACTATGATACCATCTTAAATTGTAGATTTCCAATTATCTGACATGGTATTGATCTAAATAAAGAATTAGAAGTTAAAAAGTCATCGTTGAATTTTCATTTTAATTTTAAAGTTAATTGTGTATCGATGATATTATAAAAGATTAAGTTTATGATAGCATGTATATATTTGAAAAAATTACAAACTACACCATAAGTTAAAACCTATAATATACAAAGCACAAATTCTAGTAGGTTTTAAGGTAGGTAAGAGATCATACCTTATACCTTACCTTATAATTATAGGTTTCAAAAATTTATAGTTAGGATTAATACAAGTTCTAAGACCCTATTGGTTTCGATGCTCACACCTATTTTGCTGCCAACATTAACCTCCATCTTCCAACCATTAATTTGCCAACATTTATATTATGCTAAAAGTTATTAATTAATTAAACTTACTAAAGCTACAAAATTATGACATGTGCTTTAGGCTTTGCAAACTCATAATCTATTTTTCTTTTTTTATCTAGCAAACTTATAACGCATACCTCGTCACTATTTGTTAATGTTAGTATGTCAATTTTTTATTGATCTACAGTAATTAATTTAATAAAATAATATTCTCAAATAAATTTAATTAAAAAGTATAAAAAAAACAATTAAGAAATTACCAAAAATAAATAAATAAATAATTGCGGAAAAAAAAGGAAAATTGTAGGTTAACCACTACTTGCTGTGTTGAGACCTTGGGTGGGCAGCCAATGCCTTGGGATATAAATCGGGGTTTGCTTTTTTTTTTTTTTTAATTTTCTACAAATTCTCAATGTTGATTTTTTTATATTATTTAATTAAATTTAGTAATAATATATAATTAATTTTAGTTTGTAGACTAATCGAAAGGTAACACGTGTCATTTACTAATATTAACAAATAGTAAAAAAATACAAGTTATAATTTTATCAATTGAGAAAAAAAATTATTTTGCCATTAAATTTTTCGAGATGTCTACATATGTAATAACTAAAAACATTATGCTTAAATATTCCATATATATTTTTCGAGAACAAGTACAATCTAAACAAAATCGAATATATTTAGTTGGTTTATTTTTTTTTATTTATATCTTTATAATTTTCCAAACCAATAGAAAAAAATGATTTAGATCCTATTGATTTGCCTTTTCTTAATTTTTCTTAATTTACAAATTCAGTTACATATTGCTTAAATTCTTGAAATACTTGTAATATCATTACATGGTTATCATTATTTATATATATATACTCTCCATCATTAAGTCATATGAAAAGTAAATTAGAGCAAATTTAAAAAAAAAAAAAGCTCCATGAAGATCATAAAGTAAGAAACTAATGAGCTTTTTTTACCCGTAGAGGGCGGCAGATACAGTACACGCGTATTAAGAAATGGGAGTAGTCAAATGAGAACACGCGCTGCCATGCCATCGATCCCTTTAACCAAATAAAGAAGTGGATGAATTTGCCTACTCAGCAAACTCATCAACATTCGGCACATGTGACCTTCCAACCACTAACGACATTGCCAGGCCAACCTTAGCTTTTGTATTTGGATGCATCCCCATTCAACACTTTGGTTACTCCAATCACCCAACACCACATACGTGTCTCTTTTCTCAGCCTTTGCTTGCTTCCACTTTTCAACTCCTCCTATCCCCTCTCTTTCTTCTCATCTAGGATGGGCTCTTTATTCTCCTCTACATACCCCATGGCTCCATTTTTAATGCAATAATAAAAAAAAGGGTTTTATAGACATTTGTTAAAAATTTACATTGTGGCACTCTAAATCAGTATGGGAGAAATTAAACAAAAATAAAATAAAATTATCTAATATATTTAGATATTAATAACAGTAAATACCGCAAGAGTTCACACCCCAACACCCTAAGACATGGTTATCCCTAGCCTAGTGGAACACAACATAACACGCAATCCATTGGAAAACTTCATTAAAATTGGTTGTTATAAAAGTTCTTTTACTATTTTAAATAAATCGGTTTAATCTTTAATTTTATTATTTAATTATATATATTTAATCTCATTCATTATTAGTAATTTTTTAATATTAATATATAAATTAATAATAAAATTAAATATGATTTACCCATCACAGTCACAGAAAACGTCGCCCGGTCAAAGCTAATAAATGCAGCACGTGAAAATTTTAAACGACACATTTCGGATTTTTTATCAAAACCATAACATAAGTAGGTGAACGGTTGATGAAAGGGGCACGTCTCCTCTCATTATTTAAAAAAAAAAGGTGAAACATCCATTGAATTTGTATCCACTCAAAACAATTTCCGAATAAAAAAATAAAGCCCTAATCGTACAGACATGTCCATTTCTTAGAACACAAAACACCCAAGCAAAACACCACCATTCAGATGATAAACAAATATCATTATCATAGTACCAAGAAATTTCATATGTCTATCTCATCGCCCCATCAATGTTTTCTTCCTTGGAAGACCATCACAAGTCTTCACAGAGTCGATACGTAGTGGGATACCAGTTCTTTTTTCTTTTTTTTTTCCCCATTTTACTCTAATAATTGTCAATTGAAAATAACATAAAAAATATAAAAACATTTATTTAATTTCTATAAATACATTCACGAAGGTTATTGAACAGCCCTAACGACAATATCATAAAATCATTATCATAGTGTTAAAATCCTCATCAGATCTAAGGCACCCACTAGTACTTTTTCAATTAAAAAAAAATCATATCATAGGTAATGGTGCAATTATGGTAATGATGATACCAACCACAAAAGAAGAGTCTTGATTATTTACAGAAACCACTCCATGTGCTTCTGTACAGGAAATATTCAATGCTGCTACAGCAGGAAAAACATCCGTATAAACAAAAAAACAAGAGTCCAAACCAATTACTCTTGATTTCCTCCACATCAAAATTACAAAATGGAGGAAAAATAGAGTTATAAATAAAGCAAAAATAACTTAATATAAAATTACATGGCTCTTCTCAATACTACTTGAGACACTCCCCCAAAACCTAACTAGAGATGAAGACTTATCTCTTTCTCCCCCCCCCCCCCCCAAACTTTATTCTCCAAAAATTAACATCTCTTACAACCTCATAGTTACATTTACAAATTCATGAGATTGACACCCAATAAAAAAAAAAAAAGGACAAAAACATGAACCTCAACAAGGACATAACTTGACAGCCCATTTGACCCTTCTATATACACAAAGTACTTAGTAGTAGACTAAAATCTTTCCCTCTTTTAATATTAGTTTCCAAGCCTTCCCTTTCCCTCCTCTCTTAGTGCTGTTCCATGACAAAATCTTTCCCTCAAATGGTTACATAACATGGCTATTAGGTGTTTAAGCTAGGGCAGAGATGCTGCAATTGCGGCCATCCCTGCCCAAACAATCGAACCCTTCAATCCTCACAGCAGCCGGCTTGTGACCGAGCTTCATCCTCACGCAACCGCCTTTGAATGGTGATGAGGGTGATGATGGTATCGGTGAAGATGGTGCGAGTTGCTGCTTCTCGGCCCCGAATAGAGCATCTTGAATTACAGGGTTAGAGACCCTACATGGCGGAGATCCACAAAAATACGGCGGTGGTGAGGATGCAACTGGTGTGCCACATCTTTCTACACCATAGCCTCCCTGCATATTTGTCAAAAACAAGAGGGAAAACAAACCATATAAGCATGTGAAGAAGTGTGTACAGGATCGATAAGAAATAATCTTCTAGTCCTACAAATCATAAGAATCAGTCAGAAATATAAATCATTGCTGCAGAAAAACTCGAACAAACTAATGAATTTCATTCCCGGCTTCCGCACGGTTTAAATAGGAGTCTTGATATAAATAAATAAAAAAAAACCCTCTCAATGACCCAAGAAAACATTAGTAACTGGGAGAACAAGCCCTCTATGACAAACAAAATGGAAAAAACTACAAGTTAATAAATACGTAAATGAAACTATGTTGTGGTTAGAGATTTATGGGTATTTATTTCACAAGACACGCATAAAAAAGTTTTTAAAAAAAAAAAGAAAAAAAAAAAACAGGCTTAAGGACAAATCCTTGACTTTATCTGTTCAAGCAAAGCTCTAAATTGTTGGTTAAAAGGACTATTCAGTAGTAAAATTCTGATTCAATTGCACGATAAGACAACAGTATCCAGAACTACAGTAAAAAAGGTACATCACTTTTTTTTTCTTTTCCTCTCACCAGTCACCAACTACTTTTTACCAACATAAACATATTTTCAAACGTTAGCCCAAAAAAAAAATAAAAATTAGAACACATGTAAGGAATGGGGAGGGGGGAGAGAGAGAGAGAGAAGAATCAAACCTTAGAGAGAATGATATCAAGAAGTTCATCACTTCCAGCTCTTGAATCGCCCATCTCCTTATTACAACTGTTCATAACAAGAAACACAATTAATTAATCGATTTAATATAAAAAAGACGCCAACGATTATTGATTAAAAAAAAACCCTACTTGAAGGGATATCTTGAGAGTCTAAAGGGCTCATCCAAGGATGGATCTAACAATAATCCAAAACGACGTGGTTTTGGACACACCACCATCTCTTCACAGGTGTTCCTCTGCTGATACCCATAACGGTTCATTTTCGGGTTAATGGGTCAAAAAATTCGCACTTGAACACCTATGCCACAAAAAAAAAAAAGTAAATGTTAAGCATTTTTATACTTTCAAAGAAAAATATTAAAATTAAAGCCTTCTTAAATAATTAAATGCATGTTAATTAAAACAAAAAAAAAAAAAAGGAAAAAGAAGCTTCTGTCACGAAAAAGTAAGATAAAGATGAAATATGAAAGTTTGGGGCAAAATAGTACTTAAATGGTGATTTACTTGGAGACCCAGATGCAAAATTAAGGTTTTTTTTTTTTTGGGTGATTCTAAAGGCAAAGAGATAAAATAAGCAACAAGGATATGATTTTGAGAGAGAGAAAGGACTTTAATGGTGATTTTGAAGAAAACCCATATGCCAAAATCAAAGATTTTCGAGGTATTGCAAGAGGAAAAAGAAAAGAAAAAGAAAAATTGTACCTGAGAAGGCCTCAAAGGCTCCTCCTCGAGGAGGAGTGATTAAAGGAGGAAAAATAGAGGAAGAGAGGGCTAGACGTAGGGAGGGAGAGAGAGAGATGTGGCGTGGCGAGAGGTCGGAGGGAGGGATAGAGAAGGAATCAAAGAGGAGTGGAAGAGAGATAAGGAAATTGGGTGGGCTGAGTATTCATAGAAGGAAGCCAGGTGAGGAGAGAGAAAAAGCTGGAGAGAGAAACTTGGTTTTGAGTAGATAGGAATGAATTGCGGATAGAGCTTCTCGTGTCTCGATTCAATTAATTAAAACTTTGCTACATTAATATATCATATTTATAACTATGTTAATTTTTTTTCTTATTTTATGCTGATGAGTATATTATAATGGAGAAGGAT
Source organism: Laguncularia racemosa (assembly GCA_037954665.1). Lineage (NCBI taxonomy): Eukaryota > Viridiplantae > Streptophyta > Magnoliopsida > Myrtales > Combretaceae > Laguncularia > Laguncularia racemosa. Next base: position 7,384,736 of record JBBMOL010000020.1, on the reverse strand, counting down.
TTTGGCAATAAAGTGTTTATATGCTAAATATAATATATAAACCTATTTTATTTTTGGTCAAAAAAAAGAAAGAACCCATTTTTTTTTTATTGACAGAAATATGGATTAAATGTTAAGCGCTAGAAATGCTATCCATATTGGCAATTGCTTGTTTTAGTTTTTTTTTTTTCTTCCTAATTATAGATAAATATACTTTAATTATTAGTAGATTAGAGCAGAAAAGAATTTTGGCAATAAAATATATGCTAAATATACAATTTAAACCTATTTTATCTTTTTTTAATGGTTAATGAAAATACGAATTGATATTAATGATGGAAAATATTGTCTGTATATGCATATTTCAGTCTCTTTTTTTATTATAGATAGAATATATACATGTATTTTAAGCAAATTCCTTATTTATGGTAATAAACAAATTAATATTTAATACTCATCAATCGACTCCAGTCCAACCTTATTCAAGGAATGTGGGACATGGTTTATTTTGAACCCTTTTCTCTCTTTTGGCAGGCCTGACGTGGTTCCTTTCCGCTCTAATTTACTTTTTTTTTTTTTTCATTTTCTTTTATAATATGGAAATTGTTTTACAAGGTGGATGGTTACTGCCAACAGCAGCATGTTGAATGATGAGTTTAACATCTACAAGTCTAGATCTAGAAGTCCACCAATGGCTTTAAACAGTGCTGGTGATCTCGTCAGTTAACCATTAATCAAGCAATTAATCAACTATTAAATTTCAAGCTCAAGATCAAGGAGAAATAAAAAAAAAAAAAGGATTAAAAATATCTTATACTCAAGCTACTATTCTTGAGAAGTTATGAATACCAAAATTGAAACTTTAAGAGCTTTTACAATTGTTACATAAGTGGGCAAGCATGCTAAGATTACCTATCCTTCCTTTTTAAATCAATCTAATGTCATTATATTTTAAAACATTACACAAAGTATATAACTCATACCTAAGCTGCATGATAGCAGCAATAAGGCATAATATGACATGAATTTATAAATTACAATTATACCTTTTCTTCTAAAATACCAATTTTCATCTTACTTCAAGGCAAAAGACTTATACTCTAGAGGGGAAAACTAATTTATATATCAAATTCGGCCACCGATATAGGATTTTCATGGGACATACAAAATATTACCTCTTTATGGACTTCCAGTCTTGACTATTATAAAAAAAAAAAAAAAAAAAGTATTAATGTGATGCCATCATACATATAAGAATTCTAGGAATCCACTAGTTTATTAATTCAGTTGCAATGACCATCAAAATTTAATAATTGAAGACAAAAATCAGTTGCCTCGGATTCACTCTTCTTATATAAACTATCATTGGGCAGTTACTATAAGGCATGTGGGTTGCATTTATTTTTCCAAACAAAGTTATATTTGTTTCATATGTAAATAAAGGGTGTATATTTTTAAATAATATCAGGTATAGATGTATTTTATATGATATCTTTTAAATAGAGTGTGACGAATTTTAAAATATTGATACACATTTTAATATAATGAAATAGAGTTTGTTGAAACTCTAAGATTAAACATATTCGGTGTGACAAAATATAAATAAATTTTATATGATTTCTCTCAAGGTTAATTTGTCGGGATTTTCATTTAAAAAAAATTTCATAGTTGATCCAAAGAAAGTAAAGTTTTACTCTTCAAAGCGCAATAGAAAGCAAATAGCTTTCCATGAAGATTTCGGGATACAGTTCACAAGTATTGAATCTAATTCACATTGACAACAATACGTAACCTATAATCATAGTTTATGTTTTTAATAAATGAATTTATGACACATTTAGTATATAAAAATTGATTTAAAATAGAATTAATTATTTAGATTCTATCTCTATTTCTGCATTTGAATACATTTTTTTTATGATTTTCTAAATCGACGATTCCCCATTCAAATAAAACTTCAAGTTTGAAAAGAAAAATTATAATTTTATTTTACTTTAAAAAAATTTTGCATACAAAACATAATATTAGAAATTTTAAGATTTTTTTTCTCTAAATAAATGGATTTGGAAAGATTTCCCGAGAGAATCATTGGGGTATGATTACCATGAATACTGAGTAAGGAGGAAAACTGAAAATAGATGCAGCCATTGTATTATCTATCTTATCTCCATATTTATATCTATATCTATATTTATATTTATATATATTATTAGGTAAATACATATTATAGAGCTCAATATTTCCTTAAAATTTAATAATAATAATCAAATTACCACTAAGCCAATCCTATATTATTAAAAAGAAAAAAATACAGTTTTAGTTTTCAATATTTATTTGCTTTCCTAATTAAGTCATTAACTTTTTTTTTTCCTTCTATTTAAGTTATCAACGTTTTCAAAATCGTATTAAAAAAAAAACTTTCATCAAATCTATTAATTTTTTCATTAATTCATAACACGTATCAACTTTATATTAGTCTATAGTAATTAAGTTAACAAAATAATGATATTGAATATATTTATTTACATAATATAATAAAAAATAATACTTAATATATTTAATGATTTAATATAATAAAAATACAAGAATAATAATCAAAATTAAGAAAAGAGATTAAAAAAATTTGTATGTGCCATTACTATTTTGGACAACTAGCTCATGGCTAATTGAAAGCCAATATATATTTAATATAAATTAAAATTTTAACGTATTTAATGAAAGTTTTATTTTTGTAAGATTTTAAAAATATTGAAAATTCAAATAAAAGTATTTTATATTCAACCATATGAATTTTATATTCTTCCCCATATCTTTCAAATTCAAATCTCTATCTACATACCTTGTTGCTTAATTACACTAAAACCATACTAAGATTTTTTTTTTCTTTTTCCTTATTTTGTAAATATCATAAGTTTAAAAGTATTAATTTTTGTACACAAGTTCCTAGTATGTCACTACTAATCATTCTAAAAGTAAAAAAAAAAAAAAAATTATTATTTGTATCAGTTATATTTCCAATGCATCATCTTGTTGTCTTTTTGAAATTAGTTTCATTTTCTAAATTGATTACGTTTTCAAGTTTTTGTTTATACTGCTGAATCATTAGCATGAAGATTATGCCAAAGTGCATGTGTTTCTGTGAAATAGTTTAGCTTATACATATGCATGCTGTCATGCAAGAAGAAAACATTGCAAGAGCCTATCAACATAAGTCACACGGACTTATCATACTTTATTCTATCATTAAAAAAACAGTGCAAAACCATATAGGCATAGCTGTATAGAACAAATACGCTGTACATCATATTCCTGTCTCGTCCATAAGGAATGTTACAAATTGCTTTTGATCAATGGACCGTAAACAACTGGCTGAATAGATTCAGCAAATGCATAAGGCGGTTGTTACAATGATGCAGAGTCTGTGTTTGGATGCAAGCTAGCTGCTGTGATGATGTGTGGTTTATGCCGCGAAGCTTGTTAATTGCGACGACACACAAGTTGCATTACGAGACTTGCTAGCACTGATGATAGCATCTTCGATTATCTTTTACTACATAGATTTATAGCAACCTCCTTGATATATATTATTAAGCCCAAGTGATTATTGCTATTTTAATGATCTAATTGTACGATATTCATAGCAACTCTTTGATAAGTATACGTAGTTAGATGATATGATTAATTGATGCTATACATATTTTAGGGTGGTTTTAATATGATACCAAATATTAGAAAGTTTTTTATTCCAAAATTTACGTTTTCCTACTTTTTATCACCCCATATTTGCTTATTTCTAATCATAATTGAATAAAAGGAAAAAATTCATCTGTCTTGCGTTTCTTGCCAATTGCAATCTTATCACAAATCTTCCCTTCAAATTTTGTATGCGGTAATGTATTCATCTTCTTAATGGAATACACCTGAGGCATTAATTTTACGTGTTAAGAGCCTCAACAGTCCAGTGTATTTGTCTTTTTTATTTTATTTTAATATACTTGAAATATTTATCACCTAAAATTGGATAATATTGGAAAAAATTCATATAAATACAAGAGCTAAGAAAACCACATAAACGGTCCCTCATACTGTTGGAGATACCATACATTGGTTTTATAAAATTGGGTTTAATTTAATTAAGTCCTCAACTTTGTGAATGTATCAAATAAATACTAAAAGTTTATAAAATGGACCATATGACACTCAAGAAACCACATGCATAAATTTGATATAAATTGGATGGCTATGATAACTTCGGTTTTTGCTTTTCGATGAAGAAAAATAGTGGACAATAACAAGATACATTTGCAATGGTGCCTAAATTTTATATCTACTTTGTGCCCTTCCGGTGACTAGAAAGACTTATTTGGTCTATACTTACTTAGACATTTTGTAAAGTTCAAAAATTAAATTGTATCAATCTAAAAGTTAGTTAAAAGATTGATAATCTTTTATAATAGATTGCTAATGGCATTTTTAGAATCATAAATTAGGACAAAAACACAGTAGTATAAATACTTATTTTTTAACATGATAGATTGAAATTCCCATCTACTCCAATAGTTGTAATAAGTTGGGGGGGGGGGGTGGAAATCCTTATAAATTTAGTGACATTAAAACTTGTCTCCTAATGGAAAGGATTAAGTTTGATTTAAGAATGTAACCGAATCGGGTATGAGATGGGTTCATTGAAACCTAAGCTCGACCTAGCTAGATTTTGCACATCCTAAAACCTGGCAAGACTCAAAAGGTTTTTTTTTTTTTTTTTATAAACCCAAACCCACCTTAATAGAGGTTTAAAGAACCTGTGACCCGACTCAACTCGACCTCGTCTCTTCTCTACACTACTATTGCACCTATTGATATGTTTCTATGCTAAAGTGAAGAATAAAGTGCGAAGACTGAAGTGAAGTGAGCTATGAACACTGACTGAAGCTAAAGACAAAAGATTAAACTGAAGTCAATTGGCACGTAGACGTGGAGGAGTTACGGACTAGAAGAGAATTTAGTGTAATAAGTTCCCTAATAGTTGTAATAAGTTGGGGGGAAAAAAACCCTTATAAATTTAGTGTCATGAACACTTGTCTTCTAATAAAATGGATTAAGTTCGATTTAAGAATGTAACCGGATTAAGTATGAGACGGGTTCATTAAAACCTAAGCCCGACTTGACTAGATTTTATACATCCCAAAACCTGGTAGGACCTAATAGGTTTTTTTTTTAAAAAAAAAAAAAACCCAAACCCACCTCAATAGAGGTTTAAAGAACCCATAACCCAACTCGACTTGATCTTGTCTCTTCTCTACATTGCTACTACGCCTACTGATATGTTTCTGTGCTGAAGTGAAGATTAGAGTGCGAAGATTGAAGTGAAGTGAGCTGTGAACGTTGACTGAAGTGGAAGATAGAAGACTAAACTAAAGTCAGTGGACACGTGGATGCAGAGGAGTTACGGACTAGACGAGACCAAAGTCTAAATCAATGAGAGAAGAGAGTAGAGAAGAGATAGAGTTAAGTCTTGAGTGAAGACTAAAGAGAGTTCGGGTTGGGGTGGGGAGCAACTGTGCAAGTGGTGGCTATATGGTGTGGTGTGATACATTGCTACTATGCCTACTAATCTATTTATTTCTATGCTAAAGTGAAGAATAAAGTGTGAAGACTAAAGGAGTGAAGTGAAGTGTGAACATTGAGTCGCTGATTGAAGCTGGCTAAAGACTAAACACTAAACACTAAATTGAAGTCAGTGGATACACAACGCGAAGGAGTCACAGACCAAATAAGATGAGACTAATCAGAACCAAACCAGACTAACTTTTTTTAGTAACTTACCGTTACTAGTTACTTTACTAAATAGCAATTAAAATGGGCAGGAAATTGCAAAAATTGTATTATATATACATATATAATAAAATAAAATGTATTCACTAAAAATTATAATATTAATTTATTATTTTTAAAAAAATTATTATTATTGTCAGGTCGGGTTTTCCTATCGGGTTTTTCGTAAATCCCATTACTCAACCCTAAATCTTATCAAGTTTTATTATATATCTTAAAACCCGACCCTAAACCTTATAGGGTTAACCATTATAGGGTTTTTATCGACTTAGTCGATTAGGTATCTTGTTGCGACCTGCCCTAATTGCATCCCTAATTCAATTCCTCATTTTCTGTTAATTGTAATATAGTAGTTGGAAAAAAATAATTAGCAAATGAAAACATGAGGAAAAAAGAAATGGCGAAGCATAACAATAATAGCATGAATTAGGGGTGAGTGGGTAAAGTATGAGACTCTACTTGTACTATACCCTATAATATACATATTTCCAAATTTTTTATTTGAAGTCTATTTGGTAGTATCCTAGAACCTCTATCTTGTAAAACCTATGGGCAATAGGGTGCCTTATGGAATTTGTAAATTTTTTTTCGTATAAATTTAAAGTTTATATGATATTAAAAAGTAAAATATATGTAAGATTACAAGTTCCTTATGTGTAAAATCTATGAAAACTATAGCAAAATATGTAAAATAAAAAAAGGTAATTTTCTTACTTTCATTATTTGAAGTTGTTATTAGTCAAATTTCTCCTAAGTGTAATGGTGCTACAATGGAACTAAATTGATTTAAGCCAAGACTTGCAATAGTGCAAACGTGAGTTAAGGAGGGCACCAAAGATAGCTCTGGCATGCACATTCCGATACTTAAGTCAATAGATTACAAGAAATGGTGGAGAATTAGACCAATGACATAATATTAAGGGCTCAAAGTTATGGGGTTGTCTCTCTTACCAAAAGGTCTTTTGAATTTTTTATAGTTGAAGTTAGTTGCTTAGATCCTGACAAGTATATATGGATCCTCCTCTAGTGAATACTCTAGAATATTTACACAAAAAGTAACACCGTTTGCCTGTTACTTGTTAGATAACGTTTCTTGGGGCTCATCTTACGTTATCAATCATGGGCTTTGTGGGTTGAATACGTGGTCGAAGGCCTAAAGCCAAAATATGCATATAATGGAAGTTTACGTGACGTTACTATTTAGAAAATGGGAAAGAAAAACTAGATAAAATGAACAATGTAAAGTTGGAAATGAAAATAAGAAAAAACAAGGGAAAAGTGAGAGAGTTAGCATTAGGTTTAGTCATTTAGGGTTATAAACTTATGAGCTTGAATTCTCTCCCTTTTTTTTACTAAAGCATTTATTGGCTGAAAAATGTAATATTCTCATTTACTATTTTTTTATTAATATTATTTAATATTTTTTATAGAATGAGTATGGTGTACTATTGTAAGGCAAGTGCACCTATCAATTAGTGTAATATAGTGGATTAATTGCGAATGTCGTCTCACAGAGACTACAACTACTAATGCTAACTAGCACTCTATTATCTAACCATCAAATTAAGATTGATTAATTAACTAAAGGAATTTTAACTACTTAATTAACAATACTCAAAATTATGGAAAAACAAACGTATTAAAGAATTATAATTAATATAACATGTATTTAGATTTAGTTTCCCCCTAGAATCATATATACCTTATTAAAGATAATTCCAATTTCGCCTTTAATTTCTTAACCATAGGAATTCCGCAATTAAATTAACATCTTTCTCAAGATTATTAATTTCTAACTCTAGGTTAATTATAACAACTTTTGAGAAACTTTGGCTGAAAACCTTTTTATAATTCATGTTCAAGTATATATATACATCAGGAGAATATCTTTTCCAAGCAACTATATCTTATAAACTAGGAAAACAAATCTTCCTCTACCAAAATATACATGCCATATTTACAAAATAAATCACGAAACAAATATCTCAATATTCACGGCCGTGTTACACGGCCGTGCCTTCTAGCCGTGTATCAGGCCGTGTATGTTTCTGGGAGCTATCTAACACAATATACAGTCGTGCCTTTTGTCCGTGTATCCGGCCGTGTATGTTCTGTGAGGTACCTGACACAACACACGACCGTGCCTTCTGACCGTGTATCTGGCCGTGTATGTTTCTGAGCTTCCAGACATTCTTGATTGATATCCCCCCTCAAATTGATGCTGACTGATCAAGAAGCATCAATTTGCCAACAAGAAACTGATGATGCTGCCGAGAAAGAGCCTTAGTAAATATATCAGCCATTTGAAGATCAGAAGAGATATGAGGAAGAGAAATAACACCATTATCATAAGCTTCTCGAATAGAATGACAGTCCACTTCAATATGTTTCGTACGCTCATGAAAGACAGGATTAGCAGTAATCTGAACAGCACTAGTATTATCGACATAAAGAGAGGTAGACCCAAGTTGAGGAAAACCAACCTCAGCCAACAAACCTCGAAGCCAAATGATCTCAGAGCAAGCAGAAGACATAGCACGATATTCGGACTCAGTAAAAGACTTAGACACACGATCTTTTTTCTTACTCTTCCAATAAATTAAAGAGTTACTAAGAAACATACACCAACCAGTAATAGATCGATGTGTATCAGAACAGCCCAATCAGCATCACTATAGGTGGTTAAGTGAATAGGAGACTCCACAGAAAAGAACAAACCACGATGAGAAGTCCCTTTTAAATACCTAACAATACGACGAATTGCTACTAAATGAAGATGTGTAGGTGCTTGCATAAATTGACTAACTTGTTGTACAATAAATGAAATATGAGGACGTGTAATAGTCAAATAATTGAGACTTCCAACAAGTTGTCGATATAGAGATGGATCAGATAGAAAGTCACCATCATTTCGTTGATATTTAACATTCACTTCCAAAGGAGTATCAACAAAACGCCCCTCTTGGAGACCAACTAAAGCAATAAGTTCCTCTGTATATTTATGTTGATGAAGAAAAATACCAGCAGAAGAAGAGTGAACCTCAAAACCTAAGAAATAAGTTAACGATCCCAAATCCTTCATATGAAAAGAACCTTGAAGGTGCTCCTGTAACTAAGACATCAATTGAGTATCAGATCCTGTGATGACAATATCATCAACATAGACTAACAACAAAACAATTCCCTTGTCAGTCTTGCAAAGGAATAATGAAGAATCATACTGACTTTAAATAAAAGAGAAGCTAAGAAGAGTATTACGAAACTTCTCAAACCAGGCCCGTAGAGCCTGTTTTAGATCGTATAGAGACTGTTGGAACTTACAAACATCATGTGAGGGTGTGGAAAACAATCCTGGAGGAGGAGTCATATAGATATCTTCCTTGAGGTCCCCATGTAAAAATGCATTTTTAACATCCATCTGCCGTAAGAACCATCCTTTAGATGCAGCAATAAATAGAACAAGCCGGATAGTTGTCATCTTAGCCACAGGTGCAAAGGTCTCTTCATAATCAATTCCATATTCCTGTCGATTGCCAAGAGCTACCAACCTTGCCTTATATCTGTCAAGGGAACCATCAGATCGGATCTTAAGAGAATAAACCCATTTACAACCAATGGGTTTAACACCAGCAGGACATGAAACAATATCCCAAGTGTGATTGTCTTGAAGTGCTTGAAGTTCCTCTTGCATGGCTTTAATCCAGCAAGTCTGTTTAGCAGCCTGAGGATAAGAGGTAGGAATTGTAGTATTAGTTACAATTGCAGAATAGCCATATCTATCTAGAGGACGACTGTGCCGAGTTGATCGTCGAAGAATCATTGAAGTATTTTCAGGAGCAGGGTCAGAAAGGACAAGTCTAGGCTTGAACCGTTTATCAAAAGAAGAGTCATCAAAGTGAGGAAGTACAACAATATCAGATGTCGAAAGATGTTGTTGAAAATAGTACTCATGTTCAAAGAAAATCACATCTCGAGATATATGCCATCGATTATTAATCGAATCATAACACACAAAACCTTTATGATTAGGACTGTAACCCATAAAGGCACATCGAACAGACTGAGCTGACAACTTATGACGTTCATGGGTAGGTAAATGAACGAAACAAACACATCCGAAAGTATGTAGCATATGATAATTAGGATATTTACCAAACACTCGTTGATAAGGAGAATCAAACTTCAATTGTTGAGATGGTAAGCAATTAATCAGATAAACTACAGTAGATAAATCTTTGGTCCAAAACTTAGCTGGAACAAAAGATTCTAACAACAATGTGCACACCACATCTAACAAATGTCAATTTTTTCGTTCGGCAACTCCATTCTACTGAGGTGTATAAGGACATGAGCGTTGTGAAACAATACCCTTGTTATGAAGAAACACTTGAAACTCATGAGAAATATATGCACCACCATTATCAGACCGTAAGATTTTAATACAAGTGGAAAACTGAGTTTCAATATATGTCACAAAGGTTTGAAACACAGTAAACACATCTGCTTTGGAATGCAAAAAATAAATCCATGTGAATCGACTGTAATCATCAATAAATGTCACAAAATATTTATACCGATCATGTGAAATAATCGGTGCAATTCCCCAAACATCACTATGAATAATGTCAAAACATTTATTGGCACGACTACCCAAAACAGGAAAAGGCAATGTCTTACTTTTTCCCAGTTTACAAGGAGAACAATCAACTAATAAACTCTTATCTATGGAACCGAGAACACCACTTTGCAACAAATGATTCAAAACAACATTATTTGGATGACTTAAGCGTCTATGTCAAATGCCAGCCTTATTTTCAACAACTGAAGAAGCTAATGACAAAGTCCGAGGAATGGTAAATTGTAATGGAAATAACCTGCCCACTTTAGGCCCCTTCGCTATCACCTTCCCCGACACCTGATCCTGCACAGTATAACCATCACGAGAAAAGTGGACATCACAGTTATTATCCACCATTTGCCCAACAGAAAGTAAGTTAGTAGATAATTTAGGAGAAACCAAGACATGTCGAAAGGAGAAGCTAATATCACTAACTGTTGTAATTGGAATATTATTTCCATCAGCAACCTGAATGTGTTGAGTACCAGTATATGGACATTGATTATACAATAAATCAGATGTGCCAGTCATATGATTTATGGCGCCGGAATCAACAAACCAAGGAATAGAATTAGTAGTCTTACCTTTCCCTTGAAGACCAAGAGCAGAGAAGGCAAAGAGAATCATCTGTTGGACCATATCTGGTGTGAGAATAGATTGATTATTGCCAGCAATTGTGGATGTCGAACCAAGATTGCAAGAGTCGGATACCACAGCATGAAAAGCTTGTGGCCTTCTGTTTTGAGGCCTTGTAGGACACTCCTTAATAATATGTCTTTTTTGCTTGCAATAATTACAGAACTTCTTACTACAATGACGGGTAATATGACCAAATTCTTTGCAGCTGTAACACTGTATTGTTCCCTTCCCTCGGGTCTGAGCAGCATATGCAACATTAACTATTCCAGATGATCGACCAGTTGCACCAATAGCGGCTTGTGTCGCCAATCTTTGTTCCTCGCACAGCAATTCACCAAAACATACATCCAAACAAGGAACTGGATCTCTATTCAGTAACCCAGCCCGAGTGGTTTCAAATTCAAGTCTGAGCTTCATCAAAAACTGATCACGACGACTCACTTCATGAATAGCTTGAAGACTAGCCAAATTCTCCTTTAACACCTTAGCATAGATAATACCAGAATATTCACTCCATAAATTAAGAAAGCCAGAATAATATTGTTCAATTGAGATATTACCTTGACTATAATTACTCATATCAAGTTCCAATTGAAAACGTCTTGCAGTATTATCTTGATTGTAGACACGCTTCAAGTATTCCCACATTTCTTTTGCTGTGCCAAAGGATCGTAAATTGTTCACCATATGAACCTCAATAGATTCCAAAATCTAAGAAACAATCCGGTCATCCTTTGCCTCCCATTGACCACAATCTTTCGACTCTGTAGGAGCTGGAGAAGACCCATCAATATGACCCCAAAGCTCCTTCCCTTTCAAAAAAATCTTGAACTGAAATTCCCATGCTGCATAATTCTTTCCCGTAAATCTAATAGCTAAGATTTCATGTGTTTTCTCAGAAGACATTCTAAACAAAATTGTCACTCACAACTTGATTATCAAGAAAATTGTTGATTGGAATTAATCAACCTAAAGCCAAAGAAAACCAAGAACAAACCAGCAATTCCAAGAATAAAAGAAAAACTATGGATTCAACATAATATTCAGTTGTGTGGCTCTGATACCATAACAACTTTTGAGAAACTTTAGCTGAAAATCTTTTTATAATTCATGTTCAAGTATATATATACATCAGGAGAATATCTTTTCCAAGCAACTATATCTTACAAACTAGGAAAACAAATCTTCCTCTACCAAAATATAAAATACAAAATATATATGCCATATTTACAAAATAAATCACGAAACAAATATCTTAATATTCACGGCCGTGTTACATGGCCGTACCTTCTAGCCATGTATCAGGCCGTGTATGTTTTTGGGAGCTATCTAACACAATACATGGCCGTGCCTTCTATCCGTGTATCTGGCCGTGTATGTTCTGTGAGGTACCTAACACAACATACGGTCGTGCCTTCTGACCGTGTATCTGGCCGTGTATGTTTCTGAGCTTCCAGACATTCTTGATTGATAAATTAATCGAGATCTCTCCTTAATTAAAACTCTTAAGATTGCATTATTAATATTTGAATTCCTTAATTAGGTTTGACCCTAATTTGGAAGATTTATGTTATCCTATCTCTAGGATTGCATGCAACTCTTTTAAATTATGTTAGATCTAATTATATAGATCTACTTACATAATATCAATAAATAAAATTGATACTCTAGAAATACCAATTTTATACAATGAATAACATGGATAATTGAATCAAGAATATGAAGAATCCACTGAATAATAATTGAAATAAAATTACATAATAATTTTAGGGTTTCAAAAATCTAGATACTAAAAAAAATTAAGCTAACATTATGACATAAAATCTAACAATAGAATCAAAACAACTCATAATGGAAAGAAAAGCCCATTTTATAAATTTGTTCTTACACTTCTAAAGTGTACAATTTGATCTTCAATGTTCTCTAGCTCAAGGAGTTCCTTTCTTTTCATCTATTAAAAAAATCTCTTTCCTTTCGTCTATCAAAAATCTCTCTAAAAATCTTTTAGGTTTTATATCTTTTTATTTATAGTGCACAGTTGTCAAACCTAACATGACCCTTTGATATGGTTATATTTAGGTCGTGTTTAACTTAAATCTTTCGAACTTATCCAAATCTTAAGAAGATACGGCTAACACGACCCTAACATGGTTATGTTAATAGGCCGTGTTGTACTAATTCAACATGATCATGTTGTTTTGTCATGTTTGGCCTCAATTGTTCCGAGAATTACACGACTGCTAACATAGTTGTATTGTTTCCTCTTGTATCTTTTTTATTTTTCTTCAAAATCAACATGACCATGTTAAGTAGCTATGTAAATCTTCAAACGCGCATAACTCCTCCATTTTAACTTTGGATTGAGTGAAACTTGACTGATTTTCTTTCTTTATTGATTAAAGAACATATTAAAGCCCTAAAATTAAAATATTACTCAATTAGGTATCATACTTCTTTAAAATTCATATAATTTCATTGAATTTGTTATAAAATCTTATTCATAAATTTATTCTAGTAATCATTTATCATGTACCTTGGAAGCTATACTCTACATACCCTATAATTACGTTTTATGATGTATATAGAGTAGGATGATCTCATATCTGTACTTTACCTTATGTGAGATAATTTCTAAAAGTTTATACTTATAACCTACCATATAAGCCTTAATACTTGTTAATTGCTCTATCTTTTATGAATTGGTCTAGGGACAAATCAAGTCTCTAAGTGGATGTAATAAAGCCCGTAAGATGAACAAACGTAAAATATCAAGCACCAAAGTTGCCTCTAGCACTTACACTTCAACACTCAAGTTAGAAAAGCACTATAATGACAGCTAAAGAATAAAATGAAAAGCACTATGATGACAATTAAAGAATCAAAGTTTGTAAAGAGATTTGAATCCCTTACTTTGATGGGGTGATACTCTATTTGTAGTGTGGGCGTAATGAGATATTTATGATAAGTGAATCTTCCTATAAAGATGTTCACCTTAATTTAGGAAAGATACGATAAAGTATATCATGTAGGAGTTAAATATACTTTTTTATATTTAGCTCAATTATTCTTTAAGCTAATATTTTACTATGCAAGAGGCCGATTGAGGTGGACTCTAAGACCCAAGTCTAAATTGGCTTACAACAATAATTTATTCAATTAAGTAAGATAGAGCGAGTATCAGGATATTAGAGTTACCACTTACAATCACGTTGTGCTTTCAAGTTGGGTATCTTGATATCAAGCCTTTGCGGCCATTTGAAGAAAATATTCGTGTTTACTTTTCGTGGGGAAAAGGGAATCTTGACCTTTGATATAGGCAGAATTTTAGCTTTATTCTACTAGTAAATAAATAAATAAATAAAAAGATATGGATGCAGAAAAAAAAAGTTATATTCTATGGTGATGTGAGAAAATAAAGTTGGGGGGATTAGGATCCACATGATGCATGCTAGGGTGGCTTCCTACTCAATTTACATCAATGTAAATTTTATAATATGCAAATCCTTTACTTTATAATTTTATAATCCGTCAAAGATATTTGACAATGTAAATGCCCTTTGGAAAAGGTTAAATATTAATCTATTTGAATATTGAGAAGAATAACTTAGCTAATTATCTTAGATTTGTTGAGAGTAGTTATGAGGTAATATAAGTAAAGATCCAAATTCAACATGATAGAAGAAAAGGGAGCAAGCATTATCATATACTGTCATTTAAAATGGATATTTGATGCATGCCCAATATTTTTTTTTTTTGGTTAATAATAAATAGTATATCATTGATGGGATATTGATTCGGTCAAAAATAGGAAGCTTCATCTATATATTAATTATATTAAATAAATCTAATGGATTTGGTTGATCTTTTGAATTTGAGCCCTATGGCTATAGGGTTATAGATTTCTTCCAGAGTAAGGTTATAACTTCATTTTAACAGCACTTAACGATTTTTACCTTTTGCATGGCAAATTGCTATTTTTTGTAAATGACAAACAATTAAAATGAAAATAGATCAATTTTTAACCATTTGGTCGTTATAACATACGGAATCAAAAAGGCAAATATATTTTTGTTAATATTGAATTTAAGTTGGTTCAGACTGGAATACAGTACTTTGAATTTTTGAGTTCCTTTTCACAAACAATATGCTGTGTCAGGTACGTTAGTAATTTAGAAAGATCCCATCTTTTACTTCGAAGGGAAAAAATCTTTCACTTTAAGTTGGTTGTTGGACCTGCCCAATTAGTTCTTGATTGGAATTTGCCGCTCAATAGGCTTAGTCACCATGACCGATACTAACTCAAAAGCCCCAAATCCTACTATCACCACCGATACTGCCATCACCAGCGCTAAGCTTAGACTACAACTATACTACTATCATTATCATCATCACCACCATTATTACATAAACATAATTACCAACAACGTTGTCTTTGCCACCATACCACCATACCTCTACTACTTATGCAACACCACTAAAATCGTCATTTGAATACCACATATCATTATCACTGCCACCATTACTACAGTGATGCGATGACGTTGTTATGATGATGGTACGGGTTCTGATGTTGGTGGCAGTAGTGCTATGATGATATGGATTGTGACATTGGTGTTAATGAGAACAATAAAAAGGATAATTGCAAATATATCTTCAAATTTATTAATTAGCTAGGATAGACTTCTTAAACTCCTAAAACTTAAGTTTAATTTCTTATAAATTTTGAAAAATATATATTTGCCTCCAAATTGTTGCTAAAACTTCATTAAGAGGACCGTAGATAATGAAGGTTTTAAGGTTTTAAACAAAGGCTTGAAAAATATATATATTTAACGAAGCTTGAAATATAGCTGAATGATTTTATAATAGTTGAATTGGAGAGAATTTGCAAAGAAATACAGAGGAAAAGAAGCATGATGATGTATTGGTAGAATGTAAAGTTTCTTATTTCTGTTACTAACAAATGATTAGTCACATGGTTATTTATATGCAAGCAAAGTGATGCACCTATAATTGGTTAGATGCCAAGCATGTTTCAAGAATATGCATGTAGCAACAAAATAATATGATGACGTGTGTAAATTTTGGGAATTTTGTGGTATTTTTGATAAATAATAAAGTTGAAATAGTAAAGAGGATATAAACGATTATTGAAATGGATTTAATAGTCGAACTGGGATGTTAAAGTCTTGTGATCAATATTATGCATGATCTTTAGAATTCAAGTCTTGTGATCAATATTATGCATGATCTTTAGAATTCAATAGGTTAATTAGAAGTACTCTATATGACCCATGAGTAATCTTAATTAGGAATCATCACAATTAAGTTGTATAAACCCAATTGATAAGATTCAATAAATTGTTTATACATAAGGTAGGTTTTCCATTCTCATTGGAGAAAGAGGTTTACATGAAAAAGGATAACAAAGTAATGTCTCTTACAATGAAAAAAAAGGCATTTAAATATTACCTTAACCCTAATGGCAAACTCATAAATAAGAAAATACAAATAAAATGCAAATTTGTCAATAATTAACAAAGAATAAAAGAGATCTGACAAGTGCAACGTAGTTTCCAACATAGTTATGTTGGTGACCGTGTATCTCACTAGTCATTATTATTGCCTCAACATGTTCATGTTGTTGATCATGTAGGTTAACACGCCTAAAAATACGATTGTATACCTGACCGTATATCTCTCTATGACTTAGTTTCAATCAACATAGTCATTTTGTTAGTCGTGTTGATCAACATACGCATCGGCACATTTATGTGGTGGCCATATACATCTTTATACCTCTTTTTTTTTTTTTTTTATCTACCCCTTCTTCCTTTGCCTTGCCGTGAGCCATTAATTTGATCCTTGATACTTTGATTTCATCCTTGGCTCAAGTTATGTTGGATCGAACCCTAAATTCTATTAAGATTAGTTGCAAAATGAAATTGAAGGAGTAGATTATACTCATACCTTTTCATCAATGGCCAAATTGACTACAGTTAAGTTGTTTTGACTATTGCAACTCTTAAAAACAAGTTTGTTCGCTAGTTAGATGTCAATAATGCTGTCTTAAATGGATTTATTGATGAGGAAATTTACATGACTTTACCAATGGGTTATCAAGTGAGTGAACTAGGTCAGGTCTATATAACAGAAGGCTCAATGGTCAATTATTATGCATGGCTATGTCTCATCCAGATGTAGCTTCTGCAACTTAGCTAATTTGTGGCTAATCCTAGAATATCTCATTTTAATGCTACTTTTAATCTTTTGCATCATTTGATGGGAACCATAGATCAAGGCTTATTCTATTTATCCTCTTCATCTTTGCATTTACATGGCTTTTTAAAAAAAAAAAAATATGTAGATTGGTTTCTAGTTGTATTGACCAAGTTTTTATCTAGTTTTTGTGTATTTCTTAGCATATCATTTGTTTCTCGAAAAACAAAGAAGCAAACCACCACATCTACTTCATCAATATAGACAGAGTATAAGAGTATTGCCTCCACCACTAAGGAGTTGTTATGGGTGTCTTATATGCTACAAGATTTGAATGTTCCTATATTGTTGCATGTCCCATTGTCTATAGATAGTCAATCTACAAGTTTACTTGATGAAAAGCCTTGTTTTCACAATTGAGCTAAGCATATTGATATTGATGTACATTTCACACATGATCATATTTTCTTTGGGCTCTTATAATTATGTCATGTTTCATCTACAAATCAATTAGCAGATATTATGACCAAAGCTATCTTAGAATCTCAACTACTCACATTTTTTTCCAAGTTGGATCCTCAAATACATCCAACTTGAGGGGGTGTTGAGATAATATGTATTTTAGTTAATCTTTGTATTTATTTACACATGTAATATTTTCCACATGCCTTTATGATAGGATTTAGGGTTTAATCCAACATAACTTGAGTCGAGGATAAAATCGGAGTATTAAGGATCAAACTAATGGCTCATGGCAAGGTAAAAGAAGAAGGGGTAGATCAAAAAATAAGGCACATGGATGTACACAGCCACCAACATAAGCATGTTTATGGGTGTGTCGATCAACACGACCAACAACATGACCATGTTGATTGAAAATGAGTCATAGAGAGATATACGGCCAAATACACAGCTATGTACCTAAGCTTGTTGACCTACATGATCAACAACATGACCATGTTGAGGCAATAATGAATATTGGTGAGATATATGATTACCAGTATAGCAATTGTGATAACTTCTTTTTTAATTATTAACAAATTTGCATTTTATTTGTATTTTCTTATTTATGAGTTTAACATTAGGGTTAAGGTAGTATTTAAGTGTCATTTTCCATTGTAAGAGATATAATATTGTTATCCTTTTTGATGTAAACCTCTTTCTCTAATGAGAATGGAAAACCTAGCTAATCTATAAGCATTTTATTAAATCTTATCAATTGGGTTTTGACAACTTAATTGTGGTGATTCCTAATTATGATTATTCATGGGTCATATCAAGTACTTCTAATTAACTCGTTCACTTCCAAAGATCATGTGCGAAACTTTGTTACCCTAGTTCAACTATTGATCCGTCTCAATAATTGTTCATATCCCCTTTACGTTTTCAATTCCATTATTTATCAAAAATCCCCACAAAATATACAAAAATCCCAAAATTTACGCACTTTGTCATATTCTTTTGTTGTTACACTGTAATCCTAAAATGTGCTTGGAATCTAACAAATTCTAGGCACATTAAATCTAGCCTTAAAACATTCAATAGACCCATCCAATCTATACTTGATATTATATACCTATTTAAAACCAATGACTATTTATCCTAAATGTAAAGGCACTAATTCCCACTACTCTTTAGCAGATTTAGCATACACGAATGCCTTCGACAATTCTTTTGTCATTGAACTAAGAATCCAACACCTAATTTTATAGTCACATCTACTCAGCTTCGATAGCATGTAAAGCAGCTTGAAATATAGCAAAATGAATTTATAGTAATCAAAATGGAGAAAATTTACAATGAAATACAGAAGAAAATAAGCACGATGAGGTATTAGCAGAATGTGAAGTTTGTCATTTCTATTACTAATAAAATGATTAGTGTCAAGGGTATCTATATACAAGTAAAAGCATGTGGAAAATATTGCACGTGTATACTGCACATGTAAATAAATACAAAGACTAACTAAAATACATATATACAATCAACGATATATTTACATTTTTTTAAATTATGATGGTAAAAGTGCACTTTTATTATTTAGGATACCTATCTACACCCAATTAATAGTTTTAGAGATGCAATTGAATTTTTTTTTGATAAAAGATCAATTCATGAATCTATTATGCATGTTGCTTATCTAGCTAATTTCCATAATGAGATTCAAATTTCTATCATTTAATTTCTACATGATCCAAATGATGATGAGGGGTGATATTCCATTGCCCCGCCAAAGAGAGAAATTAGATCTAGGTAAAAGAATTTAGAAGTAATGAGATTACAAAAATTTTCACCATAATCTACAATTTTTACCATGCACTCATAAAAACTATATAAAGTTTAATGTAATGGATTTAATTAAAACAAAGGACTAAAGGAGTGTCATGAAAGGCTTTATCCGATACCCTTCTAGTAGGATGTGAAATATATAATCCTTTATATGTAGCTACTGAAAAGTCTGTGGTTTTGGACCTGAACTACGTAATAAGAGGAAAAGGATCGACGATACTCTAGTTTTATTTCTTTGTTTTTGGTTAATATTTCATGTTTTTTCTTTTATATGAGGTTTGTGTTTCAAACTTGACACATGAAGAGCTTCCGTCCATGTAGATTATTAGTGTTCATAATCTATGTTACATATAATTTTCAAAAGTAGAGTTTTTTATCTAAGCGACTTGAAAAGGGCTTCCATATTATGAAACATACATCGCATTTTGTTAAAAAAAAAGGAGTTAGATATAGACCAAAACAAACTTTAGTTTAATTTTTCCCTTTAAAAAAGAGTGAAACAAAAGGTCTGACATTTCTTCGATTTTTAATTCCAGAAATTTGACTATATCCATAACTAGAGAAAATCTTCCCAGTTCCCAGCATGCTCTAAGAGTTGATTGCGGGGGTTGATAAATTAAAATTTTAAGTGGATTCAAGCTATCGAAAATTGACAAATTCCTAACTTTTGAAGAAAATAACAAGGAGAAGCCCTAATTAAGTAAGAGAAAAAGAGCAAACCACCATACATTCAAATTCAATTGACTTAGGACATTCTCCATGTGGATACTGAGTAAAGGACGTAGCCGTATTAAATTGACAATAGCCTAAACACATTGCATTGTCATAATTAGGTCAGAGGGGCCAAGCATATATAAATGTCTATATGTCTTAGATTTAAGAAGACATTGTGCAGAAAGGGATAATGTTTCCTATTTACGTAGGCCCTGAAGTTTCATATCAGCATAATAACACGATTCATCTAGCCAATAGACAACATATACACTAATAAAATCATGATTTTTGCAGAAAATTAAGAGCAGAATACCAACAAATTAAAAATATGATGTTTATAAAAAATAAAACCAAAATACAATCTTGCAATTAAAACTTTGATATATATATATATTTATTTATTAATTGGGTACATGTAACTCCAAGTTTATATAATAATTATGTTTGGTAAATGCCATTGATATACAAGTCATTGTCATATACAATGCATTTTTGCAATTTAACCTTTTTTTCTTGTCCGTAGGTAAATTCTATGTCGATTGGGATAATTAATTAATTAATTTTAGGAGAAAAGAGAATCCTGAGGAGCGTCGTCAATATACGATTCGGCTCCAAAGGTGTAAAAAGGACAAAGCAATATTGCCAGTTGAAAATTGCAAGTGGGAGCCAAACGTCATATATATTAACATTACACATCGCCATCAGTATCACCTTTCGCTTTCTTTTGCTTGTTGCTTGGCATTGATTTCTCCACATGCTTTTGCCTCCTTATTCTTTTGTTCCTGTCTTCCCATAATTTGCCATGTCCTGACGAAAGTAAAATGTTAAGGATGATGAAAAAAATAAATAAATAGAAAAGAAAGAAAAGGGTAATATATGTTCTAAGCTATTGATTAAATATAAATCTTTAAAATTTTTAAAATATGACACCATCTTCTAATAAATTTTGAAAATATACACATCATCTCAAATCATTTATAAAATCTTAAAATAATTACTATTTATACTCAACTCAATGATAATATTAAAGTTTTAACAATAATTTCAAGATATTTACACACAATGCATTTGCCCTGTTGTTGAATGGGCACTATTAATTTGTAGTTATCCAAAAAGTGAATTACATATGTACCTATTGCCAATTGGTTAAGGGTGAAGAAAGGTCGGTTGAGGTTTTATATCAACCGTAGATGTTGGAGCATCATACTTTTCTTAGACTTAGGCCATTTGCGCAATTGGCTTATCGTGTGTCTTGTGAGTTCACTTTTTATACTGGATCAATGACTATTATTTGACCAAGGAGTTGGGAAGTGCTCCATTTGCAGGGTTAACAAAGTGTGAAATGAGGGAATAAAATATAATAACTATTCTCTATAGAAAAAAAAATAAAAAAATTATTTACAATAAAAATTTCCAAACTAATATGCAAATAAATAAGATAATAAAAAGTATATTATGTATTATTCTGTTACCTCCAAGTAATATGTATAGTACAATTAATATGCTTTGATGTGGTGCAGGTGAATCATATCTGTTTAAAAGGAGTAAATATGCATGTAAAGTATAAAAAAAAAAAAATCAACTCAATTAATACATAATTTGAATTTTATATAACATTAATTTAAATTTGATTCAATCATAATTAACTCGAGCTTGAGCTTTTAAATATTTAGTTCAATAGAATAATGAGTTTTATTATCATTATCTAATCTATCATAAATTAAAGAATCCAAAAGTTACTTAGGCTATTACTATTCCTAGAACCCCATTTAAAGTCCGTTGGTGTTATGTCAATACCTTAAAGACTTTTTATCCTCAAGGTTCTCTTAACTTTTTGAGGAGAGTTTTTTAACATTTTTCAAAGTTATCTAACTTTGCCTTTCCAACTTATTTGTTCGTTTATTTACAACTTAAAACCACTTTTATTAGATTTTTTTTTAAAAAAAAAATTATAGCATCTTTTTAAGGTTATTTACAAAAAAATCCCAAAAAGTATAAAAACCTCTCCCATCCTTTAAGAACTTTAAAAGGTAGATCACTAATCTTGGATTTGGTGCTAAAGACTAGAGATGGAGGTGGTTTTAAACCTGTATTAACAACTCTCCTTATCAAGACAAACATTTGAGCCACATGGTTAAGTATTACTTGTACACATAATTTAGATTTCTACTTTGAACTCACTTTTTAGATAATTAACTACAATCCTAAAAACAACATATTTTCTTAAACTTTATAGTTTCAAATTTTGACCGAGCTCAAGCTTTACTATGAGTTTATTTATGAGGAGACTAAATTGAATCTTTTAAGGAAAATTATAAATACACCCTCCTTAGGTTTTCTCCACATGCACTTAGCCCCCTTTTTGAAATTGATTGTTTAGACTTCTAAGTCTTTAAACAAAGTGCTTTTTTTTTTGGATAAATAAATAATATCATTGAAAAGGAAGAATATAAAATCATTAAAGATGGGAGGTTTATACAACTACTCTATCAAAAAGAGTTACAAAAAGCTATGGGAACCAAAAGTAAACTCAATAAAGAGTATGATTTGTCCTAGTGTAGGCTACAATTTGGTTGGCAATAGAGTCCGAATGAGGGTTGTGCTTCCCTAAGTGAACATTGTTCCTAGTTCTCCAAAGGCAATAGGCCATTGCTACAAGGGAGCATCTCCACATTCAAATTTTATGTAGCTTAGATGTAGTAGCAACTATTAACCCACTGGTCATGCCAAACCAAGTAGCATAGGAGGTAGGGCATTCCAAATGTTGGTAGACTTTATTCTAAACTTAAGAGGAGTAAGGGCATTTAAAGAAGAGTTGCACATGATCCTCATTCACTTGAGCACAAAGATAGCGGGTGGTAGAGTTTGAAATTCCCCACCTAACCAATTTGTCTAGTGTTGAAACTTATGAAACTATGCGAGCCAAAGGAAGAAGAGTGTCTAGAAATTGAGATGGATTTCCACACCACCTTACTCCATGGCATTGATAGTGGGGGAGGCTGCAAAAACTCATATCCACTTTTGATTGAATACTTACCCAATTGTGTAGGATGCTAACGCAAAAAATCTGATTGTTGGGGGCTGGGTCTAATAGAAGGTGGGATTTGCAAATTAGACCAGAAAGTACTTGTGGGAAGTCTCCAACTTTCTCCTGCCATCAGGGAACACAGTCGGTCATTATAGTTAAGTCTCAATCTCATAAATTCACAGGGGCTAAGGTTTAATTGTAAAGGTCTAGATGGTAGCCAATAATTTGACCAAATTAAGATAAAGTGGTCATTGTTAACAACCTAATGAAACTGGTTCTTAACCAAGTGACAAAGCTTGAGGAATTTTCTTTATGTTTAGGAATACAATGGGAGTTTTAATTAACTAGAAACTCATCACCCTTAAAAAAATGGAATAGACCCAATCTATCCAGAGACCTCTCTACCCTCCCTTGCAAAGGTGGCAAATGTGCTTAATTTGGGCTACTTTGTTCCATTTAGCCAATCTAGGAATACTAAGTCCACCACTTTCCTTAGAGGTACAAACTTGTTCACATTTGACTTTGGCTTTAGTTGAAACATTGGGTTGACCACTTCAAAGGAAATTTCTCAAAAGTTGCTCAATATGTTGGACAACTAATCGAGTAACAAAAGATAGAGCTCCAGTAAACTTGCATTGAGAAAAGGATTGATTTTTAGCAATTGTAAGCGACCTGCAAGAGATAAGAACTTAGTTGTCTAGGAAGAGGTCCATGCAAGTATTTTTTTGTTCTTGAAGAATAGCACAATCATGCTTCCTCAATTTGGTTAAGATGGGGGAAATCTAGGGTAGTGAAATGGGATGTTGCCCTCTTTGAACTTAAGAATGTTCATGAATTCTAATTTCAACTAAAGATTAGTATTATAGAAGAAGACTTGACTTTTCCCTTCATTAGCTTGAAGACTAGACATGCATTGAAAAAGAAGCAAAGCATCATGGATACAAGAAATAGAATCCGCATTGGCTTTACGAAAAAGAAGTAGATTATCTACAAAACAAAGATGGGTGAGTTTCTTGCTTTTGCACCTCCAATTGAAAGAGAATTGTGGATTTAAAGACAATTTCTAGAGAGTACCATCTACGAATTCCATGGCAATAATGAAAAGGTAGGGGGAAATATGGTCCCCTTACCTTAAGCTTCTTTTGCTGAGGAAGAACCCTACTAGCTCACCATTAACATTTATCGAGAATTTAGCATTAGAAATACATTGTTTTATAAGAGAACAAAAGAAACATGGAAAGCACATATGGTGTAGAGTTTCTAGTAAAAACATCCAATCAATTGTATCATAGGCCTTTTGGATGTCAACTTTGGTTGCACAATGAGCCAAACCTTTAGGCTTATGGTACCTGACTAGCAATTCTAAGCCTAAAAAAATGTTATTCGTGATCCTCTGTCCTAATAGAATGGTTGCCTATTCTTTACCATCATGGGATGGGAGGACTTTCTTCATTTGAACAGCTAGAATCTTGGAGGTGGCTTTATAAATGACATTACAATAAGTTATAGGGCAAAACTCATTGAGAGTTGATGGATTAAGCACCTTGGGAACTAGTGAGATGATAGTATTATTGATATTTTTTAAGAGTGTGTTTGACTAAAGGAATTCCTTAGCTATTGCTATTAAGTCATTCCCAATGAGCCCCTAAGCTGGTTTGAAAAATTTTGTTATGTACCCATTAGGTCCCAAGGCTTTCTCATTTGCTTGACCAAAAAACATTAATCTGATTTCCTCATCAAAGTAAGGTGCTTTAAGTTCAAAAATTTGGATATCACTAAGCTTTCAAGACACAAAATTTTCAATCTCTGCCAGGGTTGGTATAAACTTGTGGTTATCATAAAGATCCTTAAAGTAGCTAGTGATTTCACTATGTACTTGTTATTCGCTTATGATTAATCTACCATCCCGACCTTTCAAGCTGTGAATTGCACTCCTATCATGGTGGTTAATCATGGATTTGTGGAAAAAGTTGGATTTCTTATCCCCTAGCTCAAGCCACTTGATTCTATACTTTTTCTTGTAAAAGCAATCCTCGATTCCATGGAGGAAATAGCACTCTTTGTAAGCAACATGTTCATCTTCTAAATGAAACTCGTTCCTATTATGAAGGATATTGGTTTGTATTATAGTAAGTGAGGTTTTTGCAACAAGTACTCTACTCTAAATGTTGGAGAAAACCCTATCATTCAACTTTTTGAATTCTTGCTTCATGCACTTTGGTTTACAAACAACTTGGAATAACCTTGATCCCTCACACCTTTCTCCTCATACTCTAGAGACAGTCAGTTGGAACTCCTCATGTTTAGCCTAAAAATCGAAGAATTTAAAAGGATATTGTTTAGGCTAACAATTAAAGTTCATGTAGGCTAGAGCTAAGCAATGGTGTAGGAGAAGAGGGGATAAGAAGGAAGCACGGGTCCTTAGAAAAATAGTCAACCGTGTGTGGTTAACCACTATTCTATCTAGCTTACTTAAGATAGTATTACCTGGTTTTTTATTTGACCATGTGAAATGATTTCCCATATAACTAAGGTCAACAACTTCTATTAAGCCCAAGAAAGCTTGGAAATCTAGCATAGCAATTGTAGTAAGAACACAACCACCCTATCTTTTTGAAACATTTTTTGTTACAATAAAATCACCTGACAACATCTAAGGCCTGCTAGCTAGTCTAGGAGCAAAGGAAATGATACCTTCATAAAGAGACTTCCTTGCATCATCATTATTTACCCCATAGACATAGGTTATTTCAAAGGAAATATTCATGAGGAGGTTGGTGGCTATGGAGTGGATGGATTGAGGGTGTTCTCATTGTACTTGAACATTCCATACATTTAGGTTCTATCATATCCACATCCTCTTTTTTGATAGTCTGTTGATAGCAAAGGACCATCTAGGTCCAATTCTAAGCTTAATGAGATTTTCATTAATAGATTTTACTTTTGTTTTCAATAAACCTATGAGAGAAAGGTTATTTTCTGTACAACTCTTCCTCACTTTATTAGCCTTAATGGGATCACTAATCCCTCTTTCATATTAAGAAGCTATATTCATTAGTGAACAAAAGGAATAAGGGTGCACTCATATAAAAGTGCGTCTTCTCTTATGGTCTTCTTTCATTGCCTCCTAGAGGAGTTAGAGCTATGACTGCTTCTAGAGTTGCTACCTATTGGTCTTGGCCTAGGTTTTCTAACAATGAAAGCTTCGAGAGGGGTGTTCTCTAGGTCCTCCAAAAAATCACCTTGCTCCTTTGAAACACCCTTAGGACCATCCAAGCTCGCCTTTTCATTTATATCTAGTTCAAGGGTTTTGGAGATGCGGGTGTTTCAAACAAAGTGCTTTTGAGCATCCTAATGACCATTTTAACTCTTAAAATCTATAAACAAAAATGATTTTTTGCTTTTTTTTTTAATTATTTCATCCAAGAGTAAAATAGTGAAATAGGTGCAAAACTGCATTTTTATGAAAACATAGGAATTTAAGCACTCAATTTGAAAAATAATGAATTTAAATGCATATAAAACAAATATATCTTATAAAGATCTAGGAGCTTGAACGGGTCAAATTTGAGACCTCAAGCCAAGTTTTGAGAGAAAAGTTTTAGAGCTTAAGCTTTCAACTTTAGAATTAAACTCAACGTTACATCTTCTTGATTCTATTGTACCATAACCTTATGATCTTTAGCTGTGCAGTTTTAAATATCATTGCATTATAAGACGTTAAGGGTGCATGGTAAACCGAGATATGCACATAGAAACATTTTATTTTAAATCCATAGATATCGTAAAAGTTAATATTATCGATATCAGTTTGATCTATTATAATATAACATATTATATCGTTCGACGCATGCTTTGTCATGTTCTTTAGGAGGTTTCCCATTACTTTAAAAGGAAGAGCCTGACTGGATTGCTTTTCGACTTTATCAATATCACTTTGATGCTTTATTGGCTCCCCCTTCCAAACTAAGCGTTTATTAATAAGCTACCATAACATGAAAATATAAATGCATCTATATATATATATATATATATATATATATATATATATATATGTTCCTATAAAAATTAGTCTCATTCATACTAGAGTATATTGGTTAAATTGATGAGAAGTTATATATCATTCTTTTGAGATTTAGCGAGTTTATTAGCGTGAGCAACTTTTCTTATGATAATTCTACTAAAATATCAAATATAATGTTACTATATATGTATATCTCTTAAATTAGTATATAGCTTAAAGTAGACATCTCGCAAATGGGATGTCAAACTTATACTTTGCCTTTTTGAAGTTAGGTCTTGTTCTATCCAAGTCAGATTAATCCTTGTTTATCAAAAAATGATTTAGATGGTTTTCTACTTTTTTTTTTCTTTTTAATGTTGACGATATCATTGTGACTAATACTTGATTATCTATTGCTTTAGGCAAGTTGAAATTGGTTTTACATACCAAAGTTCAAAGTCGAGAACTTTGGAAAAGTTAAACCATCTTAGGGATAGAAGTAGCAAATCTAGGAAGGGACTCATAATGTGATAATATGGCATACTCTACACATTCGACAACAAAAATAGTAGGACGTAAGCCATGTTGTTCTCGAATTTTGCCACACTCAAATTAAAACGCATACAGGAGAATTGGTTTTTTGAATATGAAACGATGCCGTTTTAGATCTTTTACATATTTATAAGTCTAAACTTGATCAATGAATAGATTTGTGACATGGGCCGTGATTTGGTCAGTCAAGTTGGTAAAGTTGACTTAGTTAATTGTATTAGTGAGCAGTTTCACATGGACGATTACCTAAGTCGAGCATCCTAGCTGACTTTTGATATCAACCTCACTTGGTTGTCGTGCTGTCACGATAGAGTGCAACTTATATCTAGTCCTAAAGCCATTGTTTGCTTGGTGAATGGATCGTTGTGCTTTGAAATAGATAGACATAACATTTTCATAAGCCATTATCGAGCTAATTATTTGTTATGAACTGAGACGTAGGACACTCTTGGATTATAAGATTGATTCCATGGCTGTTCAACTAATATAAGATTGATGGTAAGATGGATAAGAACGCGTCTAGATTGTCTCGGAAGCGAAGCAAACATATGGAGTTATGATCATGCATCGTGGATCGTGTTAATGCGAGATATTGAAATAGTGAGACCGGATTTCCTTAGATTAGATTATAGGTGGTTCTTGGTCTAGATTGCAGGAAGAAGTAACCAACAGATGGTGCTAGACGGTGGGAAATTGTTCTTATAGCAGGTTCCTAGAGGGACCTATACAATGATATACCAACTGAACGGACCTAATTAAGTAGAGGTTTTGGAGATTTTGAAATCTTACCACTGGAAATTTAGAATTAGAATTAATTTGATCCACTTATTTTGAAATGTAAATTGACACACTTTGCAAAACGGTGTTCAAACAACAAGTGGAAATAGTAAGAGTTAATTTTAGATCAAATTGAACATGGGGAATGATTTTGAGATTTAAAAATCTCATTTTTACTAATCATCAATATATGCCAAATGCAAGAAAAATGACATGTTTTAGTGGAATGCCATTGAGATGTCGACATATTCTCTTGATCTTGCACTTCTTATATTTTCTAATGATAGTTGATTTTAGGATGAGATATCTATATATCATTCATCTCATTTTGAGAAAAATATTTTCAATCATTTTTATCTCATAAGCTTCATGCCATTCCCTCCATTTTAGGGTTTCATCATGAATTTTTCATCCTCTCAATAAAACCTATAAACTATAAATTGAGCTAGCAATCTATAAGATGTTTAGGTACTCTAGTTAACATGTGTATACGTGAGATTTCAGATGGTCAACTTTTAGTGAGCTTGAGACGAAAAAAAAAAAAGTATTTCGGTTTTGGCCTAGAGGGTCTGTTGTGGCTCGATTATTTTGCTCTTTGGTCCAATTTAACAAGTCTTGGTGGCTTCGGTTTTGCCTAATGGTTCCGTTTGCTAGTTCGACTTGGTGCAATGGTGCTCGGTTTTATGGAGTTCTTATAAGGCAGTAGCCATTTTCTTATTGTTAAACCGATCAGCCGAGTATAATAGGTAATATTAATTAATTCCCTATCTCAACATATTGTGCGAATGTATTATATGATTATTGAATGCTTTTGTTTTGTACAATTTCTTTAGAGTGATAGGGTAAATCAACCCAATTCTCTATATGTTTAAAGAATTATTTTATTTATGTTTCTTCACTATAATTACATAAATTTTGTAGTCTAAAATTTATGGCAATAGTTTTTTTTTTTAATTTTTTTATTCATCTTTTTCGATAGATCAATTTGGATGTTTTGATAGAAAATGAACAAAAATTATTTTCTTTTACTTCATAACAAGATACAATTCTATCAGGCCTCATGTAACTCAATGAACTTTCCGCATTTACAAAGAATTGAACTAAAAGCAATACTTATTCATTATATCAATAAAAGAGGAGCATTACATATTCATAGATATTTTGTGCCATGTCAACCCTCACACCTAGAAATACACAAAAGGGGTGCACAAATATATCATTGAGAGATTTCTATATATTCATGAATCACTATTACTTCTCTGAACTAGTCGATAAACAAATGGAAGCTTTAGATACATAGAAACCAATCTACCAACGAAATTGGACATTGAACCTGTGCGCTGTGTTATTATATATGTTTTTTATTATGAGCGTGGAGTGTTATTTGTTGCAGGTGAATTGAAGTATAAAAAATCTTAATATATGACACGACTTGTTTATTAATCGTGTATAAAAACTTAAATCTGTAACTTAACCTATTTAATAAGTGTGTCATGTATCAAGGTTAAACCTATTTATTAGTTTAGAAAATTATAATACTTACATATACAAAGCAAAAAAGTCAATAATAAAATTAGGTGAAAATTTTAGTTCTTCATGTTTACCTATTTTTCTATTTCAATTCTCGACTTTTTTATTCTTCTATTTAAATAATCAATGTTTTAAAAAACTTATAAAAAAAAAAGACTTACATCAAATTCATTAAGTTTTCCATCCATTTATGGTACATATTAATCTCAAATCAATCAATAATAATTAAAATAAAAAATGATAGAATTAAATAGATTTATTTATATAATATAACAAATAATAATATTAAATATATATAATGAAAAATTCAAACAAAAACATCCTTGATGACTATTATCCACCAATTGTTACAAACAACCACCCTGCCACACCTCCAGTCCCACCTCTTGTGTCACAGGGCGATGAACATAGGATTGCAAGACTTAAGAGATAACTTGTTGATTTGTTAGCTCAAAATCATCACTTCATGACTAGGTCGATGAAATCAACAACCACTCCCAGCCACACTCTCAATTTCAAAGTGAGCAAAATGGTAACAATGTTTCACAACACCATGGGAACGTGCCACTAAATCCAAACCAAGCCCCCAACTCAAAGGGTGACCAGAATAATAACCGCAACAATAATTTTGAAGCACAACCTATAAGATTTTTGGTTGATCAGATATAAATAATATAATCAAACACTTCTACAAGTTGAAAGATATAAAGAAACTTGACCTATGGGACATGTTTACCATTGGTAACTCCTTTTTTATCCAGGAAATTTAGGACGAATAGCTTCCCACACATGTGAGAATTCCATAACTTGAATTTTACAATAGGACGACCGACCTAACTAAGCATCTCAACTATTACATTACTTAAATGAACATCCTTGGCATCTTTGACATGATTGCTTGCAAAGCCTTCTCAGGAACTTTAAAGAAGGCAGCAAGAACATGGTTTCGAGGCTTGAAGCTAAAACCTATTGCTATTTTCCACAACCTTGCCATGCAATTCTACCAACACTTCTCAACGAGTAAGATGCCTAAACAAGATTCCTCAACTCTTAACCTTGTTCAATAGAAGCAAGACGAGACACTAAGAGACCATATCTTTAGGTTTAATAAAGCAATGCTTGAAATCCCCAATGTTGACATGAGCGTAGCTCTTAACACAGCAATTAATGGAGTAAAGGACAGATCTCAATTCTTGTACTCCCTTACATTGCTTAAACTAAAGAACTTTAGAAAGTTTCAAGAACGAGTAGCATATTACATTGCATAAGAAGATGCCATACCGGTACGAAGACAAGTTGAGCAAAACTCCTCTGATGAGAAGAAAAAGGGCAAAGAATGAACCTCAATAAAGGACAAATGCAGACATCCTTATCACCAAGACTTTTGCTTTATCCTTCTCTTAGGGGTACAGGATCTCTTTGAACAAGTCTTATCAACCTATTCTTCCCTTCGAGGCCCATACCACAATAGGTAACAGGACACAAAAGTTTGAGGGGTCAAGGGATCTTAGGGGATCACTGCTCCCCCAATGCTCCTCCTACAATGGTTAGACGTGATGCCAATGTTTTTACCATCGCTCCATAGTGAGATTCACACTCCCTCTAAAGGTGATGGATTGAGTTTCCACATCATTTGAGACCGAAATTATCTCTCCCAAACGATTGTGCTTCAAAGCAACTGCCTTGCTCCACTTCGAGGCCTGCCACAACCGCCCCAAGTTACTTGTTGGAGACCTTCTTCTCCCCTCAACAATAGCTAGGATATGATCAGTTTAATGGGAAGACTTAGCACCTCTAATCACAATACCTCCCCTAAGGAGCCTCCTAGCAGGAGGAGCTATTGAGGATTGTACCTACTACACCCTACTTAGCGATTCATAAGATCAAACAAATTAATTCTTCTAAAAGGAGCCATCTCTATAAGAAAAAGTACATGATCGGCAAAACAAAACAAATTAAATCAAAGCTTACCATAAAAATATTTTAAAGAATAAGCCTCTAAGATATAGTCCATGAGTTCACCATCAAGTTAACCCTACCCTGGATGTTGGCCCTTCCCTTCACCTTAATCCTCCTTAACATTCCCACTAATGTCGCCTTCGACATTTAAGCCTTCAAGTGCTTTCGTACCTACACCCCAGAATGCTCGTATTAAGCTAGGAGCATCAAATGGCCTCCTATTCTCCTTGAGAGCCTAAAGGACCTCAAAGTGGTGTTTATCAAACGACTTCAACTTGATGGGCTTAGTACATATCATATTCATCCAATGAGCCTAGAAATCTAGTGCCTCAGGCATCTTAACAACAACAAACTTCTCTTTCCAATCATGTACCAAGAACACCAACCTATCCATTAGCTTCACTCTAAGTTGATTGGACAAGTAGGATCAATTTTGGGATAGCTCAAATCTTTTCACTTTATAGAAAAACAGGAATAACTGTGGAGTAGGTCGGACGTCGTATAACTCATAGAGGCTCTTAAATGCTACCAACAGAGTGCAAGTATTGGGTACAAGTTGGCAAAGGTTAATGTGGTGATAGTTGAAAAACTCTTTCTGAAAGTCATTGAAAGGCAATTGCAATCCAAACTTATTAAACCTTTGATAGATGCAAAAGCGATTATCCAACATTAAAGTGACATGTTCTTCCTTGTGCCTAACTCAGATAACCCATCCCTCTAGAAGTAGTGTGCAATATAGCAATTGCATCCACATTGTTCTCACCGATAAAGCTTTTTACTCCTACTAGACCTACTCTTGATGACAATGGCCAATTGTAGCTTCTATAGATTGGCCTCTAGCCCTCTCCATCATTAGGATAAATGTCGAAGGCCAACTCTCGACTGCAAACTTCTTCATTGCATTTATCCTCAAATGACCTAAGGACCACACTATCCACCTCTTCCTCCATTGCTACTATCACATGAGGTTAACTTGAGGGCCTTACCTCATAGCCTACTGCACTTGAGACGATCCTCTCTACAATGCCGGAAAGAGTGTGGGAAGATGAACTCGACATACTTAATGTGTGGATGATTGCAAAGAAATTGAAGGGGGAATAGATGAGATCAAGTAAACAAAAGAATGCCTAAAGTTGTAAGAAAATACTGTGTGAGAAGTGCAAAAAGTATGAAAATAGACGTTTCTATGCCTTATATAGGTAGTTGTAAAGGACATGTGCTTTTTCCTATACAATTTGAGACCTCGTTACGTGTCACTTGACTAAATGAAGGGTTAAGATTATTTTGACCTTGTGAATACCTTAAACCCCAATGTGCTATGTGGCCTATTGCATTAAATGCATAGGTTTGCACATACAAACATAATTTGAAAATGAAAGATGAAAGGACAAAAATGTTCATAGCAATCCTTTTCACCTCCCATGAAGCCTAAGTTGACTTTTGGAATAAGGAGATTATCCACCGCAACTCAATTGATAATATCTAGCCCTATTTTATCATTGTAGCTCAAATATCTTGCTTCTCATTTGTAGTGGCTCATACGAGACATCTCCCGACTTGATAGATGTCATGACTTTTAGCCTCAGAATGTTGAGGTTTGCTCGTCCCTTCCTCAAGTAGAATGGGTCCTCCTTGGCCTAACACAAGCTCGGTCGGCACATTTAGGCCTTCACCTTGATAAGTAAACAAAGCCTAGCCTCTACTCTCATTCGTTTTGCAATACTAATGAGAGTCGGAGAGAAAGTGTTATATGCCCATATTGGTTTGAGGCTCAAAGCCTGTTTTACTTCAGCCTAGCCATATAATGAGAAAGTGCTTAAAGCTGGTTGAGATAAAACAGAAAAGTAATATGAATTCTTTGAAAAACACATTTGAAATAAGTGTTTTCTATTATAACTAAGGTGTCTTTAAAAAAGATCTACTTTCCTAAAATAAAGTTTCCCTAAGACTAAAAAAGAAGGTTTCTTTATTCATGTAAAATCATCTAATGCCCTATATACACTTTGATTGTCTTACCCTTACGCTATTTCTCTAACTTGAGCATCGGAGTCTAGGCATTGGAGACACTTCTGGTGTTCCGATAGATCATATTTGTTTATCTTACAAGTTGAAGTCCACCGAACCCACAAGTGTGATTTAGTTCAAGACCACGTCTAGCAAGAGTAATCAACAGTACTGTATACTTTCTTTCCTCTTCCTAATTTGTAAAATTGAACAAAGATTTTCTCTTGTAAAGGAGGTTCCACACCCCACACCCCCCACCCCCATTTCTTTTTTTTTTTTTTAAGCTATCTATCTTCAAAATCAGCAAATTCCCACTTTCTAAACGTTATTTTCCCCTCAATAATCATCTGCACTGCAATTATATAGATCGCTTTCAAAATCTTTCCTTAATGCTTTGGCTATATTTAATTAGCTAGCATAAGATACAAATTGAACAACATATTCAAATGCCAAATATGAAATTAAAATAGGATGGATATGGGAGTCAGTGATTCTAGGTTAACTGACTTTGGGTATAGAGATTGGAACCTAACGTACGGTGGTTCGTTTTAGAATTTTGGAGCTAAAAATCTATCTGTTGCATTGAGGGGTTAGCATGCAACTGACTAAATCTTTCTGTAATTGACAACTCCAAGGTAGCATTGTGAGCCTGTTGTTTCGGGAATTGGCAACAATATAGAACTCAACGAGTGGAACTAAACTATATAGACATGAACATTTTCAGAAAATAAATAAATAAAGTCGGAGACCTTTTAACATATTTATATACTACGACCTCTATCACTGTTGAGTGATACTAAAAAATAATGAAGAAAGAGATACATATAGAGCAAGCATGTTGGCTATTAATATTTTAGAAAAGTAGATCATCAATCGAAATTCTAAAAGAAAGTTTTAGTGTTGAGATATCTTAAATAATAAATTTACAAGTATGCCGTGGGAGATTTAGGATATTTTTTTGGAAACTTCAATTATTCATTTTTATGCGCTGGTTGGATGGATTGGGTGACTATATTTATATTGGGGATCTAAAATAGTGAATCTTGATTACTGATGCTTTAAAATGGAGAACCAAGCTTAGATTAGATTACCTTCTATGGTTAGTTAAATTGGGTCCAACAAATTGAACCCTCTTATTTGTCATCTCAATTTAGATAAATGTTAAATAGTTTTTCAAACATTAATTATATATTTGATTGGTAGAGTGAAATAAGGTAGGAATATAATTGTAATTTAAAAAAAAAATAGAAAATTAATTACTTTCACTTTATTTGGTTATACTTAAAATGACATAAATAATAAATTAAGAATATATATGAAAATAATAATATATCCTTATTAAAGTATATGGCTTAATGGTGGGTTTAGAGCCACATTGGTAGAGTATGGATAGTGGAAATATGCATAAAAATGATCAAGGAGTAACTATTCTTTTGGTTTTGAGAAGGAATTGTAATTCCCTTTATCACTAGTGATAGAACATGAAATAGTTATTTTACAAATCAAATATAGATAGCTTTACAAGAAGAAATAGTTATTCTTTACCATTGTTGTAAAGTTAAATAAATTTTACCATGATCTTTAAAGAATATTTTTTTCCTAACTCAGATTTTTAATTAATAATTACTGAAACTTTTTTATGGAAAAATTAAAAGAAAAAGAAAAGAAAATTTTAGAACAATCACTTTCTTCTAAAAGTTAAATTTCAGGTCTCAAGTATTCAATTACTCATTATGAGCGAGGCTAGATTAAATGGGCCGCTCTTATCATCAGCCGCAATGCCTCACGGTGGACTGGAATCCATCCACTAAGAAAATGTCCACAACATAAAAACTTTTTTCTTTTCTTCTGTTTTCGTCCTAATCTTTTATGGTTGACCTGCGAAATCACATCATTGCCCCAAGCATTATTATGGTTTTTCTTCGACCTTTTCTCTCTCAAACGATCAAAGGCGACATGTACGAAAATTCGACACCATGTCATGGCTCATGTGAATATTAACATTATTTACACTTACAAGGAAATGAAGATACCAAACTTATTCCATATTACTTATTAGGAATATCATTATGATATATTCATAATGGTTTATAAAATTCAAATCCATTCTGATATCCTATTAGGTATCCTAAAACATATCTTAAATCATGTAAATAGGATATTTTTATCCCATATTAAAAAAATTATTTATTAAACTAATAGAAAACCTGCAACTCACCCAATTTATCAATACAATTTTACAAAAATACTTTAGAATTCCTAATTTAATGATTCTTAAATCAATCCAAAAGGAAATATAGGTATTAGTGTTGAATCTTGAATTATCCTTATGTGAAAATCATCACAAACAAAATACTAGATATTTTCATATTTGATCATTAAGAATTAAACAATAAATATGCGGAAGCGTACTTGAATCCATTGCGCTCCACGATTCTTAGATTGTGCGGTCGACCTTCTAGGTCAATACGTTTTCTTTTAGAGAGATCCCTTTTGTTTTCTCTCTATAGTCTATTTGATGATGGGATACAAAGAGACAAAAAA
The DNA here is from genome assembly GCA_037954665.1 of Laguncularia racemosa. Classification (NCBI taxonomy): domain Eukaryota; kingdom Viridiplantae; phylum Streptophyta; class Magnoliopsida; order Myrtales; family Combretaceae; genus Laguncularia; species Laguncularia racemosa. The sequence goes on along the minus strand of JBBMOL010000020.1, from coordinate 7,348,046 downwards.
TGTGAGTGTACGACTTGGGGACCATAACCACTATTTATATAGATAACTATATATTACCTTTTTGGTATTTCTATTTTAGCCCATTATAAAAATAGAAATTACCCATAAGATCTCTACATATAAAAGGAGCCATATCCTATTAAATACATTAAGACTCAAATAAACAAATCTTATTGATCACTTTTAATTAAGCTTAACTTAATATGACAACCCACAACACATAATTGTTTCACATATAAGGCCAATGTTGGATTAAGGATCCAACAATCTCCTACTTGGACTATATGTGTAACTTTACAATCATGTTTTGCAAAACCATATGAGCTCAAATTTTCTGTCATGAACTAAATGTATCTATAACCAATCCGGTCCATCAGTCATATCAACATAGGATCAAAGAGGTATTCATCACATTTATCGTAACTCTACCCATCAATGGTCACAATACTGATATAATTGAATGACATGGATCATGATATGGATGTGTAGCAAGAAAATTCCATGCAATGTGATCTTAACATGTCTATTTTCTACCAGTCCACCATAAACCTTAGTGAGATCAAACCATAAACCAAAAACAAAGTATAAGCAAACAAAATACTTTATTTCTGCAGAAAATATCCTTAAAACATAATAAACCAAAATAACTTATTACAGTTTGTCTATGACATAAATGCATACAAGGTAACAAACTCCCACTAAAACTTAATGTCACTGAAGGTCTTGACACCCATATAAGTAGTGTGCTCATGAAACAGTTTGGATTGCACTCCTTTAGTGAGCGGATCTGCGATCATGGAGTTTGTTCCTATATGCTCTATAGACAACTGTCCACTCTGAACTCTTTCTTTTATAACTAGGAACTTGATGTCTATATGCTTTGACTTCGTTAAGCTCCTATTGTTGTTAGAATATAGAACTGCTGACTTATTGTCACAAAATAATTTAAGTAGCCTATTAATAGTATCCACAATGAGCAGCCTTGTAACAAAATTCCGCAACCATATTCCATGATTGGATGCCTCATAACATGCTACAAACTTTGCTTCCATAGTAGAAGAAGCAACAAGGGATTGTTTTATGCTCTTCCAAGAGATAGCTCCCCCAGCTAACAGATATATGTAGCCTGATGTAGACTTTATACTATCTTGGCATCCAGCAAAATCGAAATCAGTATACCCAACGATCTCGATTTGATCTGACTTCCGATAGGTAAGCATGTAATCTTTTGTTCTCTATAAGTACCGCAAGACCCGTTTGGCTGCTTTCCAATGGTCTAATCTTGGATTACTCAAGTATCTGCCCAACATTCCTGTAATGTACGCAATATTTGGATGCGTACAAACCTGAGCATACATTAGACTCCCTACTACTGATGCATAGGGAATCTTTTGCATTTCCTTTTCCTCAAAATCATTCTTAGGGCACTGACTAAGACTAAATTTGTCTCCCTTAGCTACAAGCATATCACTTGGTTTACAATTTTGCATGCCATACCTTTTGAGTACCTTTTCGATATAGCTCTTTTGTGATAATCCAAGAGTACCTCAAGAGCAATCTCGATGTATTTGTATTCCTAACATAAAAAAGGCATCACCAAGATTTTTCATCTCAAAATTCTCAGCTAGAAATCTCTTGGTTTTGTGCAATAAGCCTATATCGTTGCTGGCAAGCAATATATCATCAACATATAAAACCAAGAAAATATGCTTGCTCCCATAGAACTTATGGTATATACAATCATTGACCAAATTCGTCTTAAAACCATGCGAAGTGATCACTTGATGAAATTTGAAATACCATTGTCGAGATGCTTGCTTAAGTCCATAGATGGATTTCTTAAGTTTACAAACCATATTATTTGGATCTCTCGATACAAAATTTTCTGGTTGTACCATATAGATCGTCTCATCAATGTCACCATTGAGGAAGGCGGTCTTTACATCCATCTAATGTAACTCAAGATCGAATTGTGCCACTAATGCCATTATAATCCTAAAAGAGTCTTTTGAAGAAACCGGTGAGAAAGTCTCTTTATAGTCGATGCCTTCTTTCTATGTAAAGCCCCTTGCAACAAGACGAGCCTTATACCTCTCCACATTGCCTTTTGAATCCCTCTTGGTCTTAAATATCCATTTGCAACCAATGGGCTTCATAACTTCTGGCAATGGGACAAGATCCCAAACATCATTGTCTTTCATAGACTTTATCTCTTCATTCATGGCATCAATCCACTTCTGAGATTTAGAACTTTCAATGGCTTGACGGAAGTTGATTGGATCATCTTCCATCATTCCAATGTCAACCTCATGTTCTTAAAGAAATACGATATAGTCATCTGGCAGCGCACTTCTTCTTTATCTAGTGGATCTCCTCAATGGCATAAGTTCTTGAGGTGGTAGAGTTTGTTCTTCTGGAACAGTATCTTGAATGGGATCTCCAATATTATCTTGTTCTATTGTGTCTTGAAGAAGATCAGGAATAGAATCTTGACCAAATTCAATAACACCTATGGGAATATCAACGTATTCCTCTTCAAAGACAATATCTCTAACTGTATCTCTCCCGGAAAACTCGACATCCTCAAAGAACCGAGCATTTCCCGACTCAACTATTGATTTAGTTGTGGGATCATAGAACTTGTAACCCCTTGATCTTTCAGAGTACCCAACAAAATAGCAACTTACTGTTCATGAGTCCAGTTTCTTTTCATTGGGCTTATAAGGCCGTGCCTCAGCTGGACATCCCCACACATGTAAATGTTTTAGACTAGGCTTTTTCCCAGTCTAAAGTTCATAAGGGGTTTTGTTAGTTGCTTTAGTTGGAACCCTTTTAAGGATATATGCTGCAATCTTAAGTGCTTTTCCCTAGAGTGATTCTGGTAAGGTGGAGTGACAAATCATACTCCTTACCATGTCCTTAAGCGTTCTATTTCGTCTTTCAGCAACACCATTCATGGTGGGTGAACCAAGCATATTGTACTATGGGACAATACCGCATTCCTCTAGGAATTTAGCAAACGGTCTTAGACATTGTTCACCTGAACCATCATATCTACCGTAGTATTTGCCACCACGATCAGATCTAATGCTTTTAATCCTTTTGTTGAGTTGGTTCTCAACTTCAGCCTTATAATTTTTAAACATATCCAAGGACTATGACTTTTTATGAATGAGATAAAGATAGCCATATCATGAGAAATCGTCTATGAACGTTATAAAATATTGTTGACTATTCCAAGCAACTATAGGGAATGGCCCACAAATATCTGTATGTATAAGTTCTAAGACGTCTAAGGTCCTATTGGCTTCAAATCTCCTTTTATTGGTTTGTTTCCCCTTTATACAGTTAATACAATCATCAAAATCTGTAAAATCCAAGGGGTTTAGAATTTCATCTGACACAAATCTCTCCATTCTCCGTTTGGAGATATGACCTAATCTTTTGTGCCATAATGTAGCTGAATTTTCATTAGTTAATTTTCTCTTTATACCTCGTGTACTTACTTGCAGGGATTCATTAAATAAAGCAATAATATCAATCAAGTAAAGATTATCATAAACAGATAGAGAACCAGATCCAACTAATTTTGAATCATGAAACAAACTAAATTTCTTATTTCCAAATGAACAAGAATAACCAAATTTGTCCAAAGCAGAAACAGAAATCAAATTTCGTCTAAAAGACGGTACAATGAATGTTTCATTAAGATCCAAATAAAATCCAGTCTTTAATAATAATCTAAACTTTCTAATTGCTTCAACTTCAACTGTCTTGCCGTTACCTACATAGATGTATCTTTCACCATCACTTGGTTTTCGACAATGTAGGCAACCCTGCATAGACACACTGATGTGAGTTGTTGCACCAGAATCTATCCACCAAGTGTCTATGGGTATCGAAGTTAAATTAACCTTAGAACAAACTAAATTAAGAAGTGTACCTTTCTTAGCACGCCAAGCATGATAATTGGTGCACTGCTTCTTATAATGCCCTACAGCTCCACAGAAGTGACAACCAATACCATTTGATGCATCTGACTTCTTTGGTTGTGTCTTCTGAGGTGTCATATTTGCAGCTTCTTTATTCCTTTTCCTTTTATTATCCTTATTCCTATTCTTAGGGGTTAAGGCTAGGTGAGCACTCTCAATCTTATCTTACTTTAGCCTTTCCTCTTCTTGAACACAGTGTGAGATGAGCTCATTCAGAGACCAAGTCTCTTTCTGACAATTATAGCTCACTTTAAACTGGCTAAACTATACTGGAAGAGAAATCAAAACCAAATGCACTAGCAAGTCCTCTGTGAGGTCTAGCTTGAGTGCTCTTAGCTTGGAAGCAAGATGAGACATCTCCATGATGTACTTCCTAATATTGCCCTTGCCTTTGTACTTCATTGAGATTAGGTTTGCCAGGAGTGTACTTATTTCTGCCTTTTCATTCTTAGCAAAACTTTTCTCAATTTCATCAAGGAACTCCTTAGCCTTAGTTATCTTATCATATATTGTACCTCTAAATGCTTTTGGAATGGCCTTCTTCATGATCATCATACACATGCTGTTTGATTTCTCCCACTTTTCCATCTCCCTCTTATCATCAGAGGTACTCTTATCAGTAAGAGGTGATGGAGAATCAGTTCTTAACGCAAGGTCGAGATCCATAACTCTAAGTACTATCAATAGATTATCTTTCCACGACTTGAAGTTAGTGCCATTTAGCATAGGAATGGAATTGATGTTAGCAGTAATATTAGTAGGATTTTCCATAGCTGAATGAGAACAACAAACAAATAAACAAGCTTACATAAGCCTTACAACAAAATAATAATAAATTGAAATAAAGGTAAACCCCATCTCAAAATACCAAGTAGCCCATTAATATTTCATCTTTGGACAAAATATTAGCTACTAAGTGGTATCTTGGCGTAGTAATCAAACACTGACAATAAGAACATATCAAACAACAAAGCTTCCTTTGGGCCGATTTATTGTTTACATGTAAAACCAAATAATCATCACGAGTTTATTACCACAGGTGCACTTCCAATTCTGTTAAACATTAACCTTCCTTTGGGCCGATTAAAAAATTCACAGAAGTTGTAAGCACACATCCTTTTATATTTTGAAATGAATTAATTTATACAAGAGGGACTACTTTGGCAGTATGTTGCTTCAATTAATTCGTCTCAAAATACATATAAACATACCAATATTCAAATTTAAAATTATATCAAACATTGAGTCAAAGACAACTTTAATTTTAGCTAAAAAACTTATTGGGTCTAAGCACCTATATCCAAACATGACTAAAAAATTCAAGTATTAAAATTAGAGTTCAAAAGAAAAATTAGCGTACTTAAATATCAATCTATAAGTGATTATGTATTTGAGTACATGGTTGAAGGCACGGCCGTGTATGTTAGCTTAAAAAACTAATAGAATCTTACACGGTTTTAGTACACGGCTGAAGGCACGGCCGTATATGTTGGCAAAAAAAAAAAAAAATTAACAGAATGTTACACGGTTTGAATACACGACCATGTTTGTTGACCTAAAAAACTAACAGAATGTTACACGGTTTGAATACACGGCTGAAGGCATGGCCGTATATGTTGGCCAAAAACTAATAGAATGTTACACAGTTTGAATACACGGTTGAAGGCACGGCCGTATATGTTGATCTAAAAACTAATAAAATGTTACACGGTTTGAATACACAGCTAAAGGCACAACCGTGTATGTTGACCTAAAAAACTAACAGAATGTTACACGTTTTGAGTACACGGTCGTGTATAACTATAGGTCAAGACCGTGTATACGGAAGAGTTTGGCCGTGGAGGAAGCAATGTGATGCATCGTTTATTGATGCGGTTCCTAATTCATTCGAAAACGGACTGTGAAGAAAACCTTAATTCACCGTGGTGAATTACAATCACGGAAAGCAAAATCACCATGTAGAGATCCGATAACATATCGAAATCATGCTATTCCTAAATACTGTTCATGGAGACAATATTGAACAAGACAATGGCCATTAATTTTGACGAATCCAGGAGTTGAGGATTCTTTTATGGAGACGAACGTTTACATGTTTTAATGTTTGTCCAAAACCTAATCTCCAGAATTAGAGATAATAACACCTTATAAAAAAATTACAAAAGTAATTCCTAATGATCAAATAATGTAGACTCTGATATCAATTGTTGAATCTTGAATTATCCTTATGTGAAAATCATCACAAACAAAATACTAGATTTTTTCAAGTTTGATCATTAAGAATTAAACAATAAATATGCGGAAGCGTACCTGAATCCATTGCGCTCCACGATTCTTAGATTGTGCGGTCGACCTTCTAAGTCAATACGTTTTCTTTTAGTGAGATCTTTTTTGTTTTCTCTCTATAATCTATTTGATGATGGGATATAAAGAGACAAGAAATGTATGTGTATGACCTGGGGATCATAACCACTATTTATATAGATAACTATATGTTATCTTTTTTATATTTCTATTTTAGCCCATCATAAAAATAGAAACTACCCATAAGGTTTCTATATATAAAAGGAGTCATATCCTATTAGATACATTAAGACTCAAATAACCAAATCTTATTGATCACTTTTAATTGAGCTTAACTTAATATGATAGCCCGCAACACATAATTGTTTCACATATAAGGCCAATGTTGGATTAAGGATCCAACAATTAGAACTTATAAAATAAATCATATTATAAGCTTAATTTGTCTACTTTTCCTTACAATTATAGCATATTATATTCATAAAATATTTCGTTAACAAGCACCCCTATGACACGTATTAATAGACAATAAAAAAAATTCTAAAATTTCGTTGCAATCGTCTTGGTCGTAAGGTGTACGATGAGTGCTTTCCATGTCAGATAAACTTACCAACCACTAATGTGACCACGAATATTTACATAAATTTTTTTATGGGATGTTATGATATTGGTAAGTAACCTTGATCCGTTTACATTTTTAAATAGAATAAATAGGGAATAGAAAAATTATCCATTAAAAATGACTATTATTAGGAATAAGTTAAGAATTTTTATTCTAATATTTACTTTAAGTAATTTTTTATTGTTAGAAATATCCATTCCAGTGTTTGTTTTACCTCATTAATTGCAACATTAAGTTAATAATACTGATAAAATTACCAATTTGTCCATATTTAGTCATTAATTATAATATTAATAAGGGCATAATTGACATAATATTTGAACTTTTTATTCCTACTATAAATGGAATAAAAAATTCTATATTTTCTTTGGTAATATCTATTCTTAATAGAGTGGGAATAAAAAAGCCTTAAGGATTAAAATTCTCTCATTATTTTTTCAAGTAAATAAGATAATAAATAATTGAGATAGAATAACTATTTTATTCCCTTTTTATTACCTCCAAGTAAATGGACTATAAGTGTTCTTAGGAAACCTCCTAGAGAACCTTTTTCCATCATAGAGTTACATTTTGTAGCACACATCATGTTATAATATATAGTTTTCAGCATTTACTACAATACAATTAATTATGTACTACAATTTTGGTTAGTATCAACATTTATTGATATTCTTTTCATTCCTATTTATTAGTTTTATTTATTATATATATCCATTGTAAAGTGAGCTGTGAAGCCATTGTTTTCCTTTGTTGCTTCATTTTTATTTCTCAGTTGAATTTTTGTAAAGTAGTTAATATATATTACTTTATACTATAGTTGTTTTTTTTTAGGAAATCAAATAGACAAACTAATCCTTGTATTAGAAAATTGAGGCTAAGTATTAATTTGTAATAACAAAGAATGATTAAATTTTTGCTTATATTATACTTTATTTATCATGAGAAATTTAAGGGATGTCATTAGATTTGACATTAATTTCTTTTAAAAAGGAATGGATTCATGTTGGCTATATATTCTTGCATTTGGGTACTATATATGAATTTATCATGAATTGATCCACTGCCAACTTTCATATATTCTATGGTTGTTTTGTGAAAAAAATTTATTATATAAATGACCAATCCTTTTACTGATTTTGTACATTTTCCATTCAATGAATTAGTTTTCATTTTTTTTTTTTGTATTTTTTAGTTAAAGTACCACTATATAAATGTATATTGTTTATATTTATCTTTTTTTATATATATATATTTGCATTTGTGTAAGAATTGGATTTTTGTATAAATTAATCTAAGAGCATAAAAATCTTCACACTATAGACAAATGAATATTAACTCTCAATACTTTATGCTAAGTTATATTGTCAAAAAGAAGAAGTGGAAGAATGATGGTGTTTCGAGTTATTTATTTTATTTTGATTTTATGGATTTTTTTTTGATAAATTTTATTAATGAGTTTGAGTTGTGGGTTTTCCATACCAAAGCCCATAAGTCTAAGTATCATTTATCAATTTCTTTTTATTTGTATCTATTGCAAATTCCATTTTGAATATGAATATATAGCTCTTTTTAATCTCCTCCATTCATATGCATTCAATACATTACACATATAGAGTTAAGTAAAATTTCATGTCATTCATTGAACGAAATATAAATTTCATTATTATTAGAATAATCCGTATGATTTGATGAAGAATTGGTCAACAATGAGATTTTTTTGGAAAATGGGAAATTCTAAATGCTTAGGGATGGAAAAAGGGAATTGCTTAAATTTTAATTAGAAATAAATGATTTTGGAAATTCATTAATCACTACTTAATAAAAAAACTTTCAAAGTTTTCAAAAATTGAATGCACAATTCAAGAAATTAGTATTACCTTTGATGAAACAAATAAATATCAAATAGGATTTTTCACATATTTTTCTAAGTTATACATATATGAAGTATTGATTTGGAAAACAAGTAGGATATAAAAAATCAAATAATTTTTATATAATATAGTATAATTTACCTTAAAACATAATATAATATATATTATATATTATATTACATTTCATGAAAAATAGCACCAATATGTTATAATATGATAAATAATGTCAATAATTATTGGAAACATAATCACTTATATTTCTCGTTATATTTGCCATTAATTTCCGTCCATTATATTTGTCATTAATTCTTTTTATTGCGTAAAGTTTTTTATTTTTCAAAGTAAACATGAAAAGGTCAATTTGTTTTCTATAAAATTCGAAATAACAATGAAATTTTTTACTTTAAAACACAATATAATATGCAATATAAAACCCAATATAATACATAATACATATTACATTACATTCCATGACTAATTTCAATATGATTGTTATAATATGACAAGTAATATCAAAATTTACTACAAACAAAATCACTTATATTTTTCATTATATTTGTCATTAATTTTCATTAATTGTATTTGTGATTAATTCTTCATTATATAAAACTTTTTTTTAAATGTAACTATGAAAATGTCAGTTTATTTTTTATGGAATGTCAACATTAATGTCAATGTAAACTAATAACAATATTTTGATAGAACGTGTTAATTATGGCAATTTAATCTGTTGATTATTGATGTTAATTGACAGTAAAATTTAAGTGATTAATCTAACAATTGTCAATGTCAATTTATTGTAAAATTTAAGGATGTAAATAAAGATAGAATAAATACCGATAATTTATGGCTATATTAATAAGATAGTTGATTGCGATGAAAAGTTTTATTGAATTAATAAGAGGGGAAATTATTATTATTATTTTATGAATATTAATAACACATATATTAATATAAATTTATGGAAAAGATATAATTGATAAAAATATAAAATATAAGACGAGTTGCAATTTTTGCATGACTTAATATGAATAGTATAACTCTTTCATTTCATGTAATATATAAATTAATATGAAGTAAATGATCAATAATTATACATGTTTAACATATAATATATATTCATACAACCAAATAATGGTATAATTTTTCCATAAGTTATATAAATATGAATCAACTATGAATTGTCATATATAATCAACAAATAATATTTGTATATACAATTGGATAGCAGTAATCAAATGACATCTCTAATAATTTACAAATATATATTGTTATTAAAATATTAACAATTTACGAGTACACATTATTAATTAAAATGTTAATTGTGATAATCTTTTAAATATATATATATATATATATATATTATTACCTTGAAAGTATTTTAAAACAAAAGTTTGCACAATGGAACAAGACTTTATTGTACATGCGAATAATGTTTGCATTATAATATATCTATTATTATATTTATGTTGCATATTATGTAATATGATACATATGTTATAATATGATTGTTATTATATGACAAATAAATTCAACATTTACTGCAAATATAATTATTTCTATTTTTATTTATATTTATCATGAAATCATTTTGTTGTATTATTTTTTATCTATTACTTTTGTTATTATTATTTTTTTTCAAATCATATCTTTGCCTTTTATATTCTATTTTCATCTGTTACTTTTGTTTAATTTACTATTAATTTTCATTAGTTACATTTTTTTTCATTAATTTTTTTATCAAAGCATATCATGTTATATATTATTTTGGAAACTCTTGCCTTTTATATTATATATTTTCATTAGCTACATTTGTCATTAAATTTTTTGGTCGAATTAATAAAATTTTGGATGTTTTTGCTTTTTATATTATATCTTTCACCCATTACTTTTGTTTGTAGAATCATTCATTTTTGTTAGTTCTTTTTCTTTCTTTTTTCTTTTTTGAATCATATTATAATATATATTTTCGAAAACTCTTGCTTTTTATATATTCCACCTATTATGGTATTATTAATATATTTCCATAATTCTTTTGTCAAATATAATATAATTTTAGAAGCTTTTGCCTTTTATATTGTATTTTTCATCTATTATTTTCATTTATTTATAAACCATGAAAATATTAGTCATATGATTAAATATTCTGAATAATTCATTTCCAAGAACTTAAATTGCTCAAATAATTTCAAAATATGACATTATTAAGTAATTCATCTAAGTCATTCATTATATGAAAATCATATATAATAAATAGTTTGATAATAACAACTTTATTGAAGTTATATTCCCATATTAATTGCATTTTAATTTAACCTATTTATATTTAAACATTTTGTTACATTCATTTCTCATTTTAGTTATGGAATAGATTTTTCTTTCTTTCTTTCTTTTTTTGCTTTTATATAATAGGACATAATGCTCATTAGTAAATGAATTAAATGTTTTGTTGATAAAAGAATTAAATATTTTATTAATGTTCATTAGCAAATGAATTAGATATTTCTTTAATAAATTAATATTTTATTGTATAATATGTTTTTTTTTATATAATGCTAAAAAACATTAAACTTTATTTACATTTATTGTTTTTTAAAAATATAATGGCATATTGTACGAACTATTTAATTAGTTATATAGCTTATTTATGGAGTTATAAAAGTCCAATCGTGTCGGTCAAATATAATACACCGACTTAGGTAGCAAGATAAGAAAAAAAGAGCAAGTAACAAATTTGGATCAACCGTTTCGGACAACTAATGACCAACGTTAGTTAACTCCTCCCGTCCAGAAGGGCTCTCCTGCCCTAGAAAAATATTTAGTGGGGTTTCGCTAGTTACCATTATGTAAAATCCAATAAGTTTGCTTACTAAAATAATTAAGTTTTTGATATACTTATCATTAAGTATCTTGTAAGTTTAAATGGATTCTTAGAGCACCTTATTAGAAAAATATTTATTTATTTTCTTTCACTGACAAGTCATTCAACGATATTTTTTTATATTTATAAAAAGCATTGTATGCGACTCGTACCTCACTTTTTACATTTTTTTTTTTAATCTTCTTTTATGTTACGAGAAATCTATTGTCTTTTTCACGGTACTGTATATCTTACGTTACTAATATTTTCATAAAATAAATGTTTTGTAACATGTAATGTGAATGTAGAAAATAAAAAACTCCAACGTGTACTTAATAAAGCAAAAGTTTGACGTTGTAGTGAGTCCCTTGTGTATGTATGTCCATGGGTCCACTGCATGGAGACTAGATTCAATCTCCGACTTTGCCTTGCATTCATATTCTATTATATATGCGTTGCGAGCTAAAGTCCCATGTAGACGTGGGATTGGAACAGGGCTGCCTCGTGCCTTGACTATGACCACTCCTAGACCTAGTTTTGGCATGTGGGGATGGGTTTGGTACCTCATTTTTAGGCCAGTACTTGGTGAGTTTAAAAAAAACAAATAAATAAAGTAAAAATAGTTTAAAGTGAGAGTACCAAATGAATCCTAGATATGTCTTAGACCTATACACTACACGAAGTATTGTCGAGTCTTGATTTCTAAAGGTGTATAACACAATGAATCCAGCAGTGTCATATAGGATGTCGGGCCTGGCCCCCGATACCTGTGCCTGATGTCCCGCCACTTGGAACAAATGTAAGCCACTTTCTAACCAGGAATGCTAGTAGTTGACATAACCCATAAGGATATCTTAGCATGGGTTTGGTTGAAACGTTCTGGCCTTAGAGGTTGAGAAGAGCCAATGACGTGGGAATTAGAAACCTATAATTAAGACAAATGAGTGAAATATTCAAGATTCGATGCTTTGTTAGGAGAAGAAAATGAAGAAAACCCTAGTTAGGAAAGAATTTAAGGAGGATTTGCATGCACAAAGCGTGGACCAATGAAATGGAAGATTGAGCAGAAATGCCAACCCAAGATGCTGTCACATGGTTTGGTGTCCATTTTAACCACTCATATAATAAGTCCATTATGCTCTTATTTCTTGTTTTATTTATATATGCCGACATGCTGCAGCTGCCACGAAGCTGCAATAGCCTATAATTTGAAAAAAAATTCCTAATACGGTTGAAGATTTATTACTCTAATAGAGAATAGTGAGGTCAATCTTTTATAATCAAACTCACGAATTCAGTAAAGTTAGTGTTTTACTATCTATATTCAGTAACGGATTTGAAAGTTGGAGCCATGGATTTAATATAGTGTCTTTTAATTTATTAATAATGCACCGGTCAAGTTAAAGAAAGATAATTTAATTTTCAATTAATCTCATATTTTACGAGAAAAATGGATGTATTAAAAAAAAAAAAGAGTCATGCCATAATAAGTGCCTCAAGGGCACTTTTAAGGGGAATATATATATATATATATATATATTTCAAATCTTGAAGATTCATTATTGAAGAATAAGCATATAACTAAAAAGAAATATTTTTTTTTAACCTCTTAACAAGTGTTTTAATATTGGTATCCATTACCAATTTTTGAAAAATTTTGAAAATTTTCCCCTTTTTGATGCATAACTATTAACAAAATTTTGTTATTTATATGACATGCAATTGATTATGCATCCCATCTACAAAATTGAACTCATCGTAATATTAAGCAAAATTCACAGTGACACATTCTGTAAATATCATGATTAAAAACTGGTACCTTGAATTAAAAAAAAAAAGAAAAAGAAAAATATAATACTGACATACCTTAAAAAATATTAACACTACAAAGGTAAGATGTTGGAAGAAGCTATTTTATCTACTTTTCTGATCTATGTTTAATCTTTCTTTGTGATGTGTAATCATAGAAATAATTAGCAGCTACTTTATTTATGTTAAGTTTCTGCATATCGAGTAGAATTTTGGTATATATGATAAAATAATAAAAAGAACCAGTGAATATTTGATTAATACTTGAACCAAAGGTCATATATTTTTGAGGTTATATACACGAACAGATCTTGACGAATTTTAAGGAGTCAAATAGACATAGACATTCAAGAGATTAACAATTTTGTGATACTGTAAAAGATAATATCGTTAGAACACCATAGGAGATTTTTTCTTTTTAAATACTTGCATGTTTAAAGTAATGGCATTATGGCCATATTACCTATTTAAAACACATCGCAAAATGTTCATCCATAAATGACACATTGTAAACATTTATGGTTTATATAAAGTATAGATGAAGAAGTTCGTCTTGTGTGGGCTCACTTGATATGCTGATGAGTAGTATATTTGAAATTTACTTTAAATATTTACATAAATCTTATTAGATTTGTCTCATTTAGCTACAATAATGGTACCCCAATAACAAGCCCAAAAGAAAAATTAGAATGGAAAATTTTTATATCACGTATAATTGAAGTAAAAATTAGATGATTTAGGGACCGTCCATTTATAATGATTCTTTTAATGACATTTTAATAAAGTAAAACAATGGAACTACTACACAAAAAATGGGCAAGTATCTAAAAATATTTGTCACAAATTAATAAAGGATCCATCATAAGTGGGAGGTCTTTGAACATAATCTTAGGAATTGGGCCAAATCGGCTGGGATCTATTGGCTCTCAGATTAAAAAATAAAAAATAATGATCCCAAACCAGCTTGAGGTCCATTAGTTTCAAACCGGTTTATATGAATTGGTCATTTTTTTTTTTACCTAGATTTGATTGGTTTAACATATGAACTAGATTGAACTTGCCTAACTAGCGAATTCAATACCAAATTGAACCAATTAATCCAGCTAGATTGTCGATTCAATCCGATCATCTCTCATGTCTATTTGAACCACACAAGGCTTTATCTATGCATCGTTGGCCATCGCCATGCTATAAACCATGCAAATATCTTTACTAGGTTAACATCACGACAGCTTTGGCAATAATTATGTCCATCATTTTAAACTCATTCTTACTCATTTAATTTAAGCATGAAACTCAAAAAGATGAATTAGTACTCATACCTAGACCCGGTAATGCGGGCTAAATGGGTCGGCCCGCCCTGACCTAACCCGCGAGTCTACGCAGGCTGGCCCGCAAGTCTGGCGGGTCAGCAAAATCGGCCCGCCCTACCCCGCGAGTAATGCGGGTTGGCCCGCGACAACCCGCAAATTTTTTTTTTTTTAATCTGTTCTATGAGGTGGAAGTGGAAGATGACGGATGACAGACGACGGCTGACGAAGTGTGAGGTGGTTTGTGACTGTGTGAGTGAGAGTGCGGACTCCGATCTACTGTGTGCCTAGCTCCTCCAACACCCATCTCAGCTCAAATTGATATCTGATTGATGCTCCTTGAGACCTTGACTTACTAGCCTCGAACAACCTATGGGCTTTGAAGGGATAGGGGAAGGGAAGAAAACAAAGATGGTCACTCCTTTTAGGAACATGGCTCGTTCATTCACTTGCTCATGAACTCGCAATTTAGCCAGAAGCGACGAAGGGGGGCTGGGGAAGGCCGATGACTACATGAGGGGGAAGCTGTCTACGAAGCTTTGTCCCTTGCTTTACAGAGATTGTTATAAACTGACTAATCTCTGACACTGAGACTTCTCCGAACATTGATTATTCTCTGAATCACCATTTATGCTTCTCTGATTGAGGAAACTCCGAAAATTACTTTTATAGTAGCTGCGATCAGGCACACTTCTAACTAGTTACAGGAGAGCCCTTTCCCTCGTGCAACCATGAAGACCTGGAGTTACTCACACTCCTCACTCAGTTGGCCTCCTTCTTCTTTTGTTTAGCCTCTAGCTTCTACATTCGCTCGGCTTGTTTCCTATGCCTTGGCTTGACCAGCCTCAACCGCTTGTCCTCAGCTTCTTTGCGGTTGGGTTCCTTTGTGCTTGGCAGCGTGGGTTCAATAGCCAACCCGGCTTCATCCTCAATGTCCACAATTGGGACAACTGTCTCCTTGAACACCGTCAACAGTAAGCACGTCAGTGATCTGCGGTGCTATCTTGTCTTGTCATTTTAGTCGGTGGCGGCGTCGATGTTGTCTCGTCGTCAGTCATCACGTCATCCACTTGACAGAATTTTTTTGGAAGCTCCTCGGCAGGCTAACCCACGCCCGTGGGAACTGCCTGCCCCGCCCTGCTGGTCAAGCGGGCACGGGCCAAAATGGCCCATAGCATTAGCGGGTCAATTTTTTTTTTGTCCGCCTTGGAATTTTTTGCGAGCGGGACGGGTCAACCCGCGGACCTACCTTGCAATTACCAACTCTACTCATACTGTTACTTAGCGTGCATAGATATTAGGTTGGTCCAAATTAATTGAGCTACAATATTTTAAAATTTAAATTTAATTTAATAAAATATTTGAGTTGTTCAAACTTAACTTAATAAAATTTACATAATTATTAATCCAAACTCAAATAGTCTATGGATAGGTTTAACTTAACTTCGTACTACACGTAAATATCAATCAACATTTTTCTCATATATGAGTTAAAAGTCAGTTTGCGTGACACCTATACACACCTTTCGTGTGGCCAATTATATCGATATATCTATCTAGGACGAAATATATACAAGAAGCTAACATACAGTTTGGAATCATAGCTTCTTATTTTCATCTACAAATTCGTATATATCTAGGTTTGTTAATTATAACCGTTAGAACAGGAACTTCCATGCAGATAATGTACAGATACATGCAGCTGTACACATTGGACGTACGCTTGCGTTATGACGTATGACGGTGACAGACGACAGCTAGCCAAATGATAATAATATGAAAGGGTTTTTAAGGGCAACGACTCGAAAGGTTCCCATTGGCCATCAGCACACGGTTTTTGGGGGGAAGTTGGGATCGATAGGAATAGGTTGGAAGGTGGTTGGATTTGTGATCATAAACCAATCATAATCATCTTTTATAATCATGCCTAAAATATACTTATTTGTTACTTTTTCTTTTTTGTTTTTTTTTTATTATAAACAACAATCAGATAAGTCGAAAATGATAAAATTAGCATATATTTAAATGATTTATTAAATAAAAAGTTTCCTTTTTTTTTTAATTTCTCATGCTCATAAAAATCTAACTTAAATTACTTTAAATAATTTAAATCAATATTTTAATCGCTGAAACATGTCCGATAAATGTAAAAGATACTCGATTTTGTTGGCAAGATATAAATTTTAACTCATCAGAGATTTTCTAATCTACTCCTACGACTCATCGAAACTATCATGACTATTGCGTGCACTGTACAGTGACACATAAGTGCTTTGTTTATTCATATAATTAAGAATTGGCCTGACGCATTTGGTTCTTCAAATATATTAATTACGACAGAGCTTCGTGGTTCGACAGAATATAGATTAATACAACTATGTATATACACACGTTGGAAGATTTTTTGACATTTTGTCGATTTTCTATTCATTGAATTAACGGATACAGATACACATAATCAAAATTTATAATACAACAGTAACAATTACTCTTTTGGTGGGGGAATTTCGACAGCTTCAGAAGGTAATCATGTTTTGTTTTATTCAATAAGAAAACCCATCAAACAAGAATCGATTTATCAATCAGGAAGAGAAAAAAATCATAATATCCGTACCATAAATAAACGAATTACGACAAATATGTATATGGATGTATAGAATGGGGCAATTTATATTAACACTATCTGGGATGAGTAAATATTGCATCCGCTCCCAAAGGTTTCAAATTTAGCACTTAAGCTATGGACCAGATGGCAAGATGCTAAATTATTACCTATTTATGCAAGTGAATTATATATAAATGTGGCCAATACTGTTATAGACTAATAGTATAAATATTAATTTTATAATAGAATGAACTGGACTTTTTCTCCTCTAGAGTTATACTACATTATATATATATATATATATATATATAAGCATTAAATATAGTATAAATGCTGTACATATGGACAACAAGATATTAAATTATCAATATATACAAGTAGACCTTATGCATTAAATATCAAATTATTGAATTATCAAGACTTTGTAATCTAATTGGCATAAATGCCATTTATATGGAGCGATTGGTAGGATATTAAATTATTAGCTATATATACAAGTAAAACTATATATAAAAGCATAAAATATTAAATTATTGGATTATGAAAATCTTATAACTTAGTTGGCATGAGCGTTGTTCTCCCATAGAGATGATATAAATTTAAATCTTTCCTTTTTCTATTATACCCAACATAAAATAATTAAAAAATTATTGAATTATTGGATGATTATAGGGCATAAAGGGGTTAGACTAGTGGATTTTGGACTTTTAATCAGTTATGATTGAGATCCACAAGTTTTATATATCCTGGATCAGTGAGTATTAAGACAAGTTGCCTAAGCCACATTAATATATATGGTTAATACAATCATTTAAGTGTGGATGATTTGGAATGCAATAGAAGGGTACCTTATACATAGCGAAGTACTCATTTTCGCAATCTGTAAGTGGTTCATATTTCAAGAGTATATGGAGATGGTGGAGATAGGTTTGTGTAGGTGCATGTGACGATGCTTAATAAGGTCTTATTTATATGAGGATTTCAAAAGAAGATGATCCTATTAGGTATGACTGTTTAAATACATACTAGAGCTTGGGCGGTAATATAGGGCTTGAAGCAACATGAAGAATGAGTGTATAGGTAACTTGAATGGGAATGTAGACAAGGAGTTAAGGGATGGTAGAGTAGGTTGGTGAAGTACTGTGGTTCTAAAGGAGAAGAAAGATTTATTAGTTGATATATGTCATGTATTATATATATATAATTTATAAATACTAATAGGATTTTGATATATATAATTTATGCAAAACATGAATGGTAATTATTTTAAAAACTATCTATTTTACTATTATGCATATCAAAATTTTATTATTATTTATACACCACGTATACATAACATATGATGTATATCAATCAATAATTTTTTTTCCCTAAAAGAGAATAAAAACCCATGGAAGATAACATGACTACTAATAGTGGCTACACAATAGATCAAGGCAATGATAGCCCTTATGTTAAGTAGAGTAGACTAGGAAGATGCCGCAAAAAGGGTGTAGTAATAGCTCTATTAGGGCCTAAGTGCTCAATTAGGATAATATAGATAACTAAATATGCAAGAGAGACTATAATTAAGGGATTAATAATACATCAATTGAAATGGAGAATTATGGTTTGATGAGATTCATAATGCTAGGGACAAAATCTAGATTTCTTATTATATATTATAAGACATACAATTATAAGAAATATAACAAGTGAAGAGAGAAAGAAAGATATATAGGGCTCACATTTAGACTTGTTGCGGCCCGATATGCGTGCAATATGAAACTTCTCAATATCATATCTAGTGGCTCTCTTTAGTATGCAGTTCGAGCCATGATCTCTCAACCTTGTTCTAGTACTGATTTGTTGGGATATGATATGGAGTTTTGGTTATATATCACATAAGACATATTATAAGAGATATAATAAGTAAGGGAAGAAAGAAAAATGCGTCAAATTTATATAGCTAACCTTGAAGGACATGGATTAAAAAAAAAAATCATGGGTAAGACTGAAATTTACTCACAATGGTGCAATGATTTCTTACAATCTTAAGGTATTTAGCTCCTTTAATAATTTCGTAGGCATTTTTGCTTTCTCATAAATTCCCAATGCACTTAGTAGCATATATATAAAGTAGTTACATAGATTTAACACCTAATACATAAAATAGAAAGTTATTTGAATAACAAGATAAATACAAAATGTGAAACTATAAGAGCCTAAACAAAAGCTCTAGTCAATAAGCAAAACCTAATTGGTGGGCTGCCTAAGCTAGTAGTCGACTAGACAATCAAACAATTAATCACCCTAGGCAGGTGGTTGAGTGGCACTCTTGATGGTTAATCACCCCTTTCAATAAATGATTGCCCACCCTTGTAGGTCTCAGTTGCATCCTTTTCCTCATTTGTTCATTTATTGTTGCTTTATAACTTGAGTCTCATATAAATTGAAGATACAAACTCAAAATGTGATATACAATGAACATGAATGTGAGAATCATATCTATACAAATTTTGGAAGGCTTAAGGGTGGTTTAGATTCACCCATAATTTTATCCATGATAGGTATAAATAGCACAGGTAATTGAATTAGGGACAACGTTAGGATAATAATCCATTAGGTATCGTTTGATTGTTAAGATTTTATAGTACAAGATTGGACAAAAAATTTTGTCCTTCATTTTGCTTATGTATTTGGTTTAATTACTAGACAAAAGAAGTTTTTGAATACTGGACAAAACACTTAAATTTTGTACTATATAAAATAAGGTATAAAAATTAATTTCATAGGACAAAAATAAATATATTTTGAAATTTTGAAAATGTCTTCAGTTATTATAATATTGACTAAATTAACATTATAGTTATTAAACATTAAGGAAAATTATTTTAATTTAATATGTATTAATTTTTTATAATATCAATTTAATTAACACATAGTTATTAAGACAAATTATTATAATTTATAATATAAATGATTAATTTTTTTAATTACATAGCAAATCAATTAATTTATATTTATTATTTTATATAATTCATTCAATTACGTGAATTAAATAATTTTTTCAAATTGTATTTTTTAATAATATTAAAAATGTAATCAAATAATCATTATATTATATAAAGGGCATAATTGTTAAAGTTATATTTGGTATAGTATTTTATAATACTGAATAATGGATATTATAAAATTTTTTGTTTAATACTAAAAAAATCAAATATAATATAAAAAAATTATTTTATTATTTTATTTTATATTATTTAATACTATAAACTGAACACATTAAAGTAACATATTAAATTAAATTATGTTGCATTATTGTAAAGGCAACCGTCACGCATGTCAACCATCATTGTCAAGCTGTCAGCATTGGATAGTAAATTATTTGCTAAAAGACCCAGTCCAGCTTTCTCCCATGGAAGCAGGATATATATATATATATATTAAAATACTAAATAAAAAAAATTCTATACACCTCGTAAAATAAAACAACGTGTCACTACATAAAGACTTGATTTTTCTAACCGAGGTCACATGATCATATTATATATAGTCATCTCCCTTACCGACACGCAGAACTACAATTATCGCCTTTCTTTCTTGGTGATTTAAGGAAGCAAAAGGAGTGATATCGCCATGAAAGTGCGTGAGGAGGATAAGGATAATCTTCCTCCAGGTTTCAGATTCCACCCCACAGATGAAGAGCTCATAACACACTATCTTGTTCCCAAAGTGTTTGAGAAAAGCTTCTCTTCAATAGCCGTTGCAGATGTTGACATCAACAAATGTGAACCCTGGCATCTTCCAGGTACTGTAGGTTCATGTACTTATGCTCTTTCGATATTTCTTTTCTTATCTGCATGTATATGAAAAGAAAATTGTTTTGATCTTACAAAATCTTACCTTGATCCTTATAACCCAATGGTATGATTACTACTCTTCGATTGAAATGGAGCGGTATCTGATCTCGTTTCAGCATAAAGTTGTATGTATCTGGTGGGAAAAAATAAAAGAAAAGAGGAGGAGGAGGATAGAGATTCTTCATTTTTAATGAACATCAATATAGTTTTTGACGAAAGACTCTTTTTCCTCTTTCCCCCTTATATGAATTTCCATCAACTAAACAAACTGCTCTATCCCTGCCCGCATCAAGCAGCAATGTTTTATCTCATTCAAACTTTTTATCGTGTCCACGAAAGGTCTCACGATGTCCTATTTTATCGATAAAACTTTAATGAGTTGGTGTATATGAATTATATTATATGGCCAGGAGAAGTTACGAGTTATAAGTATTCCCTTCAACCTTTTTATTATCTACGTTCGTTGTGAACCTTAAGATACTGTCATACTTAAGCGACTTGTGTCGGATGGGTTTGCACATGTTGAAAAATTTTTAAGGCTACTAATTGCTCGTGTGAGTGCATAAGGGATCTTTATTTATTGGCATTAAGATTGTTAACAAACCAAATGGGTTTGGATAGTATTAATTTAGAGCTCTAACTCAATTTGGAAATTCAAAATTCAAGCTCGATTGGTCATAGATCTTGAACTCAGCCCAAAGTGTTGTTTAACAAGTTTAAGTTCAATTTAATTAAACTCATTTAGATTCAATTATTAAAAAAAAAATCTTTTGCATTCTTTCTAATTCAATTTATATTCAAACCTTGAATTTAATAAGACTCCATATATACTTAAACTTGATTTAAGCTCGATTAAGCTCACATGATCATTATTTTAAATAGACAAAACTCAATAAGATACTTGAGTGGCTTGAACCCAAACTCAAATAGCTTACGAGTTGGTTTAAATCACTCAAATCACTAAATTAGCTCTAAGTGATCGTATATAATTATGAAACATATTTTTTAATAATTAAATATAATTGGCTAAATTTATGTTTGGTGCAATACAAATATTTGATGTAGACAAGGCCTCCATGGGAGAAAAAGAGTGGTACTTTTTTAGCACGAGGGGCAGAAAATACCCAACTGGAATGCGAACCAACAGAGCAACAGAAGCAGGCTATTGGAAAACCACTGGGAAAGACAGGGAAATATTCCGAGCCAACACTTTGGTGGGGATGAAGAAAACCCTAGTATTTTACAAGGGTAGGGCTCCAACGGGGGAGAAGAGCAATTGGGTTATGCATGAATACAGGCTGGAAAACAAACGTTCCCTTAAAATTACTGATAAGGTATAGATAGGAAAAGTATTATATTTTCGGGTTTACGAATGGCTAGGAAGTAAAAAGACAAGCTGTTTTAGTTTTTATAAAATTCTTTTTAACCCTTTCTATTTACTTTTATTTTCTATTTTTAATTTCATTTGTCTTAGAAAAATCAAAGAAATATGTGTTTATAGTAGTTAAGAGTGATCATTCAGCCTCTTGTATAGAATAAGAAACCTGCTATTGGTAATCTTTAAGTAGGTAAGCTAGAAAAATTAGAAACCTATCGAAAATAATTTTCCAAATCTAGTTAAGAACTTAAAATTCACGAAATGTAGAATTCGTCCTTTTCAGCAAAAGAGTCTCTTATTCAATGTAAGTAAACATTTAAATTTTTTTTTGATCGAGCCGTAGATTTAAAGAAAAAAAAAATTGAGGAAGGGAGAAATCAAACTGTTTCGTCTTATTTCTTTTAACCATTGTTGATTTTTTTTAAGGATTTTTTTGATAAATGAAATTTCATTTAAAAGTAAACATACCCGGCATTTAGCGTGTTTTTCAAGAAAAAGTATACCCTTAGATTCGATGAATACATTATAAGATAGGATAAGTCCTAAATTTCTTTAATAATGACATATATTGATGATATATAAGAGTTTTATAAAGTTAATATTTATGCAATCAAAAAATTTTAAATGTTTATTAATTACTAATTTTATTTATAAAACTAATATATAATATAAATTTTGAGTTGATCTACAAATTATGGTCATAAAAAGTTAATACTTATATATTTCAATTAAAAAAAACTAAATTTTTTTTTGAAGTGTTATATTCTAACAAAAGAATTTTTTTTTAGTTACAAATAATATAATACTATGGTTTTTTTTTAATGATTTAGTTCAATTTTATAATTTGATTTGGTTATACCTCTAAACTAACAATAATTTTTTTTATTTGGTTTGGTTTGGAAAATTTTCCAACCAAAATTGTAAAATAATAGTATTTTTTAGTTTGGGTTGGTTCAATCTGTGGATTAGTTGGTTTTTTTTTTTTTTTTTTTATTTGCAAAGAAAGTATCCACATAGACTAAGACCCAAAAGGACATAATTTAACAAAGGAGATAAATTGTTGTTGCATACCATGTCGTGTATGCTCACACGCTCAAGGCATTACTAACGAGAAAAGAACTTCATCTTTCGTTGTAAATAAATTACATATGAATTGACGTTAACAATGCTTATTTACACAACGCATCTTAAATTAACAGCATTACATTGAGGTAAACCTTATGAATTTTGTCAATCATGTTTTTACGTAAATACAAATTTTAAAATTTGAATTGTTTCAAATGGGGAAAAGTATAAGTTCTTTTGGTCTATCATCATGCATATATATGCTATGAATGCTCATTGCTAGTAGAAGTAATTACTCTAAATGCATGTACATTTTCATCTTGTCTCTCTTTCTATATATTTTCTTAACTTTGCCTATGAAAAAGATATAGATACCAAATTGAATATTTCTCGTCAAATATAAGTCTACAAACTTTACCTATATTTGTGATTACATGCTCCAATCCAAAAACTCTAATTAACACGATGTATTGCATGTTTTTTCTTGTACAGAGGGATTGGGTTGTTTGTCGTGTCTTCAAAAAGACCGCAACTGCAAAAAAGCCGGCGGTAAACGCACCCTCCTCACCGACATCTTTCGGCTCTTCCAATACAAATTATTTGGCAATAAATCACTTCCAACATGTTCATGAGGACCAACATATAAAAAAAATGGCAAATTTGTCAAACCTAGGGTCTAATAATGCTTCATCATTACAAAATCATGTTACTAGAGATAGTATTAACAATTTATTTTACGACGACAAACCAAGTACATCCAACGTATGTTGTGTAAATTTACCTAGATTAAGCAAAGGAATAGGATTTTCACCTTTATCATTGTTGCCTTCGATTTCGGGGTTGTTAGGCTCAAATTCAGGTACCAATTCTCTTCCCAAGGCCTTTCAGGTGGATATCAATCAGCTCAAAAGTGAGACACCAAGTGTAAATTACTCTCTGCCAACGGAGATTTCTCATTTTGGACAGGGTTTAGGAACAAACTTTCAAGCCTCTTCAACCATGATCATGCCACAACAACACCAACAAGAGCAGTCGGTCTGGGGTCCATTTGTAAGTGATGATGTCGTGTAACTGATATCAAATCATTAGCCTAACATGTCATCTTGTATCTTATGGTATATTTGTACTTCATGCTAGTTGTGTAGGTTAGGATACAATAAGAAAGATGTCCCCTTGTACTTAAATTCATGAAACTCTTAATTGTCATGTATCTTTGTTGTATTGGGCAACTTCTTGTGAAATAGAGGCTTTGGAATGACGATATCCTTTAAGATAAAACTGAAAAGGAAAGGATCCAAATATAAAGCTAAACCCCCCTATGGTCAGCCTTAGAAGCTAGAATATAATTTATTAATGTCCCATTTACTTGTTTTGAATTGAACAAGGTTGTGATGAAACGGTTATTCCGTAGGAGTAGAATGAAATCTAAATAAGAACAATATATTTATTAATTTATTTACTTGACCAGAATTCTGGTAGATTAAATGATTTCAGGAATAAGACTTAAATAGTTGAAAAGAGTATGATAATGCTTCCATATACTATATAATACAAGAACCAACACACCATTGCATCTGTGTAAGCCACAAGCACCTATCTTTCCATTTCTAAACTATGGCACATGCTGGGGAAACAAACCACACCATTGGTACCAAGAGCAGTACAAGACAATAACACCCTTCTATATATTGCCCCATCAAACGGAAGACATCTACGCCAAGAAATGGCCTACGCCCTTCGATTGGAAAAACTTTTACATCCTCTCTATATGAAAATGCTATCTTAAACCTGGGTTGATAAGAAGCCCTCGAGTTTATCTCAATATTATGTTTCGGTGGCACAACCTCAACTAGATTTGCACAAGATGGCAAGAGCTAAGGAAGGTTCATGGTTGTCTTCTACTAAAAACGTGCTGCCATGTGCTAGGGGATGGTACTTATAATCTTGCTAGATATGTCTATCAAGCAAACTGTACTCTTAAGGATT
Source organism: Laguncularia racemosa (assembly GCA_037954665.1). Classification (NCBI taxonomy): domain Eukaryota; kingdom Viridiplantae; phylum Streptophyta; class Magnoliopsida; order Myrtales; family Combretaceae; genus Laguncularia; species Laguncularia racemosa. The sequence continues at coordinate 7,322,399 of JBBMOL010000020.1, read as the reverse complement.
TATATTCTCAACCATGTGCAGATGCCTATGTAATAAACCCGGGTTTTGTATGGATTTGCTAACAATCAAGTCATGAAATATAGATGTATCCAATGTTAAGGATCATATTGATTTAAATATCGAGTTCTTTTACACATCAACTCAAAAGATTACGTGGTGTTGAAAAATACCTTACAAAGTCGACCTAGCAAACGGACTAGACCTTACTGACTTATAAGGATATGCAATTATGTATTTTTCAAACTTAAGGTTTTTGTGACATTTCAATAGTTTTTATGGGATATTAGCATAATTTACCTACGTTTTTTTATAATGATGCTGGAAAGTAATTTAAAAAAAAAAAGATTGAAATAGGCCTCTTTAGAATGCTATTAAGAATACTAATTCTCCCTATAATTGTAATGGAGAAAAAGCTTGCCTTGATTCAATACCCCATAGTCTGCTTGATCTTACCAATTAGATGTATTGGCCCATTAAGAAGTAAATGGGCTGTATTAATTTAATGTTATGTTTGATATATAAAAATAATTTAGAATGGAATGAAATCTTTATTGAAATACTAAATCCAATCTTACGTTTGGAAATCAATGGAATTGAATGATAAATGGTGTTATTTATTAAAAATGTTCTTAATTTGTGAATGTAATAAATGTACATTAATAAAGTTAATAGAATTATTTAAATAATTATAATTAATGGGAAAGGAATGAAATTGCAATTCCATCTTCTTAGGGGTTGGATTGCATTCCTCCTTAAAGTCGGATTCATTGATTCCCATAAGAAAGGAAATGGAATATAGAATTGTGATTCCATTTTGAGTTCATTTCAATATACTAAAGTACTATAATATAGTAGCCTAAAAACTCGTTTATGGTGAGCTAACTCGAAGCAAGTATTTTCTTATAATTATCATTAATTTTTTTAAAGCTTTCAAGTAAGGGGTAACTTCTTCCCCTTAGATGACACATTATGACTTTAATTTTTATAATTCTTTTCTTAATCGAATCTAATTTGCCATTTTCTACTTAATAAGTTTCTAGAACTTTTGAACATTATACTCTCCGATTTCATTTGATACAATGAGGCTTTTGAATATTTAGAGTTAGTTGAACATGCCCTAACCACCATTTTGATTCAAATTATAAAGAGCAAATAAGTGAAACAAGTCTTTCTTGGATTATTCACTTTTATGTTAATTTTACTATTCAATGAAAAAAATTGGTTTCTAAGGTCAATTTTAAGGTTTTAGCAACTAATGTATGGTGTTTTTTTTTCTTCACTAGTACAATATATATATATATTACATTGATCAAATCGATACAAGAGATTTCATAGATGAAGAATTGGAGTATGAAAGCTTAATCAAATAGGTTAGCATATCCCTAAAGTCAAACTATCCCACTTGGGGGATAAATTGATTTCTCCCATACGAACCAACCCCACCTAACTAGTGTGTATGAAAACTCTTATAAAATGGATTGGTATAATCTTATATAACGATGGAAATGAAAATAAAAAGAAAAAGAAAAATAACAAATACATAAAATTAAATCACTTGTTAAAAAGAAAAAAAAAAAAAGAAGAAGTAGCAAACTAATATCTACATTGCCACAATTTCTTCAAAATTCACTAGATTTGTAGAAGTAGACTTATGGTGGTGGATTGCAATAAATTGGTGATGCAAAAATGGTAAAAAAAAAAAAAAAAACCTAGATTTGAGAATTTCCATTTAATAAAAAAAATTGGGATCTATGGATACAGGTATCAATAGTGGTGGATTTGTAGTGGTAAAGGGAGGGAGGAGGATTTGAGAGGCTACCATTCAACAACTAAGGTTTGTTAAGAAGGTTTTATGTGCATGATAGAGAGAGAGTGCAACTTGTGTAAGTTTACTTTGCTAATAAATGCTCTCTAGAGAAAATAATTATCTGATAGGCATAATGTTAGTAAACACCATATGGGATGCATATTTATTTGTCTCTAATTTATTATTTTAATGACATACCAAGAAATTATAATCCAACACTTAAAATAAGAATCATATTTATAAATATTAACAATTGATATAATTAAGATATATATATATATAAAGAATATATAAAAAAAATTATATGAAAGTATACATTTTTTATATAATTTATGAAAGTAAAAAATCGATAAAGTATCACCATGGCATATGCATAAAAATAGGAAAATGGGGAAATTAATGGATGGTATATATATTTATTTCCATTGCCATAGTGTGGAGATACTCAATATGGTATTGATTTGCCAAACTGAAGCTCATTACCGAGACACAAGCCCACGGATTTGGGTCCAGGAATTCTCCTTTTAAAACAAAATAATTGCATAAGCCCAAAAAGGAAAGAAAAATCAAATTAGGCCTCCAAAATTATAGAACCCTAAATCCACCGTAAAAAACCCCAACGATCTTCTCCGGCAACGACCATGGCGGCGAAGCAGATGGCCGGCGACGGCTTACCACCGAACCTAGCCGGAATGTCGAAGAACCAACTCTATGAAATCATGTCTCAAATGAAGGTACTTCCTCTTTCTTTATATTCTATGTTCTTTTTCTCCTTTGAAAGTATCAAGGCGAATGTTGTCATGGCAATGTTTAGTATTTGTTTTAATTTTTTCTTGTTTTGGATCAATGTAGACGTTGATTGAGCAGAATCAGCAACAAGCGAGAGACATTCTCATTCAAAATCCTGTCTTGACCAAAGCGCTTTTCCAGGTCTTTGACTTTTTAGGGTTTTGAATTTGTTTGAATTGGTGTTTTATCTTATTGTCTATATTTTAGTTTCTCTTGAGAAGTTTAATTCCATTGAGTTAAGATTAAATATTGGGTTTTGACCTATGAGGTGAATGAGTGAGAAAGAAGAGATGGCAAATTAAATTTTTGAGGAAATTAATGGGTTATCAGGTGTTGAAGGGAAAATTACAGTAATTAGTATGTGTTGAATGAAGAATGAAGAAGATAAGTGGGAAGAAACTAGATATATTTTCTTATTTTCAAAATCTAGTCTTAAGAGTCTTGTTTTAGACTGCGAAGCTCAAAACATTTCATGGCTTTAAGCTACAGAATATGGTCACTTAGACTTGCTCCAGCCAAAAATAATTTGATGTGGAGATGAATGCAGAATAGCTTCCATCAAAAAGGTTTAGCTAATTAGGATGTTATTGCTTCTATATTATTTCTTGTAATATCAATTACAATTCCAGAAAAAAAAAAAATTAAAACCAAAAGAATTTCCAGTAAAAAAATTGGAGCCTTGGAATTCTAGAAACCTTTCTTTTAGGTGATTATATACTGTATTGAGGATCCTAAGTTTCCTCAATTTTGGCTATTCCCTATGCCAGCTAAGTTAATATTTACATGATTGCCATGATGAGTGACATTTATGATGAAAATGGTCTCTGTGTCCAGGTCTATAGAATAATGTGTTTATGTAAAATTATGACCTGTTATAGGATTGAGTATACAAATGCTTATTAGGCCTGTTAACCATGAAATCAGATTCAAGGTTACCCTTACTAGACTTCCCTCCACTACGACCTATTTGGAAAAAGATGAATATGGGCTCATTAAGAGAGAATCCAACAATCTCTAAAGATATAAATATGTTTTGTTTTGAGAAATCCAGACTAGATTCTTCATTCATTTCTCTCTTCAAATACACTGTACAACATAGCAGTTATATAACTGCTGTCCTAGATTTTCTCTTTTCCTGATATATCAACTTATTACAATAACTGCACACATAACTGCCACAATTAAAACTGACAACACAGTGCTTACAAAGCCTCGACACTGAGCAATGGCCTTGTCTCTTGGCCCAAATTAATTTGGTGTAAACATTCCATGCTATGCCACGCATTTATCTTATGGTTAGCATGGAAAATGAAATTACATACCCTAGATAAACTCAATAATTGGGGAGTGATCACCTCAATTACATGCTATCTCTATTCAGCTGGGCAAGAAAACCACCAACATTTATTATTTGATTGCCCGATTTCCACACATATATGGGCAGAGGTCTTAGGGGAACTTAAATGCTCATCATCCTTCTTATTTTGGCAAGCTATATCCTTAGCTCTGATGAATCCAACACTTGTGAGCAATCCTATGGTCCCTACATGGAGGTTTGCTTTTGCAACCGCAGTATATTGCATTTGAAGAACAAGGAACTCAACCCGTCTCGAATCTCTAATGCCTTCGATGTTGTCTCTAGCTGGACGAATTTTAGCTTAGTCTAAGCTTTTTGTATCATGATTTGGTTTACACAAGTTTCCATACAATTTTTGTAAAATTCTAGTTTTATGACTGAATTTGCTGTAACCCTTTCCCATGTCTAGCGGTTGTATATTCTCCTTATTTATTTTAATGAAATTACTTACCAAAAAAAAACTGACAACACAACAACAATTTCCACACAACATGTCAGCCATTCCACAAGCCACATCACATCACACAACACAAATACAGTACATACACACATCAATGCCAAAACACTATAAAACAACACAATAGCATCTTCAACACACTACTTAACACCCTGCATTGCTTCTTGTTCTTGTGGTAATACACATGCTTGAATGGGGTCATTGCACTATTAGGAGGGCTAGAAGCTCTAACATGACTCTAGGTGCTTTTAATCATCTAAACCCTTGAAGTAAATTACAAATCAAAATGCAGTCACCAATTTAGCCCAAAGAAAAACAGTCACGAAGTTTTCTGCTGATTGTTTTATCTGAAGTCAATTGCCATTCTCGATAATTTTCTACACAATGAATACATAATTATCCATCAGCTTTGAATGTGGTGTTCTTTAATTTTGGTACCCCAATCTATTCTTACTTTCAAAAGGAAACAAGAAACTGGGTTTTGCTGATGTGCTTGAAATCAGAAAGTGGAACTTTAATAGTGTTTCCATGCTGACAATGCTGGCTTACTAATTTTTATATTATTTATGTTGCTGATTATGCCATTGGAAAAATTTCAATCTTTGTGCAGGCACAAATTATGCTTGGAATGGTGCAACCCCCTCAAGTGGTAATGTTTATTGGCTTCCTTGTTATTTCATTTCTTTAGGTTTTGGTTTATGGAAATGTACTCTAATTCTTCTAAGCAGATACCAAAAATCCAACCATCAGCATCACAGCATCCTCAGCTGAGTTCACAGCCATCTCAGCAGCCAACTTCTCAGCCCCCTCATTCATTTCCTAGTAAAGGTGGTCAGGAGCAACCAAGTTCATCCCAGAGCCAAATTCCTCTAAGAAAGCAACAGCAGCCTCAACCTGCAATGCCAATTTCATCGACAAGTGTTCCCCCAGTGAACATTCAGTCTCAGCCTTTGCCTTCACATTCCACACAGCCACTGCAGCAGCCTTCTCCACATATGCAACAACATCTGCACCCACCTTCTTCACACTCTGTACAGCCACTGCAGCCACCTTCCTCGCATTCTCTTCAACCACTGCAACCACCTTCTTTGCATTTGGTACAGCCTCTTCAGCCACCTAAGGGACCTCAGAGTATGCCGGCAAATGTAATGTCCTCTCAGCTATCCTCTCAACCACCAAGCATGCCTTCAGTTCCTCTACATCCTGCTTCACAACCTCCTCTTCAACAGCCTCAACTTCCCACTACTTCAAGCCAATCATTTCAGCCATTGCAACAACCATCACAACCACAACTGCAACCTCCATTACCTCCACAACCCAGACCACTTTCAGCAGCGTCTTTTCATCATCAGTATCCCCCTCAGATGGGCCCAAATGTGGGTTTCCAGCCCTCTGTTGGTCCTCAGCATATGCAGCAGCAGTATCATGTAAGCCAACTTTAGTATTGCCACATACAAGTGCTTCATAATAGTAGATATATTAATTATCTTGCCTTTGATTGAATTGGTCAGTCAACTTCCAAGATACCTTCTCATAGCATGGGATCATATGCACAAGGACAGTTGCCGGTTCCTAACCAGCCACCACTTCAAACCCCTTACCAGGTAGTTTTTCATTTAATTTTTTGACTTGGTCTTATTTTTCCCCCTTGAATTTGTCAGAATAGTATTTGTGCTTTTATTAAAAAAGGAAAAATTACTTTCGTGAGTGAGAGATGGTTGCGGCAGTTAAGTTGCATTTCATCTAGTTACATGAATTATCTTCTGCAGTCAAAAGATGAGGAGGAATGTCACCATCTGGATTCTCAATGCCATCATTTTGCAAAAGTTAGCTGTTGTAGGGAACCGCCTTTTTCTACAGCTTATCACTCTGGAAACCAAAACGCTTTCTTCCAGCAACTTGTTCCTTTTGATTTAGAGGATATAGAACAATTTATTTTGTCCTTTTTTGCCTTTGTCCTCCCAGAGCATACTCATGACCCACATGACCAGATTGTTAATTGGGACGAAGGATGAAGCATGGGTGGGCCAATAACTTCAATCCTGCTATTGATCCCTCTGAGTAGTGACCTTTATTGGGATGTCAGAGTGCCTTTGTAATGAGAAAATCTGGTTCTAAATGATAAAGAAAACTGAAAAGCTGTTTACGACCAGGTAGTATGGGGTTGTGTACATTAGCAGTTTTCTCCTTCAATATAGGAAAGCAACTCTACCTAACGCATCCTCTTCAAACTTTGAAAACATTTGTTTATTCATTTCAGACCTTTCTTGAGTTCTTTGACGAATGATTTTCCATACACGAGGGGGAGGGGGTTGTTTTTTTGGTTGTTACCTTGTCACTATGTTCATGGAATTATTGCTTTTTATGTTCCTTGACGTGGCCCCTTTTGGGGTTGCTTCTTCATTCACCATTTTGGCAAGTGCTACTTTTACCATTGATAATTATATGTGTGGTTTTTATATTATCTGGCTATCACTGAAGGCATAACTTTGGGGCATGCAACTTGGCCCTACCACACTCCTATTGGAAAGCTGCATCTCACTTATTTGTAGCATTATCTCTACGATTCAAGTGATATTTTTTTTATAAATTGCAATTCCTAGGGGGTTGGTTCTCATTTAGGGACTGAATATAGCCATCAACCGGGTGGTTCTATGCAAGTGGATAGAGGATCTTCTTGGATGCCAGGTCTCTCAGAAAGTCCAGCACAACTGTCTGGTCCACCACCATTAGGACCTGGGCAGATGGGTCCTGGGAGTCAGCCTCCTCGTCCCGCTGCGGTATATTTTTGTTGAACTTCAACAATATGACAAACTGACTTGTAACAGAGTAGGATTTATTAATCTGCTCTTGTTCTGTGTATTCTGTAGATATCTCCTGAGATGGAGAAGGCACTACTTCAACAGGTCATGAGTCTTACACAAGAACAGATCAATTTGCTGCCTCCGGAGCAAAGGAATCAAGTGCTTCAGCTACAGCAGATACTTCGACAGTGAGAAATAAATGGAAATATCAGGATTAGCGGGTGTGCCCAATTGATCTGCTGGACTTTAATCTGGTGGAAGCGCGATATCTCTTCTATGTGTCCAGGGGGAGGTATGAATGCAAATGAGTTATAGATAATACTAGATTCTTCCCATTACCTTTCAGTGGCCCGGACACGAAAGTTATATCTAATGCTGCATTCTTGTGGGGACAGATATAGAGACATATGTTCTTTTATGATTTTTAATTTGAGTCTTAGATCTGAGCTTTTCTTCTATAATCTGCAAGCGTATGCTCATCGGTTCAACTTAATGCTAGGAGTAATTTAATACTGTCTACTTGTCTTGTAATATTGTACTGATTCTTTGTCCTTAAACCAATCTAGCCTAGCCACAGTTAATATGATAATTCACCGAAAGTTGAGACTGGTATTTTTCAAACTGAATTTATCATTTATCAATTGTTTTCTTTATTTGTTGCCTTGTGGAGCAAAAGATCGAGTATATAGTTCTTAAAGCGTTTATTATTGATGCATTTTATTATTACTAAATTGCCTAGTATTTTCACCCTTAATGATATAATATATTCTCTCCGCTAATGAAATTTATTTGCCATTAACTATTTACTAAATATTCATGAAAGTAGTTCTCTCAAACGAATATCAGTGGACGGAGTCTGATGGCAGCTCAAAGTACAATTTGAATGCAATGGGATATTACTGTGATGCTCTTAAATTATAATATATGCTCTTCGGCCCAAAAAAAAAAAAAAAGAATGCAATGAGATATTACTGTGATGGCAACCTCTATCCCTTTTTTTTTACCCTTTAAATAAATATCTGAAGGAATTTTGTATTCAATTAAAGTATTTCTGATTAGCGTTATTAATTCCATAAATTGTCCTCACTTCCGTTATCCTATGTCTATATTTTGATTACTGGCATGGCAACTCATTTTATAAAAAAAAAAAAAAAAGGGCATATGTAAGCATGCATGTAAGGCGGTAACTAGAAAAAAGGGGAAAAAAACTTGAATTCAATTTAGTATGCAATATAGTGATGTCCAAGTTGAATTGAATATGCCAACGTAGAAGTTCGTGCATTGATGCATGGCTTCATATGTGACACTTGAAAATTAGAATTTGAAAAGACAAGTGCCAGAAACTATATTGTAAATTTATAAGGTAATCCATTCGGATCTTGATGTTATATTAATATTATAAGATTTTTTAAAAAAGAAATTTACCATTTTGTTTTTAAGTTTTTTTATAAAAATTTTATAAATATTTTTTTAATGTTTTTATAGATCTGGATAACACATTTTAATCAATTAAAATTAAAAAAAAAGTTTACTTTCTGATTTCTTATAAGAGAACTCAATTTTGTAAGAACCTTAGATAATAGAGAAGGAACCTAAAAAATGGGTTCTCTTCTCCTTGATTTCTTTGCCAAGAACCAGGGGATAAACATGCTACTATGCACTCAAAGATAAAAAAAAAAAAAAGGTAAAAAAAAAAAACCAATAAATTCCCAGCTCGGGTTGAATTTAAGTCCGTTTTCGCTATTGTAAGACCCTTAACTTGATCTTGTAAAATATTAATTAAATCCTTCTATAACAAAGCCCCAAAAGAGCACTTAATCTGCTTCAAATAGAATTGATTGTCAAAGGAACTTATAGAACAAGAGACAAATGGTCTAGGTGCAAGTCAAAAGATGAGCTGTAAACAAGTGTCATAAAAAAACACAATGACAAACTAGCATAGATATGGCCGACTCATGATAGATTGAAAAGTTGCTAATATATTGCCTAATCAAAATGGCATTTCAAGGGATTCGAAATGCCCTTCATGTGCATGAAAAGATGTCTTCTTAATGTCACTTAGGAATATGTGTATTTAATGATAATTAGATCGTAGATTCACTTTGAAAAAAATTGAGGTATCTTTCAACTTATCATGTTAGCTCATCAATAGTAGAGATAGGAGATTCGTCTTTTACATTTATTCAACTCCAAGCATGACAATCGATCTAAAAGCATCATGTACCATTTTTTTTTTCTTTGCCAATAGCGTTAGAGAAGAAAAGGGCTCAAACTATGTTGAATACCCCTTGATCCAACATCTCTTAAACTTGCTTGTTAATCTCAACATTTTGAAAATGGGGATAACACTAAGATCTAAAATTGAATATGTGAGGCACTATTAGCCAAACAAATATACCATTGCACGCCATCTAATAGTTGCAACAATGATGGTGCCTCAAGTATGTGAGAACTCAATACATGGTTAAGAGCATAGTTGCTTGTGGTATTTTCAAATGTGTTAAAATGCACTACTAAGCTAGCAGTTTAAAACATGAAGCGACTACATCTTTGTATCATATGTCATAACTATCCAAACCTACTTTCAATGGTTACTCAAGTTTGTGAATTAACCCTTACTTGACCATGATGGTCTAAAAACGAGTTCAAAAACCTCTCTGGCTCTCTTCTCATATTATGCAACTAAGGTAATATTGAAATCCTAGCTTCTCTCTCTCTCTCTTTTTGGCCCACAAGAGGTGATTGCTTCTTCTTTATTAGGTAACCAATAGTTCAAAAGTGTTTGGAATGTATGTACTTTTCATGATCTAGGCTTTTCTTAATTTCAAAGAAAATAAATTATCAATGAAAATCAATCACTTTTTGAATTAATGCAACTAGGGCAAGTGCAAATTAGTTTAATCCTTTTCTCCTAACTAATGGCCTTATCCTCTTGATTGGCCCATTTTAGGATGGTTCTTGATAGGGTTTTTCTTTAAAAATACTTCATTCAAAGGCTCAACATGGTTAACAAGGGATAATTGTGTTTAGGATAAAGAAACAAATGCCTAACATCATTTTGAATTGTGTATCAAGTACAAGATGGACTTCCTTTGAGGAATGAGTCCAAAAACCTGATAATGATAACACTCAACTTCTCAAGTGTTTAAATGTTGGTGTTTGGGATGTGATTTGCCTCTTTTTATCTTAAACTTTTCCACTAGTGAGATGTCTTATTCAATTTCTTTTCTTATTTGGCTTAAATGGCTAAATGCCTCTCAAAATCTTGATGTCCCAAGTGGAGTACTTTAACATCATGCCTCTAAAAAATTAAGAGAAATGGTAATAGATAACTTTTATTCAAATAATTTTTTTCTTTTATTATTACAAATTTAGCAAATATTGACATTCTTGACTTGTTAAAATTTGCCCCTTATTCTCTTGCCCCAAATGATACCCCTAATCATTTTAGATGACCAATTAGTTTATCATGTGGTAGCAACAGACTTTGAATATTCAGCACTGAAGATGGCCCTTTATGGTTTGGGGAAAGATTGCTATTATAGATAGGCCCACTGGCTTCTGAGAGCTCTGGTTGGATAATCTTTGAATTTATGAGGTCTTGAAACTTATTCTTCAACCTCCAATAGTTTTCAGTTAAGTGGCCTATTTAACCCATATGATAATCACACTATGTGTTTGGGTTAAAGTTCTTTAGCCTGTAGTTTGGTTTAGGGGTTTTATAAGATATGATCTTGGCTTCCCTTAACTTAATGAAGGCCTGAGCCATTGGGATCTTGAGTGGAGTAAATTGCCTTCCGCGACCTTGGACTTATATTTTCTTGCTTGGTAGGTTAGCCTTTAGCTTCTTTCTTTTTAGCCCCTCATCATTACTAGGGTTTAGTAATTTTCTTTGAGTTTGAAGGAGTGGTGTATTCTCAATAAAAGGAGTCGTAGGTTGGAATCTTTTCAATATAAAGCTTATGGTCATTTCCAGGTCTATGATCCTTTCCCTTAGGGTCATTACCTTTTCTTTAAGAATTTTGAGCCTTTCTTCATAAGATACAACCTCTTGTTAAATGATAGGCTTCTTCCCTATAGCTTTTTCTTTATTGATGACCCCAAAGGCTATTAGCCTTTGCACTTCAATTTCAACTCGAGTTTGATCATTCAAGTCTACCTCTTGTAGATGACCAGCTTGCTTTAAATCATGGGCTAATTGCTCAAAAGGCACTGGTATTTCTTCTAAACTTTAGACCATTTTGGTTTCATCTGAGTTCAACATGTTGATAGTATGGCCTAAGTCTTGGATAAAGTCTAGTTAGATTGCCTTTGCATCTATTAAGTTTTAGATCTTGTTTTTCAGCTCCCAATAGTTATTTGTAACATGTCCTTATTTACCCATGTGATATTTACATTATGCATTTCGATCATATTTTCTTAGCTTGTATCCTAGCATCAGATTTTTAGGATACAATAGACTATCTCTCCTTGGATGATAAAAAACTTGTGATAATGGGACAAGGGTAAGAGTGAATTTCCTTCTAGGTACTTTTGAGCCTTTCTTGCTTTGTGGAGGCTCTGATATTGTAGCATTTATAGTTGCTTCAAATTTCGGTAGGGCTAGTCTTTTTCTTGTCAACTTTCCCATTTTGATGGCTTCTTCAATTCTACTGCGAACAACTACTATATCTCCAAAATTAGACATAGTGCTACCAATCAAATGCCCCTAATATGGTTCCTCTAATGCGTTGATGAGCGTAGAGGTGAGATCTTTTTCTAGGAGAGGAGGAGTGACTTTAACTGCCATGCCTCTCCATCTTTAGGCATATTCCTTAAATGTTTCCTTGTTATTTTTGTTCATTCCTCGAAGATCCCATATTAAATGGGCCATCTCCATGTTGAACTTATATTGATTTTAAAACACATAGGCTAATTTGTCTCATGTATCGATCTCCTTTAGATCTAGATGGGTGTATCAAGTCAGTGTGGGCCTAGTCAGACTATCTTGGAAAGTTTAGATTAATAGCTGCTTATGTTTGGTGTGACGAGTCATCTTGCGTAAATTCAACCTTATGTGAAGCTTGGAGCATCCAATCCCATCATATTTTTTAAAGTATGGTAGTTTGAATTTTTCTTGATAAGTATCTATGTCATATGTAGCAATACTAGTGATTTGATTGAACCCTTCATAATGTCTCAAAACTCTCATCTTGTCAAAAAATTGCTAGAATAATTTTCTTTCCATTTCCTTTTGTTTGTTTTCCAATTCCTTTTTTAGGTCCTCAATATTAAGCCCCATGTTAACCATTGTGTTGGGCCTAATTCCTCCATGAAGTGGAATTTTAATTGTCTCTTCGAGGTGGGCCTTTGAATGCCCCCCTTGTGATGGTTGGAGGGTCTTGAAAAGATTGATACCTTTGGTTATAAACTGGATTTGTCCAGCCATCTTCTTCTTAGTCTGTTTCAAAGCAAATATCTTTGAGTTAGCAAAGGTGTCAGTGCAACTTGTCACTAGCCATTATGAGTCGTGGTATAGATTTAGTCACTTGGAGGCAGCAATCCTAGGAGAATTTGTTCTTGTTAGCAATTCTCTCTCTCTCTCTCTCTTTCTTTTTTCTTTTTCTTTTTATAGATTGTATTTTGAAAAGGACATTAAGTAGAAATGAGCTTTTAATGAATATTTTACAAGGTAAAGGTTGAAAATTTATTTGTTTTGTTACCTAAAATGATTGAAAAAAATTATTTACAAATTCTAGTATCTATTTCTTATTTCTCTCTCTCATTAATTTTTTTTATGCATTATTATTGAAAAAGGAATTGAAGTTAAAAAAGAGATCAAATGGCTCATGAAAAAAAAATCATTTATTATTATTACTCATGAAATTGATAATTATTTCCAAATCAATTGACTTATTTGAATATTTTTAATTTAATCTCATAGTTGTGCTCCCAACCATTGCAGCATCTTTAGTGCCCACTTAAGGACTCCTTCAGTTCGTTTAGCTTGAGTTAGGAGAGTTTGCACATCTAATTTTACCCTCTTAGCTCATTCTCTCCAGTAATTCATCTTTGCTACAAGTAGCTAGACCCGAGAGTTGGGTATACTTAGCATACTGTTGACTTTTTTCTTATTGCCTTGCTAATTGATTGCCATTGATTTTGACAATTATCAATTTTGCAAGTAATATTTATGAGCCACTTGATCTTTTTTTTAAAAAAAAAAAAAGGGAAAGAAATTAAAAAAAAAAGTGTAGTGACATATGAATGCAAGAACCATTAAGGTAATATAGTACTTATTAAGTTGCAACCCTATTAAGACTTGGTGTTTACATCATAATTCTAATATATAGGAAATATATTTATAAGGAATTTGTTTATAGATTACAAAGGTATTTACAAGGAAATAATATAATATTATTTACAATATACATTCAAGATACATATAGAAGGGTTTACAAAATCATTTACAAGACACTCGAGCATTAATTGGGTTGCAACTTTAATTAAATGCCGTGGTAATTTTACAATTGATGAAAAGTGTATGCAATTTATGTGGATTCTAAAGGTTCCCAAGCTCTGTGGCCTCTCATGTTTTCAAAGAAATGGATCACAGGCCACATCAAAACATTAGGTGGGATAGTCTAATTGGTCTCGAGTGCTAGTCATTCCACTACACCTATAACTTACACTATAGCCCCCCCTTTCTAAGTTCCTAATACGGTTTGGGTCTAATCACATCTAACATATATCGATGTTAAAACCCTCTTGTTTAATAAACTCTAAATGCTGCATAAAATAAACATTAGTGCAACTATTTACAAAAATATTTACAAGTAAAAATAAATCCTTTGAAAAATAAATTTTATTTTTAGAAGATTTAGGTGGTTAGCCCACTTAGCATCTCTAATGGAGTCGCTATCTTGTTGAGCCTAATTTTTTTCATGCTTTCCTAATCAGATTTACAGTAATCCTTATACTCATTTAATGTAAATCTTTAACTAATATTAGAAAAATTTTAATTCATTTTATCTAATTTAGAGTAAAAGGAGTCGCTATCCAATCATGATCGAGAAAAATGTTAAATTAAGACTAATTGAGTGAATTAGTCATAATTTAGTTGCTAGTCTGTGTAAAACTTTTAAATAAAAATAGAGATTTTGGAATTTGAGAGTTACTCTATTAAAACCTTACAATTGCCATTTTAATCTTCCAAATTTAAATTTTTTTCCTAAAAAAGAAGAAAAATATATATTAAATCAAAATGAGCCTAATTGAGCCCTCATTTTCTGCATCATCAAAAATAAAATCTGCACAGTGCATCTTGTGTAGCTTGAACTCAAGTCTCTTATATGTTGTGCATGTGTGTTTTCCAATAGGCTATTGGCTTATGTCTCGATCTTTTAATGCAAGCCAATTGCATTTATTCTTTAGAGCTATCTTGAATTGATTCTAAATAATAAATCTGGTTCAGGCTGATCTTGGTTTCAAACCAATTATTTTTTTGAAAATTGTAAACTATCTATTTTTATATTTTATATTATATTATATTTTATATATATAGTGGAAAAAATGGGGTGTCTATAATTGTAAAGTTTGATTTTTGATAAAATTATTATTGAAAGTGGGTTTTTTTTCTTCAAAACATTCTTAATAAGTTTGGATTTTTGCAAAAATATATTTTAATTCCATAATTCTAAAAGTACTATAAACTCAATTATCTCTCAAAAAATAATTAAATATTTATTTTTTGGAAAAAAAATTACTGTATTCGTTTTGAGCAAAATATCAACAATCAATTTAGTTTTTTCGAAGAAATAATTAATAGGTTGGTAATTCTAAAAAAACTACATTAATTTAGGATTTTTCAAAAAAAAATTATTGTCATTATTCTTCAAATAATGGCTATAATTGGATTTATGCCAAAAAAATAATATTAGATGTAGGTTTTAATAAATTATGGAAAAAAATAAATAATATTATATTTATATGTATAGCACAATATATCAAAAAAGATTGGTTTTTTTTTTAAGCACCCATAATAACATAATAATACATCAAATAATCCAAGTAAATCCAGATTTCTAAAACAAAATTCCAAAACTTCACCATTAGGTTTTTTTTTTTTTTTTGGTTATTGTATAGAAAAACACCACAACATGTGTTGTACTTACAATTCTACATTATAAATTCAAATTCACAATATATTTGCATAAAATTAGCTCCATAGTCACATCGCAAACAACAACTCAAGTCTACTACAAGTCCGCAACACACATCCACTACCAATATAATCCACATACACAATATTCTTACGCAAAATTTCAATTTTTATTTTCCATAAAACAAATAAAAATGAAGGATACATAAAAGGGTATATTTGCAATTTAACTTTTTAAAATATTAGGAAAGAAAAATGACAACTAAAATTAAAATTTTTGGTAAATAATTTAATAATTAAGAAAAAAGAAGTAAAACCCAAAGTTTATTGCAAGATAATTAGTGTTTAAGTAATTAAAGGCTAGAAATTAATGTTACACAATTTATATTTTCAATCAAACTCAAAGTACCTCAACTTTCATGTGTTTATAATATAAATATTACTTTCATGATGGAATGAAAAATACATATGCTTTTGCAATCTTTATAAAAATATACAGTTGGCAAAATTATTAGAATTGAAAAGTGAGTAAAATTAAAGTAGTAAAATAATGTGATTCAATCATGTAAATCTCAAGCCAAATACTAATGGGTTTTTTCAACCACTTATCCCAAAAGTACTTAATTAATATTGACATATTATTTAATATTTAACCTACCACTAAACACATGAGGTATCACAAATAATTAGGCCCAAATCTTCCCCCTCTTCGATTGTCCCGAACCTGAAATCCACTAATTGGGGTTCCACTTTGATACTAGTTGTAATACCTCATGTCAAAATAGCCAATAACCAAGACTACTTAATCCAAACATTTCTAGTTAGTATTAACGTGTTATTCATAACTTAATCTTATATATTACTATTTAGCATATCTTACAATTCATATGAGATTCCATTTACATGGAGTATCATAATTTACCTCCCTTAAACAAATGGGGTATCACAAATCATTCATGAATGGAACAAAATCTTTTTAAGTTTTTTATAATACCATTTCACTTAAATTCTTTTCCTTCATAAACTTTAGCCACTTTCTTGAAATGTATGTATAACATCAATTTCTAGTCTTTAATTACTCAAACATTAATTATCTTACATAAACTTTGGATTTTGCTTTTTTCAATTAATTATTTAATTATTTATTTACCAAAGTTTTTTATTTTAGTTTTCATTTTTCCTTGCATAAAATTAAAATAAGGAAAATTACAAACACACTTCTTTATATTTACTTCATGTGCACCTAGCCTTTTTACCTTTCAAATTGTGTATTTAGACTCTAAATTTTTAAAAATAAAGTGCATTTTAACTACTGCAGTTCTATTTTGGGGTCTAATGCACCTTTTTTTAAAAGAATTGAGGAACTAAATGTGTAATTTCAAAGAAAATGAAGTTATGTTTATATGAAACAAACATAAGAAGTTATTTGTAGTTTACTTAAAAAAGAGATATGTGAATAGTCATCAATATCAAACTAGTACGTTGGGACTACAATGTATTATAATGTTGGGAAACAAGTTCCAAAATATATATCCAAGTCATATTGTGAGATAATTATTAATAGAAAGAATAGAGAAATGGATGGAAGAAAGAAGCCTTCAAATTTGATTGTATTAATTATTATGCATATTTTTTAATTGATATGCTCAAGATATATTCATATTCAAACAAAAATAAAACACTAAAAATAGTTAAAATTATAAGCAATCCGACTATGACAATTAATATATATATATATATATATATATATATATACACGTTATTAACTAGTTAGATAAGAAAGAAACTAATGTTTTAGACTTTTAGCATGTATGATCCGGCTGATGCAAGCCACATGAAGTAATTCCCACCGTTTTCCTCTGTGCTCCTTGTTTAGTTGGGGTTTTCGCTTTGGGGACATAATTCATCACAATCACTAGCCCGTTTCGGGTAGAGTAGGCAAAATGTAAATATATGAATTCTTTTCACATGTGTACCGTATGCATTTATGTATTTCACGTGAATAGAAGGGGTTGTGTTGCGATATAATGATCATTAAATAACAGGACAAAAAATGATCATTTACAAAGAGAGATTAGAAAAACAAAATAAACAATCTCAACAAGCTTAAATTTTAGTGACAAGTGATATCATAAAGAGATTAGGTTTCCCCAACAGCAGTGGACATATAATAGTTTAATGAGTTGTAATTGATAATTGATATTAGATGACATAGATTATTAGAATTTAATAACTCTAATAGGCTAAAGAGAGAATAACAAAACCTAACTATGAATACTTGATGATATGTAAGCTTGTTGAGAAGAGTTAAAAATGTCTAAAACAATTTTAATGAACCCTATTTTGAGCCTAACAATAAAAAAAAAAAAACTTTCTAAATTATCTCAAATTATATATAATTATTTAGATCCTATTACTAATCTAAACAATTAACCTAAAAATGATTTAATTAATTTTTATATTAATCTATAAAATTATATTATAATAATTTTCTCATCAACAGTTATAATGTTTGATATTCTTTCTTTTTATAAAATTTTAGACGATTAAACTTAAACCATAGGCTAGAATTATCTTTATTACTTTTTTTCCCCTTATTCTTACTATTTGTAATAATAGTTTTTTCCATTCACTTTTATTTGGAAGAAATATTTAAAGAAGATAAATAGATGTCGAAGAAAATTTGGCTTTGTTTCAATCTTCATATTAATACAATTATCTATTCATTGATTCTTGATCTTTTTTTTTTTTAATGTACACACACATACATATGTATAATCTTCAAAAGGCATTTTGCAAGTGGAAATACATAAAATGCCAATAGACAATTGTCCTCATCGTTTATATATGTATTTATGTATGTATGTATATATTTTTTTCTCTACGTCACATAAATTGGAAAGCAAATAATCATGTCATTACCCTTTTTTCTTACCATTATCATCCAAATTTCCTTTTATCATGGCTATTATCTTTTATTGAGTGTTTATTTTAGTTGGAATGTCAATTTACCGAACAATTGATGTGTGTGTATGTGGGTGCGTGTGTAATGATTGTTATTTTTATGTATTTAGTAAGTTCGTTGATATTAAGGAAGTTTTTTTTACATCCTAATTATACTTTTTGGTGCTTCATCATGTTATAGCAAAGTTTAGTAATTATGTATAAGATACAAAAGCTCTGAATTGTTTCTGTTTCGATGCAATGTTCTAACCCAGCAAAAAAAGAAAAAAAAGAAAAAGAAAAGAAGCTCTGACTTAAAGTATGGTACACATTTGGTATATAAATTCTCAATCTGGATCATGCTTCAAATTACACCTTGGTAAGAAAATTAATTTATATGGTTTTTTTTTTCTCTCAGTATTTTGTTACCCTTTTTCTTTCCATATGGATTTCTTTTTTTATATGGATTGTTACTCAAGTTTTATTTGATAAACTCACTGATATTTAGGATTTTCTTTTTTACGTCCTGATTATATTTTTTGGTGCTTCATCATGTTACGTAAAGTTTGTAGCTATCCGGTGAAGTGTTATGCATTATAATATAAATATGAATTATAATATGTTCATCAAATTATGAAAACTAGTTGCAAAATGTACATTCACAAAGGATGTTTATTGCATCAAATCATATTTATATTTATTCTTTTTCATTAAAAAAAAATTACAATTGTTACACACACATTGCACAAGTCTTAACTAATTTATCTTATATGTAGTTTTTACCGACTGGCTCATTATTTAAATAGTTTAGTCTACTGATTTAACTAATAAATGTAATGACTGTACTCGGTAAAAACCATAGAAGATAAATGTAGTTGCCTTCTTTCACTAACAATTGCAAAGTCAACATGTGTTTTATAATTGTAAAAGACAACTATGCTTGCCTTGTTTTATAATTATTTTTTTTCCCTTTACACAAGCATTACTTCCATTTATGTTAAGGACTTAAAAGTTAAAATAGTGGATTCTTAACTTTTTAAGAAAACATCGGATCGGATACTTTGGATTTCCTTAATGAATGAATTGCCATATTGGTATTTCTTGCGCACCTGTAAATATGAGGAAGAATGAACTTCAATCCTACCAAAAGACCCACATATACCCTCCACTTCATTACTACAAAATTCACATTACAAAAATCTTGTATTAACCCTTATGGAGAAGTGTTCATCAAAGTCA
The DNA here is from genome assembly GCA_037954665.1 of Laguncularia racemosa. Lineage (NCBI taxonomy): Eukaryota > Viridiplantae > Streptophyta > Magnoliopsida > Myrtales > Combretaceae > Laguncularia > Laguncularia racemosa. Next base: position 7,302,863 of record JBBMOL010000020.1, on the reverse strand, counting down.
AATGTTGCCCTAGCAATGATTCTTCTGGTTTTGTTATGTATGAACATATCATCTTCTATGGGAAATACTCCTATTCACGAATGCGATTCAGCCCGACGATTGCACTCCAAAATGTGGTTTAACTGATGTACCCTTGTGCATTAACAACTTGTGCAGGTGTCGACCTGCTAGGGTTTATAACAAGAGGCTTCTCACCCATTAATAATGTTTCTTGAAGAGAAATTCACAAATAAAGGTGCTGACTGCTGAGTGCCTTCGTTTTATGGAGTGTGCATTTTGATGATCGAAATGGTTATACGTATACTCCTACAAGAGAAATCGGCACATTATTTTGTATGTTGAGAGTAAATCCTGATGTAACAAGTAAAGTGCTTTCTGGTTATCTACAGGTTTTCTTTTACTTTTCTGAATTTAATTTACGATGCACTATGTTCCGTAGGCAATGCTTCTATTCTATGATCAGAATTCAGACATCAGTTGTTACTCGTTAGGAAATTTAAATTACTGCGGTAATTTCTATACCCATGTAAATGGAAGCTAATAAAAAATACATGATAATTTTAACATGGTTGGGTTTTTTAATAAACCAATTTCTATGACCAGACCATAGAATTATCCACTAAATACGAATAAATAGTACAATTTTAAAGGGCACGACGATCTGTAGTACAAACCGGATGCTCTCTTTGGAAGAACCCACAAATTTTTTAAACTCTTAGGATCTGAAGGCGAACATATACTGATATACATATGATACAAGATCGAATACATATGCCATTTTAAGAGCTTCCCTTGAATGACTTTATTTGCACATGGGGCACAACAATTTGGTGCATTAAATACGTGTAGATGTACTAATAGGAATTCTATACCTTTTGGCTTGGTTCAAATTAAGTATATGTTATTTAAGTCTACCTAATTGGATGAGTGATGGGATCCAAAAGAATTAGGCAAAACCTTAAGGTAATCCCTATCCTTAAAGACCCCTTTCTCTTCAAGAATCTCTTCATTTTATCTTGAATGCTTGAGGAAAATTTCTTAACATTTTTTTTTATAAAAAAAGGGGTGGGGGGGTGATCCCGAAACTTTTTTCAATCTCTTAAGAACCCCCCAATAGTAGGTTTTTTAATCTTAGATTTGGTATCAAAATTCAGAAATTGAGATGCCCTAACACCACCGAGTTAACCATTTCTAATTTCTCACCAAAATCACCAACTCCGATCAAAACTTTGATGTTTTTGACAGTCTTCAACTTTGGATGCTAGTCGATGTCCAAAACTATTGTTGAGCTCGATTTCTTTGGAGAAGGATAACTCCAACCCAGAACCTCACCTTCAGAATTCCCTCGATCATCGTAGAAGTTTTAGGGTCCAATTTTCGGCCGTATTCATTTACCAGTGTCATTTAATTTGTTTTCTAAGACTGAATTTGGGTTTTATCTCGTATTAATTGTTTTCTAGTAAGGATCATTATCAGTTTTTGACAACTTGTTTTCCGTGCCATTAATATTTAATAATGTTAGTGTTTAATTAGAAGCTGACACGCACTTTAATTATAATTAACATATAGTTATGAAATAGATACAGGTTATACGTTTGTCAAATTTACAAAAGTCTAAAAAGGATAAATAATGTTTGTGAAATTTTCCCTAAACAGAATTTGTAGGAGAAGGATTCATGTATATCCTCAAATTATTATTTGAGGAAAGGAAGGAGGTGCTTACTTTAAATAATGTTGCGTATTGACATTCAAGAAACATCAATGTATTTGTTGCATGTGTAAATTGATAAAGCCTGCGATCCTAAATAGCATCGGATAGACTTTTAAACAACGAAGACAGACAACATATTTCTTACATATGTATATTAACAAAAATAAATAAAATAAATGATAATGGTACCAATTTTGAAAAAAGAAACAAAATGAAAAAAGGGACAGAACAGAATTCAAAGAAAGAAAGTTTAATATCCAAAAATGTAAAGTCACATAAAAGATAATAAAATATCGAATATTACAAAAAAAAAAAAAATTTGAGGTTGCCTCAGAAAACATGCGAGCACTGTGTATCAAGAGACTTGAACCAACAGTGTAATATTATTGAAGTACTAACATAATGCTACCTGTCAAAAGTTGCATGAATTGCAGAACACAAGACTAGTTGGATAAAATCAAGCTCCAAATAGCAGCCTAAAAAACTTTAGCAAAAAATAGAGTAAAAAATTAACCTGGAATTCTAAGATTACTAACTTTCTAGCAGTTTCAAAGCTGCATCATTCCAAGTTTGAATGGAGTAGTTTGGCCTATCAAAGGGAAATACCCTGGAAAATAGTTTTAACATGAAAGACAAATAAGACATTTCACCATCCTTTTTCCATATCAGGGCCTAAGCTCCTCCAGTTTCTTTTGCAAAACCTAAACGTCCATTTTAAAGAAGGAAACAAAAGCTCTATCTCCCTTTTCTCTTATAGGCACCAAACCCCTCTCTTTCTATACCGTTGATAAGCAATTTCTCATTCAAAATCCAAGGTAAGAATAGTCCAAATTTCTTTTAGTTATTCCATTTTCCATAATTCTAATTTGCTCATGGTGCAGGATTTCGTGTCAAGAAGGTGAAAAGCTTCATTAAGTAAGTATTGTTGGTTATATGTTGCGTGATGGTGTAAGGGTGTAGTCTAGTTAATTTTTGCTTTTGTTTCCATTTCGTCGAAAGGACAATAGCCTAAACCCAAGTTTGGAGATTTTGTAGAAAATTGTGTTTGAACCTTATTTTGGGCTTATAATTATTAATTCAATAATTAGAGGAATGTGATTAAGATTTCATTTTTTAATTGTTATTGTTGAATTTGTTCATTAATTTTTTGTTTAATCTATAATCTAGAAAGTTTTATGGAGTTGGTGAATTGGGAATCATGACGAGATTGTTTTTGTTGATAAATTTGAAGTTGATCTTATTTTGCAGTTAAAAAGATAGTTTTACATGTTTTAGGATAGTTCCACTGTTAAAAACTTAGTCAAATCACGGTGCCTTAAATTAAGCCTCTAACAAGTAAAACCAAATCTTGGTAAAGGGAGGCCAAGACAGTCAACCATGTCATAATGTGGTTAACTACCATGTAGATGTGGTTGATTGGGTGCTAAAAGTGATCGACACCATTAAAGCTACAACGGAGTAGATCAACCAACTTTGTCTTGTGGTCAATCAATTTAGTTTGTTTTTATGGTTTTTTTTTTTTGCTAAGAATGAGTTTTATTCCAATATGTTGTGAATGCATATAAGTGTCTCATCAAAAATAAAATTTTTGCAAGTTAGTGAGTAAGTTCCAAATAAGTAAGACATTATTGCATGTCAGTTGTGCTATAGCACTAGATTAATTAGCCTAAAACTTTTTGAGCTTAATTGATTTATGTTGTTTGTGCCTTTATTGTGGCCAGTATTCAACTAGGCAGGTCATGGATTGGATGTTGGTCACTTATTAAGGGTTAGACATTCTAAGCACCAATATCTCCTTAATGGGTACATCAGTCATTAATATGGAGTAGCTAAAGTTGGTATGAGTCAAGAATGTAGGATAAATCTATTTAGCTTGTCATAATAACGATATGGGATTATTGTGGACATTGGGGTAGTGGACTAGGCTACTGGTTATTGATGCAGATAATGAATCCAACATGAAGTGAATTTTTTTTTTTTTTCTTGTGGCATCATTTAGATTTAGAGATCCATTGATGTGATGTTTTAGTTTTGTAACTAGGACATTAGGTTGCCTACATTTAATGCCCTTATCTAAATAAGATAACTAACTATGCTTGTGTATGCTAATTATATCTGTATGTGCATTAGTATTACTATTTAGGCACACATCTAGTATGATATTTATCTATTTATACCCAGTGTTTCCTTATTGGTCTTTGCAACTTACTTAAATTCTAGAATTGTTACTTTAACACTCTATTTGGGATAGTGGAAGTTTGCGGAAATCAAAGGAAAATAATAGAATTAGAAAGAAAATATATGTTTAGATGCTTTAGTGAGGGGTGGAAATGGGATGAATTCAAAGAAAATGAAATGAATTATTTCCCCTTAAGAGGCATTTTCCTTTCTCTCCAAATTTGGAGAGAAATCAAGGAAAAAGAGTGAAAATCAATGAAAGATATAAAATACCCCTAAAAATAGAGAGAAATAAAAGTAGGAGAGTTGGCAAAATGGGTAATTTAGTCAAAATTGTTATGTTATTTCTCTTCTTTTCACTTTTTTTTATTATTATTAACCAAACAAGAGAAAAAGAAATATTTCCACTCATTTTCTTCCATTTCCACTCTTTATATTAGATAAACAATTTGTTTCCTTTCATTTCTTTTTCTTTCCCTTTCTTTCCACAACTTTCTATCCATTTTCACTTTACTTGAAGGTCACCAAACATAGTGTAAGTGTTGATGATTTTCAAGATGTGGATAACAGCAATAGTTTGGGTTATGTCTTGTGGAATAAAAGAGGGATCGACGTTAGTGTCCCTAATGATTATAACCATTAGACATACCTAGTTGAGGTTCTTATTTTAATAATAGCTCATAGATGTTGATAATTTAAAGACAATTCTATGAATTATGTAAATGTTTAGGTTCCAATTTGAGATAAAATCCTATATATGTTTTAGTTGATGTGACATACATTAGGTTTTGAGAATTTGAAATATTTACATTTGTCTTTTATACAAATCTTTTATAGATTGTAGTAAACAAAATTGTAGAGCTTTACATGTTCCTATCACGTGTAAGAATATGTGGCCAAGTTATCATATTTCTATGGTCTCAAAACTTGACACCTTTAAGTAGTATTAGAACCTAGGTTATGATCCCTATTAGCTTAAAAAATTAACCAGAAGTAGTATGAATAGAAAATAGGCTAAGTTTTGACCTTGAATATATAATTTATTTAATTGTTTATATTGTGGAACCAAAGAGGGTTATACACATCTATAGATGCATACACTCGCACGTGCGCGCACACACACAAGTAAACATGTACACACGCATACTAATATGTATGCATATGCAAATGCACACACATACATACATGCATCCACATACACACTCATATGCACACGCATGCACACACCTACATGCATGCACACTCTCGCACCCACACACACAAACATACTTATTTAATTTATCTTTTTTGAAGATACAATATGTCAACTGTGAGAATTTTATTCATCTGTAGATAGTAAATATTTATAATGTCTTGTTTTCCCCCTTGTTACCTGTCTGTAGGAAATAGCTAAGAGAATGCATGATGATAATGACGAAATTGCTACCAACGAGGAGCAACAGAGCGTAAAATGCCCAAGCCATCTAGAAAAATGATGCATGGATGTAGCGAAACAAACATAATAGGCAAGTTGGGCTTAATGGGGATGGTGGGCAAGGTATGATGCTTGGTTTGACGAGATTCATTAGGTTGGTGAAATCCTATAGTGTTGCAATGGTTAATCTACTTGAAGCTAAAGAGTTGATTGAAAAATGGAGACTATATATGAGGTAGCTAGGGGATAAAAGATGGCCTATGTGGTGCTTATGTAGAGGGTTGTTGCATTAAACTAGTGGAAAGTAGCATAAAGATTAATTTTTACAGCATGTACCTTAGGAGATCTTTAGTGAGGCCACCTTTAAAAAGTTCTTCCTAAGTAGTTTGTGATGGAAAATGATGGCAAATGTTTTTAATTTAAGGCAAGGAAGTAGTTTAGTGAAGGAAGATGAGGTTGCAATGAATCGAATGATAAAGTTTAGATAGAAGCCTTTTAAGATGGATGAGGAGTGTAAGATTCAAAAGTTTTTTATTAGATTAGACCAAATACTATAGCACAAAGTATAGCCTATGCAAAGGTGATGAATAGGGCTAAGCTACTGAAATGGGTAATAAACAAATTTAAGATTTCAACCACCAAATGTCACAGGTAGTATTGGGGTAGAGGTTTAGCACTAGCTTTATGGGTCAAGACAAGGTAAGAAACTTATGTTAGGCAGCAATCTAGAATAAGTAGTCAAATTTTTACACACAAGGGTAAATTTTTAGACCATATATCCACCACTTTGGGGTAATGAATGTGGAAGATGCTCAACTACATGATAAAAAGAATTGCAGTTGGACTTTTTTTGTTGCTAGTAAGATTAAGAAAAAAAAAATTGAATCCAGTGCTTCCTAGAGTTGTGCAAGCAAGGTAAGTCACGCGGGCTAACCTATTTAACCAAAAAAAAAAAGTGTGTTAAGATTGAAAATTTCAACTCATATAAAAAGCAAGCTACATTAATGTGGGCTAACCTACTATAGGTTAAGTTGGCCTATGGACCTACACAAATTAAAAAAAAAAGGACAAAAAAAATTAAAAAGCCACACTTCTTTTCAAAAATGGGTAAATAATATGTTTATCTCTTCTTTTTTTTTACTTCTTTTTATTTTAATTTTCATATATTTTATTACTTTTTAAATTAATCTAATATAGACATTGAAAATAAAAACCTTAAATCCACTCCCATCTCATCTCAACTCCTCTTAAACTCCACATCTATCTCTTTGTCTCTCTCTGTCTCAACTTCAATCTAAATGCTCAATCTCCTCTCTTTCATCTTTTGTCTCAACTCACAAGTACTCTCTCTCTCTCTTTACCCCCATTTCTTTATGGTCCTTCACAATTGTTTATGTTCAAAGTTTACAGTTATAGCAATAGTACGTATTATTAATTTATTCATGGATTTTAACATTCTTTGCATAAATCTTTCATTAAGTCTATTTATGGTATCAGTTTATGTTCTATTACAATTTTTTCAATTACCAGTCTTAGTCATGAATACTTTCGACATTGTATTGTACACTAGAACTTGACCATCTTACATGGTACATTTAGTAGTTAAATGTCCAAGTGTTCTTATAAAGAGTCATCTATTTTTATATGGGTACTATTTTTGACTAATCTCTTATACATATCTGTAGAAATATTCTTTACATATTCTTTACCATTGTAAATATTTTCTTCTTATTTTTGTTCTTCCTATTTTTGGAACCAATTACGTTCCTGATTTGTAGCAAGGAATTGGTGATCTGTTACCTTTTTTAGTGTAGGTTTCCCATTGCTCTTCTTGTTATATATTGCTCTCATGTTGTAATCTCAAGATATATGAATAAGATATATTCATTGAAATTCTCTCATCTCTATTTTCATGTTGGTATCAGAGCGTGGTTGATCTAAATCATTGATTTGAAACGCTGTTGCGAATAAATGGATGATAAATCTGAATCTTCAAAGAACAATTATGTTCCAGTTATAGTGCAATCTGAAGGGGCGTTTAACGCTGGCATTACTTTGACTGAATCAAATTATGATGTTTGGTCACAGTTAATGGAGATGCACATTGCGGAAAGAGAAAAGCTCTCTTATATACGTGGGAAACCACCACCACCCAAAGACTCTGAAGAAGGATACGAGAAGTGGTATGCGGAAAACCAGAAAGTTAAGAGATGGTTGCTAATATCAATGACTCCTGATATTATGAAACGCTATGTCCGGTTGCCTACTGCTTATGCAATTTGGACAGCGTTGGCGAAAGCGTTCTATGATGGGAATGATGAATTGCAGATTTTTGCATTGAATCAAAAGGCCTTTGGAGCTAAGCAGAATGAAAGGTCACTTTCAGAATATTATGGTGAACTCACTGAGATTTTTCAAGAACTCGATCATCGAGACAAAGTTTTCATGAAAGATCCTGATGATGTTGAAATATACAGAAAATCCATTGAAAGATTGAGGGTGCACATATTTTTGGCTGGACTCGATGACCTCTTTGAACAAGTCCGTGGAGATATTTTGCGAAAGGAGTCTATTCCCAGTCTTGAAGAATGTTATGCCTTGATCCGACGGGAGGCTAATCGGAAAATCACATTCAAAGGAGATTCTGAAACTATGGAAACTGTAGCTATGATTGCCAGAAATAAACAAAGAGGTAATCGAAGCACTAATAAATCAGCATACAAATGTACACACTGCAATGAATCTGGACATACAAAAGAACGTTGCTATGAGTTGGTGGGGTATCCAGATTGGTGGGATCATAACAAATCTCGAAAGAAGAACATAAATAAAGGTCAATCTACTGCTGCAGCTGTTGAAGCGAAAGCAACTAATGAAAGTGAACAAATGCATTCAGTGATGATAGCCGAGGCAGGTAATGGTGGTAAGTCCTTTTATGCTTCTTCACCTGTTAGTAATAACACATGGATAATTGATTCTGGTGCCACCAATCATATGACATTTGATTCTAACCAAATTGATAAAATTAAACCCTCCTCACAAAATTTTGTTACAACTGCTAATGGTGATGAAGTTCCTATTGTTGGTGAAGGATCTTTAAAAGTTACAGAATTTTTAAATTTAGATTCTATTCTTATTGTTCCTTCCATTGGATATAACCTCTTGTCTGTTTCTCAAATTACAACGGCCTTATCTTGCATTATTGTTTTTTGGCCTACCTTTTGTTTGTTTAAGGACATCCAAACAAAACAGACGATTGGTTGTGGTACTAAGCACGGGAATTTATACTACCTGGATTTGAAAACAACAATTTCAGATAAATTACGTCAAGCTCTTGTAGTGAATGGAGGCAATTCTGCTAGCAGTCAAAATGAAATCTGGTTACAACACCGAAGATTGGGACATGCTTCTTTTGGATACTTGAAGAAACTATTTCCTAGTTTGTTTGAGAAGATTGATATTTCCAGTATGCATTGTGATGTATGTGAACTTGCAAAGAGTCATAGAACCTCTTTTTTACCAGTATTGAATAAAAGTCCATCTCCATTTATGATTATTCACTCCGATGTATGGGGACCATCTAAAATTCATACATTAGGGGGGTCTCGTTGGTTTGTTACTTTTATAGATGATTGCAGTAGAATGACATGGCTGTGGTTAATGAAATCTAAGAGTGAGGTGAATATCTTATTTCAAAGGTTTTGCAGAATAATCAAGACTCAATATAATGCACAAGTTCAGATCCTCCGTAGTGATAATGGTGGTGAGTATAAAAACTTGGAGATAAAAAATTATTTAGACACACAAGGCATCTTGCATCAAACCACATGTGTTGATACGCCCCAACAGAATGGCGTAGCAGAGCGAAAAAATCGACATCTTCTTGAAGTGGTTCGTGCTCTATTAATCCAAGCTCATATGCCTTTTTCTTATTGGGGAGAAGCTTTGTGTGCTGCAGTTTACTTAATTAATAGGACTCCCTCACGAGTTCTTGATTTTCAAACACCATTACACACTTTGTGCATGACTGTGAGCTATCCACCTATATCAAGTCTTCCTCTCCGAGTGTTTGGATGTGTTGTCTTTGTACATATTCATAAGCAACAACGCCATAAACTAGCTCCTCGAGCTTTGAGATGTGTGTTCCTTGGAAATGCTATACAACAAAAAGGATACAAATGCTATCATCCTCCCACTAAACAGATGTTTGTTACAGTAGATGCAGTTTTTCATGAGGAAAAAATGTATTTTGCTCAACCTGAATTTCAGGGGAAGAATTACCAGGAGGACATCATGACACTTGATTATGAACTTCAGGAATACTACAGGATTGATCCTATAAATGAACCTGAAAAATCTACTGCACAACCTGAAGAATTTGTTGAACAACAGTCTGAAGACGTGACTGGAGACTTGACTACTACAGAATTGCCACATGAAGATCTGGGTAGAGAAGCAATTGGAGAAAATGGTGTCCCGGATGTACCACACCAATCGTCTATTTTGGATGCTTCTAACATGCAAGTTGAACCTATCCGGAAACAATTGCCTGAACGTTCCACTAGAGGTATTCCTAAACCAACTTATGAACCTTCTCTTTCCAGTAAAGTTAAATACCCCATGAATAACTATGTTTCAACTCATAATTTGTCAGAATCAAATAAGGCATTTATAAATCAATTATCTTCTGTAGTTATTCCTAACAATGAACAGGAAGCGTTAGCTGATCCGAGGTGGAAAGCAGCAATAAATGAAGAAATGGAGTCACTAAAAAAAAATGGAACGTGGGAATTTGTTGATTGTCCACCAGGAAAGAAACCAGTAGGATGTCGTTGGGTATTCACTGTCAAATATCGAGCTGATGGTACAATTGAACGCTTTAAAGCACGATTGGTTGCTAAAGGATATACTCAAACCTATGGAGTTTATTATAAAGAGACTTTTGCTCCTGTTGCCAAAATCAACACAGTACGAGTATTGTTGTCGCTAGCAGCAAATTTGGATTGGCCTCTGCATCAGTTTGATGTGAAGAATGCTTTTTTGCATGGTGAACTAAATGAGGAGATTTATATGGAGCTTCCACCAGGATGTGCGATGCATGAAAGAATGACTGGAAAAGTGTGCAAATTAAAAATGGCGTTATATGGATTAAAGCAGTCCCCAAGAGCATGGTTTGGAAGATTCACAAAGTCAATGATTGTTTTTGGATACCGTCAAAGTAATTCAGACCATACATTATTTCTGAAAAGAGTGGAGGATAAAGTCACAGCTCTCATTGTATATGTTGATGATATGGTTATAACTGGTAATGACCCTGATGAGGTAAAAGCTCTAAGAGAATACTTGTCAAAAGAATTTGAGATGAAGGATTTGGGCTATTTGAAATATTTCCTTGGAATAGAAGTCTCAAGATCAAAGGAAGGAATTTTCTTATCTCAAAGAAAGTATATTCTAGATTTATTGAAGGAAACAGGAATGTCAGGTTGTCAACCTGTTAATACACCAGTTGAAGAAGGATTGAAACTATGCATAGAAGAAGGTCAAATTCCTGTTGATAAAGGAAGATATCAAAGGCTTGTTGGGAGACTAATGTATTTGGCTCACACAAGACCTGATCTAGCATATGCCTTGAGTATTGTCAGCCAATTCATGCATAATCCTGGAGAGAAACATATGGAGGCAGTCATGAGAATATTGAGATACTTGAAGTTTTCACCTGGAAGAGGTATTTTGTTCAAGAAAAATGCAACTATAGAAGATATTGTTGTATATACGGATGCTGATTGGGCTGGAGCATTAGTAGATAGGAGATCTACATCTGGTTACTTTACATTCGTAGGAGGTAATCTTGTTACCTGGAGGAGCAAGAAACAACATGTGGTTTCTCGCTCAAGTGCAGAAGCTGAATATAGAGGAATTGCACTTGGATTATGTGAAGCTATATGGCTGAAATTGTTACTACAAGACCTGGGTTATCCTTTACAGCGTCCAATTCAATTGTACTGTGATAATAAGGCTGCTCGTGATATAGCTCACAATCCAGTCCAGCATGATAGAACTAAACATGTTGAAGTTGATAGATTCTTTATCAAGGAGAAGCTAGATAATAAAACTTTGGAGTTACCTCAGATACGATCAGAAAACCAATTGGCAGATGTTTTAACTAAGGCAGTAACTAGTCGTGATTTTCTGAGATGGATTGACAAGTTGGGCATACATGATATCTATGCACCAACTTGAGGGGGTGTGTAGAAATATTCTTTACATATTCTTTACCATTGTAAATATTTTCTTCCTATTTTTGTTCTTCCTATTTTTGGAACCAATTACGTTCCTGATTTGTAGCAAGGAATTGGTGATCTGTTACCTTTTTTAGTATAGGTTTCCCATTGCTCTTCTTGTTATATATTGCTCTCCTGTTGTAATCTCAAGATATATGAATAAGATATATTCATTGAAATTCTCTCATCTCTATTTTCATGTATATCTATTAGACTCCTAAATGAAAACCAAGAATGTCAAGATCATAACATAACATAATTTTTTTTTTAAATTTTACTTAATTCATTATCTCTAGCCAATGTAAAGACTATCTCAATGACATTGTATATTAGTTAAACTCGTTTGTTGTGAAATTGCTACTATTAGAAATAGTGCACTTTAGATTAGGACTGGCATGTAAATAATTAGGCAATATAGGCACAATACACAAATTAGGAGTCACAAATTTAATTACTGAAATAGTACACTTCAAAAAACAACATATGGCCGTACCCATTAAGCTTCAAATCTACTAAGTTGCCAAAGTACATTATAGGTATCAATCTATAAGTGATTATGAATATATATTTGAGTACACGGTTGAAGGCACGGCCGTGTATGTTGGGTTCAAAAACTTACACGGTTTGAGTATACGGCCGAAGGCACTACCGTGTATGTTGGGCTTAAAAACTAATAGAAACTTACATGGTTTGAATACACGGTTGAAAGCACGGCCGTGTATGTTGGCCTAAAAAACTAACAGAAACTTATACGGTTTGAGTACACGGCCGTGTATAACTATGGGTCAAGACCGTGTATACAGAAAAGTTTGGCCGTGGAGGAAGCAACGTGATGCATCGTTTATTGATGCCATTCCTGATTTGTTCGAAAACGGACAATGGAGAAAACCTTAATTCACCATGGTGAATTACAATCACGGAAAGCAAAATCACCGTGGAGAGATCCGATGGTTTAGCCGAGTGGTCTAAGGCGCCGGATTTGGGCTTCTAGTCCGAAGGAAGGCAATTGGGAATGTTGTTTCTATTGAGAGAAATCGAATCCAAAAGTTGAGAATTCTTTTATGGAGACGAACGTTTACATGTTTTAATGTTTGTTCAAACCCTAATCTTCAAAATTAGGGATAATAACACCTTATAAAAAAATTACCAAAGTAATTCCTAATGATCAAATAATGTAAGCTCTGATATTAATTGGTGAATCTTGATTAACCTTTTGTGAAAATCATCGCAAATAAAACCCTAGATCTTTCATGTTTGATCATTAAGAATTAATCAATAAATATGCGAAAGCGTACCTGAGTCCATTGCGATCCACGATTCTTAGATTGTGCGGTTGGCTTTTCAGATTAATACGTTTTCTTTGAGATATCCCTTTTGTTTTCTCTCTATAGTTTATCTAATGATGAGATTCAAAGAGACAAGAAAGGTACGTATGACTTGGAGACCATAACCACTATTTATATAGATAACTATATGTTACCTTTTTGGTATTTATATTTTAGCCTATCATAAAAATAGAAACTACCTATAAGGTTTCTACACATAAAATGAGTCATATCCTATTAGATACATTAAAACTCAAATATCTAAATCTTATTGATCACTTTTAATTGAGCTTAACTTAATATGATAGCCTGCAACACATAATCGTTTCACATATAAGGCCAACGTTGGATTAAGGATCCAACATACATTTCTTTTATGGGTCTAAGAAAAGTGAGTTGCGTCTTATTTGTTATTTCTAAAGGGAAATTCCTAATCTATTTTTATAATTTAATATTCATAAAAGTAATCCAATTCACAAGATTAAGATTAGATTCCCTATTTTAATTTAAGGCTCACAATATTTATACCCATTTAAATCTTTCCCTTTTTAACCATTGTACTTCCAATTAAATGCTTTTATACTTATAATTATCTAATATATCCTTTTTATAAAATTAACCTTATATGCCTAAGGTTGCCGATGATTGAAGTAGTGTATAAATATTAATAAGTTATAAATATAGTACTAATATATCATAATATTATATATATGATCGTATCTATTTAATTTATTTTAACAGAACCTATATTAAGTTAAGACAATGAAATGACTCTTTAAACTAAAGTACAATTAAACTAGCTAAGTAAACGTGTGAAATTGCAACATATCGTACTATATGTGTGTGATTACATCGTAATTAATTGATTAAATAAAATTTAAGTTAAGAATACTAAAGTAGTAATTCTGTCAACAAGTTAATAAATGAATAGACATATATATATAACAAGTATTGGTCATCCTATTGCAGTAGGAAATTGGATAGGAAAATATAACAAATTATCTTCTTCAATTCGATATGATTTTCAGACGTTAAAGGATGTTACAAATGAATTTGACTAAATTACTTTATTCAATTCATAGTATTTATTTATTTTTCTCCAATACGGATAAGAAATACGAACAGAGATTTTTATTTTACTACTTGTACTATTTGGCTCGTGGCATAAAACGACTCACTGGAATTGAATGTCAGAGTGAAAGGAAATGATTCTTGCTTCGGCGCAATGGCAGATGTTCATAACTTGGCTATCGAAGCTCCGGTGAACAAGGTCCAAGTTAGCTGTCCTGTTCTTGTACCTTAAAGCAGGGGACGAGCGAGAATGGAAATGAGAGAAAGAAGGAAACTGGTCAGGAGTGTGCATGGTTACGGTTGGAAAAGAACAGGGAATGGGGAGCTGTTAATTTCGTTGCAGCTAGACACTTAGGGAACCTTTTTTTTTTTTTTTTTCCTTTTTGTTCCTCAATACTCTTTCTTTTATATATATATATATAAGGTTTTTGTTTTAGCTTTCAATATTCTTGTTGTAAATATATATATATATATATATAAAGTTTGTTTAGCATGTTATTTATAGATTAGTCAATTTTGATTATTAAATACCTTTCAACATTTAGATTTAAGTTTATGATTCCATATAAAAATTTAAAATTTTAAAAATATAAATCGTGGTATGTAGTATTAGTTTTTGAATTCAGCGTTAAGAGTTTTATCAAATATTATATACGCTTTATAAAATCTTATTAGCAATTTTATCTTGTTTCTAGAATTTGCAAATGCTATGATTCTAAGATCATACAAATATCAACTTTAGAAAAATTACACAAAATCTCTTAGTTGTAGTTTATGCTAGTATTTTGAGGATCTTAAATCATTTCTTTGGGTTTTTTTTTTAAAAAAAAAAAAAAAAACTTGATTCTTTCCCTATATTTTATTCATTCAAATATTTCTTATGATTGAAGGTTCAAAATCCGTTATTTCGTATAGCTTATGTACAAATATTCTCTTCTATTGTTATTAGTGTTCCAATACTTGTTTATTCATTCACACTTGTCCCTATTGCTTTCTTGTTATAATTGTATAATTATTTCATTAACCAATCCTTTCAAGCTTCAGTTATCTAAGTGTATGTATATTTAATATATAAAATTTTAATTATTATTGTTATTATCCAAAGTTAAGTGTGCTCGGTCTGGAGTATCCCCAAAATGGGTACCTAGAAAGCCGTTGTATCAAGGAACAAAATTGTATAGCATATTGCGCCAAAACGAACAATACCTTTGTGGGTAGAGTTTTGATTAAGTTGTTACATGTGGTATCAAAACAATACACTAGTCGAAAATAAGGGAGCTAAGTGCCATACAAAACAAAGTGCCATAATATAAGAGGCACCTCTTGTGCTTATAAAAAAATATCTCTAAAGTTCTCTTTATTTGATGTGCGATCTTAAACAAGTATAACGGATTAATGAAAATATAAAAAAATAAGGGAAGATATGAGATTCCTTAAATAGAAATTTACAAAACTCTAAATCATTAAAGCTTCTTTTGATGTAATAATTTAGAATTTATCAAAACTTTAAAGTTAAGCATGCTTAACCTAAAATACCCTCTCGTGGATAACCCTTAAGAAGGCATTATACTAAAAGACAAAACCGTACGGCATGTTGCACAAAAGTGGACAATACTTCATTGGATGGAGTTCCGATGGAATCGTTACAATTTATCCCCAGCTGGCATGTCAGTCTGAACAACATTATGCGAGGGGACAGGAAAGAAGCTGCCGAGCTGCTGAGATTATAGTTCCCTGCATAGTTTTTTTGGCTAGCAAAGGGGGGGGGGGGGGGGGGGGGGGGGGCGCGGTGGTGCGGGCAGTCACGGGATATTACCATCATGGAGTTCGGCAGTTTGAGGTCCGTGACAGGGTAAAGATAAAGTACGCAGACCTCAATGTCCCCTTTATAAATATGAGACTAGCCAACCCCGATGGTCCTCCACGCACGCCAGCTCCACCAGAAGAGCCCTTTTTTGTGGAGTCATCAAGAGAAGTTGTTGTGGTCGTAGCTGAAGCGACTTCGACTAAGGCCAATCAAAGGGCAGTGGAGGGCATTACACCTCCTCCCAAGGACCCACCATAGGATCCTACTCTAATGGCAAGGCTGCTGGGACTTTAAGCTATGGTGACACAATGAGGACAGCGTAAAAACACAAGACCAATTTTGGGATTGGACCTCACGAATAAATAAAGAATAATCTGAGTTTATTCCTTGATAAATCTCAATTGCGCACAATCGAAAAAGTAGAGAAAACTCTTCTCTAAAGTATATATTGATTAAAGAATAAAAGTTAATCCTAAAAATCACCTAGCAACTATATATACTCCTCAGGAAAACAAGTAAAAAAGGAAATATATATATACACATGGAAATAAATATATGTGTACACGTCTGTCATCTATCTTATACACGGTCGTGTATAGGGCCGTGTAGGCTTCTGGGGATATTCCTGACATAACACATGGCCGTGCCTCCTGGCCGTGTATGTTTCTGGGAGCTTCCTGACATAATACACAACCATGCTTATAAGAGACACGCTCAATCAACCCGTGTCAGCTACGATGCTCGCATCATTCTCTCCCACAAATGAAGAACTCGACCCCGAGTTCTCTTCTGGATATAGGGGTTCGTCATCTGCGTAGAATGGGGATAAGTCAACTACATTGAAGGTTTTTGAGATTTTCATGCTTTCCGAGAGCCCGATCACATATGCATTATCATTGATGTTGGTGACAATCTTGTAAGGACCATATTTCTTGGTTGCCATTTGCTATAAGTACCAACGGGAAAGTGTTTCTTCCTTAAGAACACCATCACTTGATCTCTCACCTCAAACAATTTCTTCCTCCGATGCTTGTCTGCGGCTTTCTTATATTGCTCATTAACCCTCTCGATTCTCTCTTTCACTTCAGCTGCCATCGTTTGGTATTGTTCCGCCAGGTGTTAACAGCGACATTGGCTTCTACACCCTTGGGCAGAGAAGATAAATCCAAGGTGTGAAACGACGCTTTTGTATAGACTACTGAAAAGGGAGATTTCCCAGTAGTTCTATAAATGGAACTGTTGTAAGCGAACTCGGCTTGAGAAAGCGCCAAATCCCATTGTTTTAGCTTCTCTCCACAGATGCTTCGTATCAAATTTCCAAGGCTCCTGTTCGTCACCTCTGTCTACCCATCAATTTGAGGGTGGGCTGTGCTACTAAAATTAAGGGAAGAATTAAACATGTACCATAGCGTCCTCCAGAAGTAGCTAAGAAACCGAGTATCTCTATCAGAAGTAATTGACTTAGGAACCCCGTGCAACCTGACTATCTCCTTAAATAATAACTTGGCAACACCCTGTGCATCAGCCGTCTTCCTGCAAGGAATGAAGTGAGCCATCTTGGAGAACCTGTCTACAACCACAAAAACAGTGTCAGTACCTCATTAGGTACGAGGCAAACCTAACATGAAGTCCATAGATAGATCCTCCCAGATATTCTCAGGTACTGGTAGCGGAGTGTACAACCCAATATTCTGATAATGTCCTTTAGATGTCTGGCAGACGTAGCACCTTTGCACGATTCTCCCTACATCTCTCCTCAGCTAAGGCCAATGATATCTTGCAACCACTGCCACTAGTGTCTTATTGCGCCCCAGATGTCCGGCTAGTCCTCCTCCATGTAGGTCCCTAATCAATTTTTCCCTCAAGGATGATTCGGGAACACAGAGTTGATTGCCCCTCATTAAGTAACCCTCTAGGATGTAGTAACTGTCATTGGATTCCTGATTGATACATTTTCTCCATATAGTCCCGAAATCCGCATCTTCTTCATACAGTTCCTTCAGCTGCTCAAAGCCTACCACCTTAGCCCTCATGGTGACTAATAAATCCGCTCTTCTACTTAATGTGTCTGCCACCTTATTTTAAACCCCGAATTTGTGCATCAAGCGGAATAGAAACTTTTGTAGAAATTGTATCCATCTGGCATGCATATCTTTACAGATGTAGGTATGATTACTCAGGTGTTTCAGAGCGACACAATCCAAGTATAGGATAAACTCTTTACCAACCAAGTAGTGCTCCCACATCCTCAGAGCTCTGACCACGTAATAGAACTCTTTATCATAAGTGGACCAGCTCCTCCTGGCTTCATAGAGCTTCTCACTATGGAAGGCCACGGGTCTCTTCTCCTGAGATAACACGGCGCCAATGCCCACGCCACTGACATCACAGTCGACTTCGAATAGTTTGTCAAAGTCTGGTGAGGCCAACACCAGCGCACTACACAATCTCCCTTTGAGCACATCAAATCCAGACTTAACTTCCCCATCCTAATGAAACTTCCCTTTCTTCAGGCACTTAGTTAATGGGGCAGCGACTGTACTGAAATGCCATATGAAGCGTCTATAAAATCCTACCAACCCCAGAAAGCTCCTCAACTCGGTGATTGTTTTAAGAGTGGGCCAATCTCTAATGGCCCTTACCTTGTCCTCATCCACCGTTATGCCCTCACCGCTCACTACAAAACCCAAGAACAGCAGCTTTCTTGACATGAATATGTACTTCTTGAGATTGGTATAGAGTTTATTCTCTTTCAGCACAGTTAATACGCTTCTCAAATGCACTAAATGCTCATCCTTAGTCTTGCTATATATCAAGATATCATCAAAGTATACTACCACAAACCTACCTATGAATGGTTTAAGTACCTGATTCATCACGCGCATGAAGGTACTAGGTACGTTGCTGAGGCCGAATGGCATAACCAACCATTCGTACAACCCTTCCTTCGTCTTGAAAGCGGTTTTCCAATCATCCCCAGGTCTGACCCGAACCTGATGATACCCACTCCTAAGATCCACTTTCGATAATATTACCGCTCCACTTAGCCTATCCAACATGTCTTCAATGCGAGGAATTGGGAATTTATACCCAATTGTAATCTTGTTGATCGCACGGCTGTCCACACACATCCTCCAACTACCATCCTTATTGGGCGTCAATAGCGCCAGAACGACACATGGACTCATGCTATCCTTGATGAATCCTTTATCCAGTAATTCCTAGATTTTCTCCTGCAGGACTTCCGTCTCTTTGGGGCTCATCTCATAATGAGGGAGATTAAGAAGGCTAGCCCCTGGCACCAAGTCAATGTGGTGTTGGGTGTCTCGCAATGGAGGCAACCCTTCTGGTAAATCTTCCGGCACTACCTCTTTGAATTCTTCCAATACCCCCTTTACTTCCTCCGGAGCCTCTACACTATCCACGTTCTCTCCCGCATTCTTTGCAACGAGAGCATGCATTAATCGGGATTCTTTGATGTCTTCGGTCATCTCCTTTTCTGACTAAGTGATTGTCAGAAAGGATTTCCCTTCCGCCCTTTGTGTCTTGGGTCGTTTATCCGTCAATGGCAACAATATATATTTCATGCCCCCTTTCTCCAACCTATATTTATTTTCTTTCCCGGCATGTTAGGCATCCACGTCAAACTGCCAAGGTCATTCGAATAGCAAGTGACAAGCATCCATATCGACGATGTCGCAATAGACTTCACCCTGATACTTGCCTATCAAGAATGGAACCCAACACCTCTCCTTCACCTCAATTCGCTCCGCCGCCTTAATCCACCTTATGGTATAAGGGTTAGGATGTTTCTCTATCTGTAGCTAGAGTCGTTTCACAACCTCTCTTCCGATTATGTTCTCACAGCTCCCACTGTCAACGATCAGGTCGAACACTCTCCCACCGATTATGCACCTAGTGCGGAATAGCTGGTGTCGTTGTGAACTACCCTCCTGTTTCGGTGCTAGCATCATCCTCTTAATCACATAGCTCGGTTCCACTGCATCATCAGCCTCATCATAGTATTCATCCTCACCATCCGGTTCACAGCACACTTCCCCCTCTTCCTCCCTTTCGACAATGTTTATAGTTCGTCGATTCGGGCATTCATTGAATCGGTGCCCCGTTTGATTACACCTATAGCACTTCCCCAAAATCGGTTTAGCATACGGATTATTTTTCCTTGGGGTCTCTTTGCTCTCAAGAGGCTTCTTTCCCTCAGCTTTGTCATCTTTCTTCTCTATACTCCCAGCTGGTTTCTCAGCTATTCCTCTAACCCTTTCACCAACCACCCGGCTACCACTGCCAATACTATCATACACATAATTCCTTTTGCCCCCACCTAGCCTTGCACTCTGTTCTTGAATCATCATCTCAGCTCTAAGGGACAAATTCTTTGCTTCATTGATAGTTCTGAACACCGTCACCCCGATTTTATCCCTAATCTAGGGCTTCAATCCGTCCACAAATCGCGCCACCTGCTGACCCTCAGTCTCCCTCAAATCATTCCTCTCCGCCAGCCTCATAAACTCGACGGTGTATTCATGCACCGTCTTCTGCCCCTGACGACATCATTGGTACTGCTGGAAAAGGATCTGCTCATAGTCGGGTGGTAGAAAATCCCTCTACAACAGATTCTTAATGTGGTACCATGTCCTTATAAGTTGCTTCCCCTCTCTCTGCCTCTGGTTCTACAAACGATCCCACCATGCAGAAGCCCCTCCTTTTAGCCTACAAGCAACCAACCGTACTCTCCTATCCTCAGGTACCTCCATATAGTCAAAAAATCTATTGACTTCTGCAAGCCAATCCAAGAAATCTTCTATATTAAGATTACCATTAAAGGATGGAATATCTACCTTAAGACGGAAATCACCGCCATTTGTATGATCGTATCCCTGGTGGTTTCTTTGATATCCGCCACCGTACTCCTGGTCAATTCGGTCATCGACCCCGCAGTTCCTGCCACCACCAACATCGCCCCTTCTCGGTGGTTGTCCCCTCCTTTGCAGGAACTCACCCTCTTCCTCAGAGGAACTTTCGTCTAGTCTTTGATTCCACTGATTCGCGGCTGTAGGTTGATTGATAGGACCTCCACGAGCGACTGCTACTCCTGGTCGATTCCCAACAATATCCGTATTTCCATTGTGGCCCATCACCATGGCGTCGAAACGCGCAATCAGGTCTTCCAAATACTGTTCCACGCGCCCGAGTCTCTGTTCCATGGCTTCGACCACCGTCCTTGGAGCCCATTGATTGACTCCTTGGACTTCCGCATCCCGATCTAGGTCGAGAATGCGACCACCGTCAACACCATAATTAGCCGACATCTCCGCAGGAAATTGCCTTACTCTGATATCAACTGACGCAGCGAGGACAATGTAAAAACACGAGACCAATTCTAGGATTGGACCTCCTGAATAAACAAAGAATAATTTGAGTTTATTCCTTGATAAATCTCAATTGCGCACAATCGAGAAAGCAGAGAAAACTCTTCTCTAAAGTGTATATTGATTAAAGAATAAAAGTTAACCCTAAAAATGACCTAGCAACTATATATACTCCTTAGGAAAACAAGTAAAAAAGGAAATATATATGTACACGTGGAAATAAATATATGTATACACGTCCATCATCTGTCTTATACACGATCGTGTATAGGGTCGTGTAGGCTTCTGGAGATACTCCTGACATAACACACGATCGTGCCTCCTGGCCGTGCATGAAGGCCGTGTATGTTTCTGAGAGAAGATCCTGACATAACACATGGCCGTGCCTCCTGGCCGTATATGAGGCCGTGTACGTTTCTGGGAATCAGCCTGGTATAACATATGGTCGTGCCTTCTGGCCGTGCATGAAGCCGTGTGTATTTCTGAGAGCTTCCTAACATAATACACGACCGTGCTTGTAAGAGACACGCTCGATCAACCCGTGTCAGCTACGATGCCCACATCATGTAGGCTCAAGCAGATAACCAAGCATGGCTATAAGACAGTGGCCCCTACCCGACAATTTATGATTTCCGCAGGCTTGCTTGCTAGTGGTTTACAAATGCAGTAGAGGGGATCGTGGGTGTTAGGGAAGCTGCCACTGTAATGCCACTTGTTCCCGCTATCCTCGTGTAAATATCTTTAAAGGGCTAGCCTTGAGTTTGAAGGCCAGTTGTGGGAATAAGACAACCACACTAGGGTTTTTCTTTGTTTATAGTTTCTAATGCCATATACAAATATTGATTTTAATACAGTATATACATGGTTTTTACATTAATAGAGTAAAAATATATAAAAATACAAGTGAATAAGGATGGAAACTCTAGTACATGTAAAATTAATATTCTACCTGTACATAGAAAGTATATATAATAATACTATTCACCTGATTGTAGCAATTACATCTTCATAATCCTAATCTACAAACCCAAATACATCAACCTAACCACTTCAAACATCACTATGCTACACACCAATCTAATCTATGAACCCAAATACACCAATTACATATACAATCCCAAACACAAATACAATTCCATAACCCAGACACATCATATTAGTATTAGTGTACGATATTCTCAAACTTGTTTCAATCAATATAATTTACTACATAACGTTGGTATAGAGCAGCATTCTTGTTTATTGGATGAAAAAAGACTGAAAAGAAAATTTTCTATATGTTCTCTATGGTCCATATACAAGGGCGAAAATACATGAAGATAGATCCTCCTCTTAGTAATTACCAAAAGAAATACATGAAGATCCATATAAGAAAAATTCATTTAAACTAAGGGGGGAAAAACACTAACGAAAATGTGAATTGAGCAGAAGATTATGCAGTGGAGAAATATATAAATGTGGTGTGAAAAACCTTTTTTCTCCTTCGTGTAAAACTATGATTAAAAAAGAAAAGTGCCTTTCCATCTAGAAAATGAGTCTTCAAGTTTTGGAAGGTTTTCTGCTCAAGGTAGGTGATGAGTTCAAAATCTCCTGACCAAGCTCATTTATCTTGTTTAGTAAGAGCATCTGCTCGGTTTCGAGCTGTATCATGTACTCTTCTTGGGAATCCTCAAGGCTTTCTATCTCACTCAAGGCGGTTGTAAGCTCTTCAATGTTGCCATCTTCAACCAAAGAGCGGAATTTGGAAACTAATTGTTTCATCTAATTGAAAAAAATAAAATAAAATTACAAGCACTAGTTAATAGAACAGCCATCATCAATGAGTCCCTGATTGCATATATTCCAAGGATAAAAATCCTTACCTGGTTAGAAATTTGATATGATTTATTCAAAGATGGTTCGGACTCCAAACTAGATCTCTTCTGTAGCTCTGGAACTTTTCTTGTAATTTGAATATGGATCTCACCCCTTTTCACTCCTTGAAGGGGTATCCATTTATCAAACATCTCATTGGGAGGCAGTCTTTGGTATTCCACTATGCAGTCACCTATATTTAACGTCGGTAGCACTGCATTATGGTCTTTCACGTGCAACTCTAGTGGACTTCCATCGTCGGCGAACTCTAGGGTCTGATCCCAGCGAGGATGCAAAGTTTTGTACATAACCTGCACAGTTGACAAACTCTATGAATAACAGAGGCAGTGATGCTAAAATATTCATGGAGAATAAATGTAAACAATATAACTAGACGTAAACATTCTTCATGAACAATTCTGACCTTTGTCCTCCTTTTTATATCTCCATATTGTACCCTCACATATGGATCACTTGTTCCTCTGAGATCTGCTGCAACAAGATCCCTTGCTTCAATGAGAACAAGTTCTATCCATCCATTGGCAGAACCTGCTGCTGAACCCTGAACATTTAAGAAAAGGGTTGTAATATTGAGCTAATTAAAATTCCAACAAGAACACCTCGATGAAAATAATAATAATAATAATAATAATGACAAATAAAGCCTATTGGTCTACTATGTGGTTTTCTCATTATACATTAAAACAATCACCATTAAAATATTATTAATTGCTGAATGCTTCCACATGGTTATTATATCAGTTTCAAGAGCTGACGAGTAATTCTCTTGGTTCTTGGAGTAGTGTCAAGAAATGAATGCCTAGAGATAGGTTTTAAAGGCCAGATCTTTCTTTTCTTTTCTTTTCTTTTTTTTTCTCTATTGGATAAAAAAGAAGGGTGGGTCATATTCATAAAGCACAAAGAAATAAAAAATCGAAAAGCTCAATACACAGTTTTCATGTAAATAAACTTAATCATACCCTGGATCCTTCAGACTCATCCACACTAACTGCTTCAATCCGAAGCCTCAATTCCCCTGACTTAACTTTCTCCAGAGGGATCCACACATCTCTCACCGATCCTTCAACCAGTCCTTCCATGTTTATCCGTGCACTACCAATACTTTCATCCCCAAATGTATCCTCATTATAACATTTGATTTTTAGGTATTCACCACCTCCTATCTCATCAAACTCAATCTTCTGATTCCACATAGGAGGTGATGAATGTGAAGTCCTTGTTTTCTGCAGAACCTGAAACAGGGAGTTCAAAAGAATGAGCACAAGATAACATATATCAAAAAAAGAATTATAAAATCAAGCATGTTTTATTGTATGATGGTTCTCACTTCACATGAAAATAAAAACGAATGAAAGAAATTATTTCACCTTTCCATACTGCAGTTTAACATATGGTTCACACTTTCCATTCCTCTCCTTCGCAATTAGATCCTTTGCTTCAACAACAGTAACAATGATTTTCCTTCCAGTTCTTGAGAGCAAATTTGAAGATCCATTTAGTGAACTTCGAGAGTTGATGAGGACGTTGTTTGAGCTATGTGAACCATGAGCAAATTGCCATTCTTTCAACACAAGCTTTACTGTCAACTGCAAGATGCATAGAAGAAAATATTACCATTGTCTGACTAAAGCCTCAGGATCATGTGTTCTTTCAGAAAGGCAAAAATGTGGTCAGTAAGATCGGATGGAAGTTGTTAGCTATCAAAAGATGTCACTATGTCTGAGAAAAGAACAAATCTCCAATAAAATCATTTATCTTCAGTTTTATAAAGTGTCAGAAAAATAAGAAGAAAAAGCAATCATTCTATGATCAACTATTAAGTATTTTCAA
The DNA here is from genome assembly GCA_037954665.1 of Laguncularia racemosa. Lineage (NCBI taxonomy): Eukaryota > Viridiplantae > Streptophyta > Magnoliopsida > Myrtales > Combretaceae > Laguncularia > Laguncularia racemosa. The sequence goes on along the minus strand of JBBMOL010000020.1, from coordinate 7,277,981 downwards.
TTTTATTCCTTTCTCCACGGGTCATTTCTAGGGTTGTCTCAAATCAAAACCATCATTCCTGCAAAAAGCATCAATATTTTGCTTGCCCTTGTTTGTGGAACTTAATAGCTAACAAAACATGAGATGTTTATATCCAAGAATAAACTGAAATTAGAATCATCTTGGAACTTTGAGATTGATGGGTCTATTCTTTAGTAACTGGTGTTTACATGTTTTAAATCCAAATCAAAACAAAATGGAATCAAGTTGAAACATTCAAAAAGATCTTATAATCTGTTACCTCTCCGAAATCGACTCCCTCGAATGGAACAACTATTTCAACCTCTTGTCCACAAAACTCAGCATGCTTGGCTATTACGCTTGAATCTGGTCCAATTGCCCAAAACATCGTAGTATCATCCGCCACATACTTCATCTGATATAAAGAAGAAAATGTCATCAGCTAAGAAAAGAGAAATTAAAGGAAGTCCTGCATAATAGCTTCTCAACAAGCATATCCTGGTAAAAGTAATTTTCTTTCATCAACTTTCTAATTTGCTGTTCCACATTAAATTTTGAAAAACACTGAGTTCAAATCTTATAGCACCCATTTGCCACCTTGTCTAATTGGTTTCATTTGATCAGCTCGAACAGACATTGGCTAATTGTGGTTGCTTTTTCTGGTAAATATGGTTAATTATTATATAAGCCGTTATATTTGATATTGCAGTTATAGGATTGTCAATATTAGCCTATGAAGAGCACTTGAAAATAAGTTATCATGGCCAAACAGATTACCTTTATTTCGCAACTTGCTAAGTAATCATACTTCACATTGTTTGGTGTCCACTCATAAAGATTGAACTGCAGGATACCCATTTCATCATGTAAAACCATGTTAAATGTAGAGTCCCATCTTGGAGTTGAGCCTGCTCTTGCATCTGTTCTTCGAGACAACTTCCCAAGCTCAACTTCCACAAATGTCTGGAGATCTTTATCAACAAAGTGATCTTCTGAGGTGGAATCTACAGAGCAGGTATGTTGTTTTCTAGAAGGGCTTCCTCTGAAAGCACTTCGGGAGAGTTTACTGGCTGAAATTACCTTGACATGTATGATGCCACCAACAGCTTTTTTTCTCAACTCAACAGCTGGTAAAGAGTAACAACGGCGCCGGGGTTCCACCATTGTTTTCACCAAGGTATCCGTGAATATTTTCACCTATACAAGGGCCAAAGCAATTGAAAAGTATTGCAAACATATGCAGGGATGATCTAAAAAATAAAAAACATAAACTCTATGCAAGCACTAGCCCCCCTTGACAGAACTGTAAATTCATCATAACCATTCAACACTCTTAGTGAGATCACAGTAACTGATACACCTAACTAAAATGCTATATCTAACTCAACCAAGCCTCATTCCATGAATGTATGATGCCACCAAACAATGCCAGGAATCTTGACAAAACAAAAGAATTTGATCTCCTATGTTCATTATCTTCCACCTTTCTTTTCATTCTTTCTTTCTTTTTAAGGCCATCCATTCTATAAATGTTCCATAGCACTAACCTATGACTGGAATGTGAACAATACATTGAAATTTGAACATAGCTACAGTGTATTCCCCCTTTGATTCCCCGCAGAAAAAATTAGAGATATTTTCTCATTAGGGGACAAAAATTCTTACAAATGCAAACTCATCAAATACAACAGTAAATCTCATAACACAAGTCACAGCTTTGATATGCATCAAACTGAAACCCAAGTTTTGGTTTTATTGAATCACCATAATTGTAGAAAAATCTTCACAGAACACAATGGACAAAATATTATAATATTCAAAGGATGAGCTTAGAGCAACACAGAAAAAACAAATTAAAGAATAAAGCTAGTGAAGAGCAACTATTGAAGAGTAATGTATGTGAGCCTGTGTCATTTTGAGAAGAGAGAAGTACCAGCCACGATGAAACTCCAGGTAGCTCTGTAGCAGGCAAGCTTTGGCTTCCACCACTTCCAAAGGCAACTCCTATTCTAACATCAGGAACAGATACAAAGGAATAAAGCAGTGCCTTCCCATCCAAGGCTGGCATGATGAGAAGCTGCATCACAAAGTCAGAGATCAATCCAGCCACTGTATTGGAAAGACACAACAGAAGGTAACTAAATAGAGATCAAGTACTGCAAGTGCTCCAAAAATGCAGCATGCTTAGATATAAACACAGAAATAATTGAAATTCACCAGAAATTCAGAAGGCATGCAAAGATAAAAGCGAAGGTGAATCCAGGGTCCATATATATATTTCTAACCCTTATATTCAGTGACTACAGACAGATGAAATTTGAAAAGGGAGATGAGCTGTTGCACAATATGCAGGAAGTAACATATGATTGCAGGCATTGATACAGAGAGATGCCCACTTAAATAATGAAAGAGCTACATCACATACATCACCCTTGATATGGAGACTGTTAATCACAATCCGAGCAGTTCCATACAATGGCTTGGAAAGTTTCGCTTGTAGCAAAATACTCATGTCGGTCGTATCCCAATCAAATCCCAATATCATTACTTTCTGTGCATATCAAAGCATTTGAACAGATCAGTTATATAAGAATCAACAAGCATGAGAGACCAGTATGGTAACTCAAAATAGGAAGAATTGAGACAACATCTTATCATCCAAGTGAGGCTTAGCATACTGGTTGGTGGTCACTTGGGAGGAAAGAGTACAATTGTGAACAAAATCATTAAACAAACCTGATCACCTGAAGTTGCCCAGCGAATTCCTTGAAGACCTAAGCTTGGTGGGCTAGAACCCAAAGAAAACTCCTGTAATTCAATCTTTTCCTGAAACATCAATGTGTGTGCTTTTATTACAACATCAGTTCAAAGATTTTATTCCAGTACACAATAAATGTATAAAGTAGATAACTTACTATAAGCCTTGACTCTCTGTGCTTTAGTCGTTTCTGCCAAAAGGACAGAAAGGTAATAAGTTAATCTAATTACAAGAGCTGATAACTAATAAGTTAATCTAATGACAAAAATTTGTACTGAAGCACTAACAAGCACTGAAGCGAAACAGTGAATACATTTCTCCCACCACCATTTTTTTTAAAAGAATTTAACAAAAGAAAAAGGATAATTCATTAAGAACTGTGGATTCCTTTGAAAAAAATGCTTCTTTTACAGGAACCATATCAGCCAACATGCAGTAAAAAAATGTCAAGGAGGGTCACAGCAGTTAACATGATTGTCCTCCGAATATCCATTTTATAAGCATAATTAAATATGGCTAAGCACATCTTAGGTTGGAAAATGCAGTCTGCATAAATCATTTGCAAAGTACCCATAGTACAGGTTAAGATCCACAAATAATATCACCAAAGCATCACTGGGCCATCTAAAGTAATGAGAAGTAATATAAAAACTTAACTAACCATATATGTAATGGATATCTCACTAATAGAGAATTTACAATACAGAATGCCCAGAGCATGATAGTATTATGGAAATGAGTAAAATATATTGTGGAATGAAAAGTTGTCAATCCACTGCACCAAGTATTTCCCATAATTTACCATTAAAAGCTACGTTATGTATCCAGCATTTTTACCTCAACAAGGGATGAGAACCTTAGAGAGAGCTTTGGGTTAATGTAGTTAGGCCAAACTTCCATTAGAAGCTTGTTTAGCCACTCACAGTGCTCCAATGGTGTTGTTGGCTGTGGAGACATCCAGCTAGGATGAAAACAGTAAACATTGATTCATTGAGGCATGGAGAAATGAAAGAAGTAACAAAATACCGAGGTGTTCAGAATGACACGCTTCCATGTTTTGTTCAAGTCTTCAACTAGTATTCGACGTTGATAATTTCCATACTGCAGGTGAATATCAGTAAACATTAGAACAGCAGAAGTTATAATCTCGAGTGCAAAGATATGGAAAGAAAATGGACACAGAATGTAGCAGAATTGCTCGATGGTTCAAAAGGAAAGAAGTGGAGCAAAAGAGAGAAAGCATCTCACAAGATCACTGGTCATTCAATAACAAAGCAATATCAAGATAGATATCCCCGAGGGCACAAAGGCCAATATTGGCATGCAGCATTATAATTAATCACTCATCACTTCTGAAGTTGAGGTAGAAGAGCTTTCAAAAACCTCCCTTTACATAGCAGTAGTAATGCTTCAGATATTGTAAAAAGCTTCTATCCTAAAGGATCTTGATGAATCAATTGAGAAGTCAATCCTGCTGACCACTGGACTAGCAGCTGAGGTACAATTAGCCCGTGCCAACTAAGATCTTCTAACAAACTCTGCAGAGGAGACTACACTTATAACAACAGTTACTTTATAAAAATAAAGCACTTTTTACAAGTCCGCTCCAGTTGCCATTCTTGAGATCATGATCTTAAGGCTAGTGCACTATTGCGTCAAAAGCTCCCCTACAACTCTCAGGGAACATAACAGGAAACAGATACAGAGAGTTGCTACTTCCATAAACGCCGCCAAAAATGTATTGACCAACTTTGATTATATTCAATCAACGCAAACACCTTTACGAAAACGACGGCATCCTTGCATCTAAATAACATTACAAAGAAGCAGAACTCCACATGAAACATTTCAATCAGGAAATTAAACAGTTTAATCTAACCAAAGGGGAAAAAAAAAAGTTTCAAGATTCATATTAAAACATTTCTTGACTAGTCCACCAAAGTTCAAAACCATGAATTTGTTCAAACATCAATATATAAACCAACTAAAACACAAGAAAAGTTCACTCTGACTAAATCAACTATAATCAACAAACAAAATTTAAGATTCAAGATACAAAGTTTCTGGCACCATACATTAATGACGAAGAAGATTACATCCCTGAAAAAGGAAATGGTGACTCAAGAAGGAAGTGATAAAACATAATTACCTGAATTGTTGCCCAAACAGCAAAAAAAAGTGGAACCCAATTGGAAAGAGAGAAGATCCATCTTTCAATGATCCAACCAGTCAAAATTAACGAAATCAAAAAAGGAATATGTGGTTTCTCTACTGTCAAAAATTTAAAAAACTCAATAAACCCACTGACATCGAAACCAATCTTCTTTTTCCTTGCCATTATTAAACTCGATAACTCAAATGCAAAAAGAACACAACTTTAATCCTATTACTTCGGTTTCTTGCCAAAAAGCTTAAACCCCATATCCCAAGTAATCAAATGGTAATAAAACAGAAGGGAAAAAAAAAAAAAACACTTTAAAGATTAGTCAGAGAGTTACATGTAATATAATTCATAAAAGGAAGTTTATCTGACAAAAACCGATCATAGGTATGTTTGGGTTTCGATGTCAGGACATGTTAAAGAGGTTGAATTCGGAATGGATAACAGAGAGACCATGGCAATGTCACAACTCTTGCATTTCTAGTACGAAGAGAGAGAGATATATGCAATGTCCAAGTCAACGAAAGGTCAGAAATTCAGTTAAGGACTGTTGTGTTAATACGGCAAAATTAGGAATTATGTGTATATATTGTGATATATAAAAACAGTCTAAATTATAAATTTAATAGCCAGTTAACAGTTTTCTTTCTTGGCCATAATTTAACGGAAATTTTTAGGATTTTGTGTATATTTGTTAAAATTGATCTAATTTTTAATTTTATTATTAATTTATATATTAATAATAAAAATTTAATAATAATCAAATATATATAGATGAATTATAAAATTAAAAATCGAATAATATACAAAACAATTTATATATTAATTATTGAAGTGTCTCACAGTTTTCTTGATGGATTAATTCTTTAAAAAAAAAGATAAATTTCTATTAAAAAGAAATAACATAGGAATATGATTGAATTTTTTTTTTTTTGAATATGTATATGTTGTGGTTTATGAACGGTCTAAATTATTAGAACCTGTTTAGCAATGTTAAATTTTTTCTATTAAAAGAATTCAATAAAATTATATTAATTTAAATCATTATATAAAGGTACATAGCTTTCAAAACTTTTATAAAATATATAAATAAAAGTTGTTATATATTGTTTATACCAGCGAGATATTTATTGTAAAAATGATGAGTATCCTCCTGAAAAGCAAAAGGCAAGGTGGATATTTTGATTATTGACCAAGAAGGATATGTTATTATAATATTTAATTGGATTATCAACGGGGGTAATCGGCCAAAGAAAAAGGGAATATTTTGAAAATTTATTATAGACCGTTGATTTTATTATATAGACGGCGATGGATAGCCGGGATCGTCATATGGGACCCACTAACAGCTCAGCTATTTTTTTGATCTTTGAGGACGTGTTTGGACAAGATAGAATAGAGTGTAGAATGTGGAATATTAGCTTGACTTTGGTGAAAGCCGGTCTAAAGCAAAATGATAGAGGGTAATTATGTAATTTGACTAAGTATCTGGCTTTTCTTTTCTTTTCTTTTTTTCCTTATCTAAACAAAAAGAAAATTATAGGAAACTGCCAACCAACTTTGCTCTGACCGAGCATCATAGTTAATCGTACTCCCATTTCTAAGGATGAAACTTGGACACTTTCATGATTACAAATCTAATTATGTGTAAGACTGTTGGCAATATTATTATGCTCTACTAATATAAACACTAATATTATAATAGAGTGTATCGAGTTAGATTCCTCTATTTAAAAAATTATATAAATATTATTAGCAAGTTTATAATTTAATGACATTATAGTTGATTTTAAAATGATTTATTTGATGTTTGTTTATAATAAAAAGCTTTTAAATTTGAGTTAAGGAAAAACACTACTTAAAATCTTATACCTTATTTTTCCATTTCAGCTTAATGATAATATTATATATTTATCCATTGACATTATTTTTTTAAAACAAAACAATTATCTAAACATATCGGTCAAAACAAAAAGAAGATAAAATAATATTTAAATATGCAACTTTGCATATTTAGTCTTAGTAGAACCTTCATTTTTTTGTAATGAATTTTTTTATAATCCTAAACTTTTTTTTTCTTTTTCTAATTCTCCTTTTCTCTATTTGACAAATCAAACTAGTGTGAATGATCATACAATTTGTTAAAGAAGAAACAAACCGTCAACGATATTAATTACAATGTAAAAGAAGTATTATCCTCGTTCATTATTATTAATAGGAAATTTGTATCATCCTAGTCATATTTTTGTGAAATCGGTTCTGTTTTTAAGTTTATTGCTAATTTATATATTAATAACGAAAATTTAATAGATATAATTAAAAAATAAAATTATCCATAAATGACGTTTCTTGTCCCCAAAAAAGGTTAAACCGTACATCCATTAATATTTAATACCGAGCTACATGTACGTTAGCAAAGATAATGAATGTGTTGAACTTTTGACTTTCTTGGAGGAAAACGGCAGGGTTTAAGAAATAATAGTAGCCGCTGATTTAGAATTTAGCTTGTCAAAAATGGTAAGCCGCTTGTCTGAAAACTGGACAGTTGATTCTACAGTTTTCCGGATCCTTCGTTTCCATATAAAATTGGAACAAAAGCGTAACAATAATTCAACTTTGAAAAATATTTGAGAATTTGCATTCCTCTATACGTTTGCATCTAGATTTCTCCCAACTTATGTACTATCCTACCAAGGGAAAAAAAATTGAACCACAAATCAAATCGAACCGGACCAAATTGAGTCATATTTAAGTTAAAAAAAAAATTACAAACCGAATTAAATCATTTTAAACCAAACCAAAATGTGAAAAGTACAAAAAAAAATAGAGTAAAAATCTATAAAATGTATAACTAAAAAAAGAAGATTCTATATTACTTATTCAATTTCTTCTCTTATTTTGTTTTCATCAAATAACTTACTATTTTTTATTTTTTATTTTTACTTATTGACTAATATAAAAACTATAATTACCTTGAGAAATATAATAAAACTTCTTTAAATATATGAAATGAGTATTAAAAAAGGCAAATGATATTGGAAAAATAATAATTAATTAAAAAATTTTAAAGTCAAGTACAATTTTTCATAATCTATTGACTTGCATGTATGAAAAAAATTAATAATACGTGTAAAAAGGTTCAAACCATGAATCAAATAGGATCGAACCATTTTTTTATATTTAAAAAAATCATAAGTTGAAATATACAATTTGATTTGGTTTAATAGGGCAAACTATACTGAACTGAACCGCACCCACCTCTACTATCATATATAACCAATTGAGATATAGATGGAAACATACAATTAAGACAATAAAAGATTATTGCTCTTTATCGAGGTGGTCCAATGTCTTTCTACACTCGATTTGTAAGGTTGCAAATGAGCCAAGTTGAACTAAGCTTTATAAGGTTCAAGCTCAACTCATTAAAAAATTATTGAGCTTGAACCAAGTTAAGTTTTTATCAAGCCTAAAAATTATAGGCTTAAGCTGAGCTTGAGCTTAAACTCGTTAAAGAATTTGAAGCTCGGGCTCAGATTGTTTAAATCAACAAGTTTGAGCTTATTTATTTAAATAAGCATAAACTTAAGTTTGTTTAAATAAACGAGATACTTATTTAAATAAACGAGTCTAATTATAAGTTTACTTATTAATAATATAAACGAGATCCTAATCAAGAGCTTATCCGTGAATCAATTTATTAACAATATAAATAAGAGTTTACTCACAAGCTTGTTAACAAACCGACTTGTTAATAATATAAACGAAAGTTTGCTCATTAGCCTATTTATGAGCCTACGCCTACTCATGAGATTATTTGCAAGTTAGCTCATTAATAATATAAACAAATATACTCTCGAGTTGGCTTGCATGCTTAAACAAGAGAACAAGAGCTTGAGTTCTACTAGTTTAAATAAATGAGTTTTATTTTGAGTGTAAACTCGGCTCGTTTATTAATCAAACTTGAGCCAGAGCGAGTTCAAAGCAAACCAAACTTGAATAGTTTACAAGTAGTTCGGCTTATTTATAATCCTATCGATTCGTATATGAGTTGAAATAATATGAGGTGAATACGAGAATATTAATGGATATTCCAATAATCTAGTAATAATGTAAATAAAGAAATCTATCATGTTTTCATACATAGGTTTATTTACTTATTTATTTATTTTTATAAATTGTTAGTGTAAATTTTATTATTTTAGGATAAATATATCATAAGTGTTTTTATTTTCAATTTTTGATAATTAAGTATCTAAACTTTTATTTCTTGCGATTTTGTGTGTGAATTTTCAATATAGTTACAATTTAATATATATGTACTTTTAATTTGAGTGGCATATAAAAAATAAAAGTAAACATATTAAATTGTTAAAAATTAAATATATAGAAACTGAAGTTGTTGATGGAGTTAAGTTCCTATATTTACTAAATTTATGGCAATTTACTCTATTTCTTCCCCCATTCAACGTGTTGTTGGATTCATTAATGTGCGGTGACCGGTGGATGTACTAATATATGGGTGAGTAAGAATCTCACACGTATAGATTTCATTTTTTGTTGAAGATTTTATTATATTTTTTTAATAAATGGACACGCCTTTTAATAAATTATTACAGGAATTTGCACTTTATAATTCAATTTTATTTTTTTCCATACAATATTGATTTGTGCTTTACAAGTGCACCTTCTCTTATCAAAAAAAGCCTCCTGTTTACAAAAACCATTTTAAACCAGCTTAATTTCCTGGTGGAAATACCATAATTTAATAAGATGAAAGAAAAAACAAATGGAATTCAAGGAATATTAAAAATAACTCAAATAGCCCTATGTATGTTTGACTCAAAGAGGACATCCCATTTGACTCAAATAAAATTTCTAATGGTATATTTGATTGACTTCATAATAGTATAATAAAATAGTTATTTCTTTAAAAAAAAACCTATTCTTATACTCATTTAACGGAATTATTATTACTGTGAAATGAATGTACATTTTTTTTTTCAAACTAAAAGAATTGCTATTATTTAACTTTTACAATATATTTCTATAGTCACCTATAAAAATTTCAAAAAAATTATAAAAAAATAGCTATACTTCTTTATTTTATTCGAAACCTTCATTCAAGGAAACAAATTTAGCCAAGTAATCCATCACAGGATTTGTCTCCCTGGGAATCGGCGCTCTTCAGTCTTTCAATCATCTGCATCAAGTCCTTACATAAGATGATGGCATCTTGAAGCAAGGAAGTACTCTGGACATTAGCTGGACAGGAATAAAGTTTGCTACAACTTATCTCAACAATCAAGTTTTCAATGTTTCTTTCCAACTCAAGCCTCGGTCCCTCCAGCAATCCCTAAGCCTTCATCTCCACAAAACTTGGGACACAAAAATTAGGTAAGCCAAGTGTCTAACCATCTATGTAAAACTCGAGAAAAATAAAACAAAAATAAATAAAAAGTGGCATAGCAAATAAATTTATAATGTTTTGATAAAATGGACATTTTGGTCAATGAGCGAGAAGGGTAGAAAAGAACCATTCACCGGTCACTATAACTCCTTTTCCCCTTTCTTATTAACAGTCTCCCCTAACTAAAGAGAAACCCTAAGAGAAAAGGACAACTACTAAACCCCACACATTAACGAGATTTCCACATGATAAGTATACAAAAAAATATCTTCTTTCATCATTTTCATGCATGTGAGATGATTTAGGTTTCGTTTCTTTGATTATAGTGCAAAACGACTTGGTGTGAGTAAGAGTTTTGGACCAAGACTTTGATAACCGGAATGATCTAAACAAGTAAGTAGTCAAATTCAATTAAATTTAGTACTTTAATGCTATAAACAATGCAAAATTAAATATAGAAGTGTTAGATTGTAATTAAGGTTGAAGGAGATTGAATTTAGTAGATTGGGGAAGAGAATTCAAAGAGAAACCAAAAATTACATAGTCAAGTACATGCCTTGTGTATCTACTCGTGTAGCATAGAGGAAGAAAATTAAGTTGGAGAGATCATAGTTAGATACACGCCCATGTACCTGTATACGACCAAGTATATGACCTGTGTACTTAGGTATACTATGAGGCAAACATATACAGAATGGTAAAAGGTTATGTACGCGGCCATGTTCCCTACTCATGTTCTTTTACACAGCTTAATACACGGTAATACTCCTTGTAAACCTTCTTTAAATGTTTTCTTTTTTCCTTTTCTTATTTTTCATTAATCCTAAACTGCTCATACAACTCTATTAACATTACCAAGTAGGGGAAATGATCCAACAGTATCTAGTTAACAAATTAGATAACTTGGACAATACTTTAGGATGACACTAAGGATATTCTATTCTATACATTAACAAGTTCTAAGGAAATTACTAGTTAGGGACAAGTTGAGTTTGAGACCACCATTCCAGGTATGTGTAATCCTTAAGTATTGCTTGTACTTGTTAAGTTAGTGAAAGGAATTGACTTAAAGATATATCAGGCAATTAATGTGTCTAATGCTTATACTTGGTTCAGTCTAAGGACTCGTAATGGTAGAACCTAAGGAGGCACCTGTTGATCGGTATATGGTAGTATTCCTTGTAGAGTTGTATACTAAAATGGTATAGCAGATTTAGGAACTTATGGGTATTAGGGGTTGTAGTGGCAATTTCAAACACCGTACTATGTATATATTATATTGTGTGGTGGGGTTATGAGTACCCCTTTGTTGATTACAAAACTAAATGAGATAATAACCGATTATTTGATTTTTTATTTGTGTTGATGCATGTGATTTACAATATGCTTGTTCACATGCATGTGCTTTTGGATTATACGTGCTGGGTAATAGTTCACCACTTGAGAACCTTCTTTTTTAGTTGTAGGTATAAATGAATACACATCACATGATGAGGACTTAGCGAATTATACATAGGATGGGAATATGTCTACTATTATAATGATTAGAAAGTGAGAACAATTATATACAGTGTTATCACTAAATTTAGAGGATGTTAGTCCTATCTAGAAGATGAGACTATGTCTATAACTTAAATATGATATTAGTGGTACTACTAAATAGTTTTCATAGATAGGAATACACCAAGATACTTATAGATGTTAAAGTTTGGATTTTGGAATGAAGTCCAGTTGAGCTAGTCAATTATATTGAAGGGTGATTTATATGATTTTGGAGATTGATAGGTACTATAAGTTTATGTGGAAATAACTAATTTAAGAGTCTTAATGTGTTTTTATCTTGTAAGGACACATGACAGGTTGTGGCATCCTAGGTTTCAAGGCATACAATCTAGGTTTCATTAGGACTTTTAGTATATGATATGATAGGTGTAAATTCGCTTAATAGGCATAAACGTTTGATATGTAAATCTACTACAAGTTAATAACACAAAATGCACTATTTTTATAGGTGATCCTAATGATATATAATGATGATGTTGTAAAAAGCAAATACAAGTCTAAAGTTTGGATTGCCTCGTCTCTATTTTAAGAGTAGTATAATGATGCCACTTTCATGTACTAGATTGATAAGTTTTTATTGGCTTACAAATTGAGTTAAGTCCTAGGAGGTGAGTCATTACACATTTGCTTTGCTTATCTTAGTCTACTCTACTTGATAGTCCCACTCTAACATTCCATTTAAGGTGTTTTTACATTCAACTTTACTTACAAAAATGGTATTAGGGCTTCGTGCACTTTATTTTATTTACCAAAATGAATATGTATATGTGTATAAATATATATATGTAATACTTGCAGAATCAAGACATTATTATGCATTATCCATGAATGTATATAAGAAATCTCCTCTCTTAGCTCTTATCAATCTTAACCCAATTGTGGCAAGCAAACCCTAATTTCTATTTGTGCATAATATTAAATAGACTTTAGATTTTAGTCTGATTTCTTTTCCAATGCATCATATTTGCAAGAGAATCACTCATGTCCCTCACTAAACCATTAAAAACCCAAAAAATCACATATATCAAAAAACCCCAAAATATTGCTTATTTTACTTGAATGATATAGCCTAGTGATAACTTAGCTCTTAGGTATATTATAAGTGATTTCTTTATAACAAATGTTAGAAACATATAACAAAAAACAATGATAAATTCAAAAAATTAAATAATAAAAAATAGGCCTAAACTAAAAAATTTAATGGCAAATAAATTTTGTAAATGATATTCAATATTTATAAGTTTTATATCACCAGAAATAGTTATGACATTTATTATTATTATTATTATTGATAACAACAACAATAAATATTCAAAATGAATTTTAAAAAAAAATACCTGCATTTAAACAAAATTAATGACATGTTGATCTTTTCCGGTTTCGAGCTGACTGGTCTAACTCCATCTCAATCCTTACTCGACTCCAAGTCAATCGAAGCAATCACATGTCCATCCTTTTTCAGCTCCATGCCAACAAAATAATCAATTTGTTGACAACCCGTACTCTACTCTACGCTAAAAAGTCGATATCAAATACTCTCTCCAATGACTCCATGCCAATGAAAAACTGTATTATAATTTATAAATACTTTAAACCATATATAATATAAAATTTCAAATCATAAGTGATATTAATATGTGATATCTAATTTTTATAAAGCATATATCATCTAAAATCTCGTGACCTATACTATAATTTGAATGTTATAAAATACGTACCTCATAATTGGCCAATTCAATAAATTTTAAAACAAAAAAAAAACAAACTGGGGATAACTTAGATTTAAAATTTTATCTTGAGATACCAATTTAAAAATACATATCTAACATTGTTTGCAAACTATAGTAAATGATAAAGCTTGGAAAATTCATGTATCATTTACTAAAGCCATGTGTGGTTAAAATTTCAAGATCTAGGCCCATTTCCTATTTTTCTTTTTTTGTTGATCAATTTACTATTATTAATTAAAAAAATTATTAACCTTTCACAATGTTTTTAAATGGTTGTTATAGAGGAGGCACTTATTTATCTTACTTTAGAAAGTTGAGATGTCAAAAGGAGGAAAACAAAAGAAAGTTATAATTTGGACACTAAAATAGAAAAAAAAAACAAGGTGAAAATTCGGGCATTTCCACTATCATATCCCATTTGAAGATAATAAACCTTTATAATGACGTATGCAATATTTTGTGAAATAAAAAAAAAAAAAAAAGCATTTCTATCGTACACATCATAAGGTGTTCCTTTTTGCACATGCAACTCTACGGCAAAGATATCATGTTTTAAGATTAAGGTATTCGTTACGATAAAATGTAACTTCATCTCTTTATAATTATATGAATAAACTTAATACTATAGTTAAAACCCAATACCATCCTAAAGTATCATAACTAGTAATATTATCGGATTTTAATAAATTTGAGATGATATGTATATTTTTAAAAGTTATAAAAATATTACATCTTTGAATCGATGTATTTGCAATTAAAGAAAAAAAAAATTCTGCAACCTTATGGCTGAAAGTATGAAATAGGAGGAGAGAAGGGAAGAAATTAGTACCGATTACTGGAGCAAGCACCTCCCTTGTTTTCATTTCCATGGCTCATAAATTAAGACAAGAAGCACGGGTTTGTAATATTGTCGATTTCTTAGGCATAAAATTTTCAATTTCTTGTGGACGGATTGTCGTCTGCTGGTCCTCAACGTGTGTTTTCTGTACAAAACTTTGAATAAATAAAATATAATAGGTGACCCATATATCACCAACCAAAGTGAGTCAAGCTTCTACTATTTTGCCCTCCTTTCTTTAATTTCTCCTTACATATGACATATAATATTAAAATAGTCGATCACTTTTGTCCATGTTCTAGGCGACAACCTAAATTTAATTCAAGCAGCTGTTAAGTTGTTTCATTATATATTGATGCGGACATCGTGGAGAACACATAAGCTTACACGGCCTAAAGGTACGGCTGTGTATAATCTTACACGGGTACAGGCATGGCCAGAGACACGATCGTGTGTTCCTATAGAATTCCCACAGAAGCTTACACGGCCCAAAGGCACGGCCGTGTATGCAAACGTATACTGTGCTCGTCACATGCCCAGAAACATACACGGCCTATAGGCACGGCCGTGTATGCGACCGTGTACTGCACTCGCCACATGCCCAGAAATATACACGGCCTAGAGGCACGGCCGTGTATGCGATAGGTTATAGACATGTATATTATTATTTATTTCCACGTGTACGCTTAGATTTTCCCCTTTTAGATAATTTACGGGGAAGTATATATACTCTTTTATCAGACATGTTAGGGTTACGTTTTAAATCATATTTTGAATACACTCGAGAGAGAATTATCTCCTTTATCGGTTGTGCGCAACCAGAGTTTGCATCAAAGAATCTTTCTTTGTTGTTGTGAAACCAATCCATATTCGGATTCGTTTCGTTACGCTTTTCTCGCTGCGCCATATATAGAGTTGTGTGTGGAGTATCCCTATCAACAATGGTAGTGACTGTTTAGGGTAATAGTTAATCCTTCGAAATAAATAGTTTGAATGTTATAGAAGCATATGTTAGGAGAGGTTATTAGTAATATTTATGTGATACAAAGCTTATTTAAACTATTCCATTTTGAGTAGGTTATAGAGTCAATAAACTTGTGCCATTACCTATTCTCACTGAGAAATAATACTAGTAAGAATTATCATAAATTATTTTTCTTTTCATTTTATGAGATCAGAGGATAATTTATAACAATCCCCTTAAACCCTAAAAACATTATAGGTTCCAACTTCCCAATCCAATAAGTTAGAAATAATCTTAAAACGAGATTATTGTATAACCACTCCCGTGAATAGGTTCTAAGTCAAGATTCATTACGATTTGGTAAACGAACCCCCATGGGTGAAACAGAAGTTTGTAAGAGAATCCCTACGTGGCCCAGCTTGATTGCATTAATCTTCAATAATAAAGGTGTTGCTGTTCAAGCTTGAGGACAAGCTTGTAATCCAAAGGTGGGGATAGGTGTTAGACTTTGTACATCGGAAAAATGTAGTACAGTTTTTATTTTTATTTTAATTTGTATTTTTTAAGTTTTCTATAAAATTTATCTTATGATCGATATGATATATTTAAAATAAAATAGTTAAAGGTTTATAAGATTACTTTTCTTATAATAAAAGTATTATTCTCTTTTTGAGAATGGAGTTTAAGTAAGATTTTATTTTTTGTAAATGTGTATATACCACAAGAATCTCAAATATAGTCTCTTTAATGGTATCCGTACATTTTTATTCTTATATTACTAGATCAATTGGATTGAAAATATACCTTAAAAGAAAAAAAAAAATTTCTCGCACTGGAAGAATATCCTTGCTATATTTCACCGTAATGACCTTTGAAAAGAACACACCTCAATGTTTTAGTCAATTTTATGAGGCTTCAATTCCATAACTCTCTAGATGTTCAAGAGGCAGAGGACCAATCGTTTCAATTTTCATTTTGACAATTTAAAGTAAAGGACAAAACCAAAAAAAAAAAAGAAGATAAAGTTGAACGGGCATAAAGTTTGTTTTCCTTTTCAACTCTCTTTAACGATTTTGTCCTGCGATAAAATCAATAAAACGTCCTGTAAAAGTAATCCTCCTTATCCAAAATAATTAGTTTGACAAAATATCATTTTACTTCTAAAAAAAATATTTTAAAACAAATTGATTTGAATTTTAAAATAATTATTGATATAATTTTAGTATCTACTAAAATTGCTAGTTGATCATTTTATTCTTGTTGCCCAGGCTAATGTGTGCAATCCTCTAGGTTTCCATGGATGAAGGCAATGTCTATCCTAACACAAGCCAAAATAATCATCTAATAACAATTATTGACTACCCTATATGATAAAAAGGTCATGAGCCATAAACCACTATAAATCAATTACTACGTAATTAAATTTTTCATAAAAAATGTCTTGATTATACCATTTCATATCATGTCATCGATACTTAATCATTTTACTTGATTACTAAAATAAATTAGATTCAATAAAACTTGTCGTGATTATAGGTTTACAAGTCATTCTTATTTTAACCAAGTGGCCATGAATATCGACTCTCTAATTCAAGAAAGTGATAAATTCTATTTTGACTCATTACTACTCTCTATATTTCATGTTGTTCTCAATAATCATATTATTTACATTTTAAATTAAGATTTTTTTAATAGTATTAAATTGCTGAGGTAAGGCTTTTATGAGTAGATCTACAATATTTTCATTTGTTGCAACTTTGCAAACTAACACATAACCCATCTAAACTATCTCTCTAAGGATCTAAAACTTCTAGAGCACATATTTTAGACCTCTAGTGAGATCTTGGTTCCTTATCCTTAGCTATTGCTACATTGTTATCACAATATAATGTAACTAGATCTACAATACTTGGAGCCACTCCTAAATTGAAGATAAAATTTCTAATCCAAACTACTTCATTAGTTGCTTCAAAAGTCGCGATGTACTTAGACCCCATTGTAGAATTTGCCATTGTCTCTTGTTTGGAACTCCTCCAACAAAAAACTCTACTATTTAAGCAAAACACATTACCTTGCTGCAATTTTAGATTATCCTGATCTATTTAAAAACTAACATCAGTATATTCTCTAACAACTAGTTCCCCATCTCCTCCATAGACCAAGACAAATCCTTCGTTCTTCTTAGATACTTGAGAATGACCTTAACCGCAACCCGGTGACCCTCACTTAGGTTGGCCTAATATCTACTTGTCTTGCCTTCAACATAAGAGATGTTTGGCCGTGTACATATCATGGCATAAATTATGGACCAAATTGCAGAAACATATGGTACTTTGTCCATTTTATGCTTCTTTGTAAGTGTTTTTGGACACATTACCTTAGAGAGATGTATACTATATGATATGGGTGAAAATCCTTTCTTAGAATTTTGCATTTTGAATCTATCAATACTTTATTGATTTACATGCTTTGACTTAGCCTAAGCAATCCTCCAAATCTATCTCAATATATATTAATTCCTAAGATATAAGCTTCTTCTCCTAAATATTTCATGGAGAAACATTTACCTAATCAAGCATTGATAGACTCTAGGGTTGATATATCATTTCCAATAAGAAAGATATCATCAATATATAAAATTAGGAACATGACTTTGCTCTCATTGAGTTTTTTTATAAATGCAAGGTTCTTTTAATTGAATCTCAAATTCTAGTTTTGAGAAGCTTACTTTAATTCATAAATGGATCTCTTTAACTTACAAATTTTATTGGCATTCTCAAGTGCTATAAAACTAAGAGGTTATATTATTTACACTTCCTCCTTTAACTTTCCATTTAGGAAAGCTATTTTAACATCCATTTACTAAATTTCATAATCCTTGTAAGTTGCTATTGTGGCAAATTTTGGATGGACTTAAGCAATGTTATTGACAAAAAGTTTCATCATAATCAATTCCATGATGTTAAGTGAAATCCTTTGCTATTAGCCTAGCCTTATAGGTGCTTATATTCTCATCCATGTTAGTCTTCTTTTTTAAAGACCCACTTACACACTATAGGTTTTACGTCGACTGGTGCTTCTACTAAATCCCATACTTAGGTTAGTATACATGGAGTCCATCTTAGACCTAATGACTTCCAACTTTTTCTCAAAGTTTGGTGAAGCAATCGCTTTATTGTATGTCAATGACTCATCATTCTCCATGAATGGTACATCTTCTTGATGTCTCACAAGAAAATTTAACCTTCTAGGTTCTTGACATGCTCTTATTAACCTACATGCTTCTTATGTTTCACAAGCATTCTTTAGGTTTGGTACTGTAAGAATTGATGGTGTTTATTTCACTTCCAATTGCTCATGTTCCAATTCATTTATGGAATCTTGAATTTCTTCAAGATCTACTCTACTCCCACTATTTTCTTTGGAGATGAACTCTCTCTTTGAGAATGTCACATATTGAAAAACAAAAACTTTATGCTCACTTGAAAGATAAAAGTAGTATCCCTTAGTTTCTTTAGGTTATCCAAAAAATGTACACTTAATAGGTTTTTCTATTAGCTTATCAGAGAATCCACTCTTCACATAAGCATTGCAATCCCAAACTTTAAGATAAGACAAATTGGATTTCTTTCCAAACCATAGTTCATATGGTGTCTTATCTACTACCTTAGTTGGAACCCGATTGAGTGTATATGTTGCCATTTCCAAAGCATAACCCTAAAAGGTTAAAGGAAGATTCATGTGACTCATTATTGACCTAAATATAATCATTAAGGTGTGGTTCCTCCTCTTTGAAACACCATTGCATTGTAGTGTTCGAAGTGTTAATTATGAAACTATTCCACACTCCTTTAGTTAGTCAATGAACTCTTGGTTAAGATATTCTCCACCTCTATCACTTCTAAGTGTTTTTACTTTCTTGCTAAGTTGATTTTCTACTTCACTTTTAAATTCTTTAAATTTCTCAAAAGTTTCCAACTTATGCCTCATTAAGTAAATATATCTATACCTACTTAAATTATCAATAAAAGTCACAAAGTAAGAAAAAACACCTCTAGCTTGAGTTGATAGTAATCCACATACATCACTGTGTATGAATTCTAATAACTCATTTACCCTTTCACTTTTCTTAGTGAAGGGTTTCTTAGCCATTTTACTTTGTAAACATGCTTTGTAAGTACCTATAGATTCAAAATCAAATGAATCTAAATATCCTTCTAAATAAAGTTTAGCTAAGTGTTTCTTGCTTACATGGTCAAATCTACAATGCCCTAGGTAAGTTAAATTTGAATTATGCATTTTCGGTTTCTTAGCCTCAATGTAATGAACAAGATTACTAGTATTAAGAGCATAAAGAAGACAAATCAATATTTCATTACCATAAAACAAGCCATTCAAATAAAATGAACAACTTTTGTTTTTGCATTAAAAAAAAATCCCTTGGTATCTAAACATGATAATGAAATTATGTTCTTGGTGAAACTAGGAACATAGTAACAATTGTCCAATTCTAATACAAGTCTACAATGTAAAGAATGGTATAAGTTCCTATAGCTAAAGCAATAACTCTAGCTCCATTAGCTACTCGTAGGTCCACTTCTCCTTTGAACAACTTCTTGCTCTCATTTAGACCCTGCAAGTTAACATAGATTTGAGAACCACATCTTGTATCTATAACCAATGCAAAAGAAACAAAAAGATTGCTTTCAATCATAAAAATGCCTAAAGGGTCAACTTCACCTAAAATCTTTCTCTTGAACTAAAAGTAATTTCTCTTTTAGTGGTCCTTCTTGCCACGGTGAAAACAAATCGCATCCTTTTCATTAAAATTGGGCTTTTGTTCCCCCTTCTTCAACTTGGGCTACCCACCTTTCTTTGCTTGCTTATCCTTGGAATTATTAATTCCACTAGCCTTTCTTTTATTGGAATTACCAATCAAGAATGCTTGTTAAGGTCCTATTGACTTAGACTTTATGTCCTTTTCTACTATCCTCAACATAGCAAGTAAGTTTGTCAAAGACCTCTCCATACTATTCATGTTAAAATTCATGACAAATTGGGAGAAGAAATATGGCAGAGAAGACTATATCAGATTGATGGCCAGGTAGTCTTCCAGCTTAAAGACTAAGCTCTCGAGTCTCTCTACGTACCTTATCATCTTAAGGCTTAACTTGACTCCCTTCAAGCATCTTCCAGTTCAATGGGGCTTGGGACGTATTGTACCACTCGACCCCAGCAATCTCCTAAAATAGCTCCTGCAAGTGAGCATATATCTCTCTTGTAGTTATATTCTCATGTTGTTTTTACAATTTAGATAACATTGCAAACAACATGAGACATTGGACATCAATAGAATCCTTCAAGTACTTTTGATATTATTCATATTGTGCTACGGTGGTATCCTCACCCAATTCTTTATTCTCTTCCTCTTTTAGGACGTACAATTTCCTTTCTTGTCTAAGGACAACTTTTAATTTCCTTAGCCATTTAGGAAATTTGGTCTAACAAGGAGATTATCTTCGTCAAGTATAGATAGCAATGACAAGTTATTATTATTTGCCATTTTAGATCTACATAAAGCAAATGTAGAGTTTCGATATTCATGAATAATTTATCTCATAAGAGGTCTTAAAAAAAATCCCACTATTTTATTCAAATCCAATAGCCTCCTATATAGGATTCGAAGAACCTTGTTGGAAGGTTTTTTAGCGGATCCAAAATCCAAAATAAAATTAATATACACATAGCTAAGCTATAACTACATATTATATTATTTTGGTAGGCCTTAGTTAACTTGCCAATTATAAATCTTTATGACTTGTGGTTTTCTTGTTGAGTTGTTAACTCTTTAATTCCATATTTTAAATCTCAACACTTGCTCATTAAATTGTTAACCTTAGCTTAGCTAATAAATCAACACTTTAATTTAAGTCAACCCAATAAAGAACTATAAAAATTACACCAATTTAATATAAGCCCACAACTAAATTGTACCAACTCACATAAAACTTTGACTATCTAATAATTTATATTTGGAGGTCATTTAATTTTGACTTAATATATTAAGGAGATTTATATTAATGTCTCACCAACATGTATACTATTGTTGATTAAAATCAATAATACTTGTATATGATAAATAAACAAATAAATAAATGACAATAGTAAGAGTAAAGATAATAGTGCAATGATCATGGGAAAAGAAGAAGAAGAAGAAGAAGAGTATAAGCCAAACCTAGACTTATACTTGAGAGTCATAGGACCAAACATCTTGAATAATATTATGGGCTTCTAGTTTTTCATTTCTAGTGCTAAACTCGAAAATTCTAAAACATCTATTTAGAAAACAAAGAAAAGAAGTATAAAGGGAACTTTAATTTAGGTTTGTAGTCCTATACATATAAAGTGACATTCATTTTTCAGACTCATTTCATCCAAGGACACACAAGCCATATTTAATAAAAAAAAAAACATAATTATTTACACAGTCATTCATCTTTGGCCATGATCATGAAAAAAAAAATCCATAAAAAGCATATATAATATTAACCAATTAATTCAACATGATTGTTATAATCTTGATATGAACTTGAGATTGAGTACTAGAACTAAATTTTCATAAATAAATTCAATTATTCATAAAAATTTCTCGATCAAGATATTTTATATCAAAGCAATACTGTTTCACGTACACCTTTTTGGCTAAAGCCAAAACCTATAAGCTCTATGCAAAAACATATTCAGATTTATGACGTTAATACAAGAAATTATGAGCGTTAATACAAGAAAATGTGCTATCTCATAAGAACAATCCCGAAAGAAAACGCCTTTGAACTTGGCCTTTGATTCAATTTGTTTGTACAAGATATTGACAACTATTCATCTGACATCATTGTTTTGTTATGGTCCTTTCATCACTCATCGAAAGGAAAGCAAGAATCTGTTTGAAAAGACAACGATGCCAAATGAACGGGACGTTGAAGACTTTAGCAAACAAAAAATATGGGTTACAGAAGTAGCCCATATTTCACATCAAATCCATTACGTAAAACAGGATAAAGAAATCACACATACTATATCAAGCTTATAAGCAACCCCTTATGAGTTAATTCCAGATTAATATCCATAATATTTTACATATATACAAGAGGTCACCTTCAGGTTTTGTAGGTTAGAGAAACACAGTATAAATTCCATTTTTTTTTTTTTTACAAAACTTTTCTCAAAATCCATATAACATGTAAAATTAAATGGTTAAAGTTTTATAAGATTATCTTTCTTATAATAAAAGTACTATTCTTCCCCTTGGAATAGAGTTCAAGTAAGATTTTTAACTCAATTTATCTTTTACAAATTCGTGTTAACCACAAAAATTTCAAATGTAATTCCTTTAACAGTATTCCCACATGTGACAATAATAATTATTTTTAATCCTTATATTCCCAGATAACTTGGATTAAAAATATATCTTAGAAGTAAAAACAACAAATTCTCGCACTAGGAGTAAATATATCCTTTCTATATTTCACCGTAATGACCTTTGAAAGGAACACACCTCTCATTATTTAGTCAATTTTACGAGACTTCAATTCCATAACTCGCCAGATGTTCAAGAGGCATTAGAGGACCAATCATTTCAATTTTCATTTTGACGTTTTGAAGTAAAAGATAAAACCATCTTAATTATCTTTAAGGGAAAAAAAAAAAGATATATAAAGGAGAATGGACTAAAAGTTTGTTTTCCTTTTCAATTCTCTATAACGATTTTGTCCTATATTAAAATCAATAAAACGGCCTGTAAAAGTAATCCTCCTTATCCAAAATATTTAGATTGACAAAATATTGATTTGCTTCTAAAAAAAAATCATTTTGAAATAAATTACTTTGAATTTCAAAATAATTATTGACATAATTTTAGCATCCATTAAAATTTCTAGTTAATCCCTTTGTTCCTATTATTCATTCTATTTTGTGCAATCATCTAAATTTCTATACACAAAAGTAGTGTTTATCTACATATAAGTCAAGGTAATTGTCTAACAAAAATTGTTGACCACCCTACGTAATAGAAAGGTTGTAAACCGCAAACTACCATAAATCGATTACTGTGTAATTAAATCATTTCATAAAAAACATCCTAAATGTTTAGTCATTTTATTTGGAATTATGCTCAATAAAACTTTCTACAGTCACAAGCTTACAAGTCACTCTTATTTCAACCAAGTAGCCATGAATATTGACTCTCTAATTCAAGAGAGTAATGAACTCTATCTTGATTCATTACAATCCTTTATATCTTTCATGCCATACCAAATAATCGTATTATTTACAATCTGTCGAGTCTAATTTTTGAATTCACATTCCTAATCCGATCTAAACTAGACCATATGCTCATCTAATCTAGATCCTCGACTTGAGTTAGGAATTTCGTTTAATTTTTGGAGTCGCCACCCAACTGTTGTTGGGAAAATTGAATTAAGACTAAAGGAGCGGATTAGTCTTAATTTGGACTACTAGTCGTCGTTATTTCCTCTTCTCGTTTTTGTGAGAAGAGAAAAAGGGAAAACCAGAGTTTCTAAATCCAGAGGCTAACCTATTAAAACCTTTACGGTTACCACCTAATCTCTCAAAATTGTTCATCTCTAGAAATGTGTTTCATTGTGTCTTTGTTACTTTTATTATGTTTTGAATTTATTTCAAGAAAATGATTTTTCATTCATTTTAGGGGTTGACCCGAACGGGTGCCTACGTACCTGCTACTCAGGATTAAACAAGCCGTAGTTCGCTTTTCTGAAAAAACTTTAGATTTGTTGGTGAATTTTAATTTTGAAATTTCTTATGATTTATGTTCTTAACATTTTTTGGATTTTTCTAAAACTTCTAAGCCTAAGCTTTGATTTTATTTTGAAAATGATTTTTTTTGGGAAAACATCAATTTTGGATTTATTTGAAGAAAAAGATTTTTCTAGGTGCTAAAACTTAATTTTTCTTCTATTTTCATAATTTTTGAATTTTTATTAATTTTCATGATTTTTATGATTTTTGTGATTTTTTATAAGTTTTTGTGATTTTTATAAATTTTTGTAATTTTTATGCTAGAACATTTTATCCTAAGTTATTATCTATCCTATTTTGAAATATAAAGTTTTATTATTATTTTTCCTAATCTTTTTATTATTTTATTCTATTTTTTATTTTTTTATTTTTTTATTCTTTTATTATTTTTTACATTTTATTTTTTTATTTTTTTTTATTTTTCTTAATTCTAGAAAAATCTAATTTCTACATTTTTCCTATTTATTGAAAATAAAACAAAAACAAATAAATAAATGACTAAACAAATAATAAATAATAAATAACAAATTCGGAATAAATAAATAAACCAAATAAATTAATTAAATTAAATAAAAAAAATCCGAAAAGATCCGACTTACCTGGATCCGGGTCGGTGCGCGGGTCGAATCGGGTCGGGCCGGGTCGGATCGGATCACGGCGGCGGGGTTGGCTCGTTCACGGCGTTCCGGCGGTCGTTTGCGGCGGGTGAAGTGTCGAATCCTAGCTTCTTGGGGGTGCTGAATCCGATGGTGATGGCGATTTACTCCCAGAACGTCTCCTTACGGTGGTTTGAACTCCGATCGGCGGTCTCGACTTCAAGTTCCTCCGGCGTACTCCGATTTGCTCCTTTCTCTCACTTTTTCTTCGTGTTTCTTCGTGCCCTGGCTTCCTCCTGTTCTCCTCTATTTATAGGCACCTCGAACTCCTCTTGGATAAGCTCGAATCGGCCGATTTAGATAAACCCATATTTTTCCGTTTCTTAGATTCGATTTTATCCCGGCGATTTGATGTTAATCTCTTGTGTTCCTTTGGTTTATCTGATGGATTTGGCCTTATCTTGACTTTAATCTAGAAGATTAAAAAGAAAACGGCCGATTTCGCCTTCGTCGGACTTCTGTCGGATTTTTTTCTTCCGGCTGGGCTCGCGAAGAAGACGATCACGCGCGACGCGCGTGACTTCCCTCGGCCAATCACATGCTGCCACGTGGCAGCTCCAGGGAAAAGAACGAAAAATTTTTGCCGAGCGCCTGCGGGGGGATTCGAACTCGCGACCTTCAGCCTTCACACGGTTCCCATGCGCACACACGAGCCAGCTGAGCTGGCCCAATTTCCCGATTTTATTTACATCGCAAATTGTACATATGCGATGCAATTTTTTTATTTTTTTTGTATTTTTTGAAATTTCAAAAATTTGTAAAAATTATTTATTATTCATTATTGCTATTTCTAAAATCATTTTTCAAAATTGAAGTGTTTTCCTATTTATTTTCATTTTTTTGAATATTTTTATTATTTATGCTAAATTAAGGAAAAATTGGGAAAAATTAAGAAAAATTGAAAATTGATTATTATTGAAAATTATTGATTCCTAGGGCAAAAATGGGGTGTTTACACAATCTAAATTAAGATTACATTTAACAGTATTAAAGTGCAACATTTCATATATAGGATATATGAAGGTTTCAAATTTATGGATTATTTACTCTTATTCATATAGATGAGAGATCAATGATATTAAATATGTAGTATTCTCTATTTATGGGTTATTTCTAGTATAGTTAATTAACTTTAGGCATTTACTTGTATAACTTGGATATCTTTCTCTTGGTCCAATGACATGACCTTAGTTATACAACATGTTGGTTTAAATATCCACATACCCTCTAGAGATTTATCTGATCAAGGATAACTTTTACATAATAAGATCTCATGGAATTCTACTAATAATATACCTTTATTATTATTCCATACATACTTTAATTATTTATAAGATTTTTTTGTAAAATATATAAAAGTAGAAAAGTATATAAATACAATAAACACTTATCTTTCATTAATAATATTCATAAATATATAAAAAAGTGTCTTGACATGTTATGTATAAATTACAACAATGGGAGCTGGAGTTATGTTGTAAATAGTGATATAGAGCTACTTAATTAGTTGGTTTTAGGAAATTTTATGTTGTTCTAAGAGTCTAGATTTTTGGTTGCTAAAGTTCGTATTTTGTTCCATTGCCAAGTTGGAACTTTTAAGTTGATATTTTTCAATATTTTTCATGTTTATCGAGTCAATATTTTATTAAAATAATAACAGCATGTAAGTAATTCTTCAAGCCCTTATTTTTGTAATTGATATACGTAGAAAAATATAATATATTTTCAAAAGTTGTTATGACATTTTTATATGGATATTTTATTTTTACAAGCTATTAAGTAATAGGCTTACGTAAAGATCTCATTGAATAAAGGTATGAAAAAAGCCCCCAACAATTATGAAAATTAATAGTATAATTCTTTCTTAGATTCAGGGCTTCTAACCGACGTGCCTTGAAAATTAGAGTTTAGGGAATTCTTTCCAGCAAGCCCTAAAAAATATTAGAGAATTGAGGGTGCTCTTGAACTATCTCTCAAGCTTCTTTTGTATGTGAGGAGTAATATTTTAGATGCATTTGTTTGTAGGGTTATTATAGATGCTAGTGATATTTTTGCATCGTAAAATCCATTTTATTGATAGGAGTGTGCAGTTTAGTATAGGAAGTGTATTTTTGAAAATATTGTATTTCTATTATTTTGTTTTAAGCAAGTTAGGGTCAATAAGTAAATAAGTTTCTCAAAGATAAATAATACAAGTAAGATAATTGTTATATATCATTTTGTTTAATGTTTATGAGAATGGAGGGTTCTCTTTAACGAGGCCTTAAACCCTAAATATACCTTCAATTCAATGTGTAGAAGTGAAATAGCTAATTAATTCCCTCTCCACTCTTTAAAAATTGCCAAATAATGTGTTTACTTGGAAGAATAAGGATATTCCATGGAGCAAGAAAAATCCTATCAAATAATGAGTAGTTATTCATTACTAAGACCTAATGAATAATTATTAACTCTCTATTCATCGGCATATTCCCAGACTAACATTTAAACCCTAGCCTCAACAAACTTGTAACCCTAGCTTTAGTGGACCCACCACCTCCACAATCCACCATCTAGATGTCCATATCCACTGCCATCACTCAAATCTCCATACCACTAAATTCATTACAAAAAAAAAAAAAGAAGAAGATTCATTATTATTAATACATCACATATTTTGATGAGTAGTTAGTAAATATGAATGTTATTTAAATATGTGATAGCGATAATAAATATTTTTTTGAAAAACTATAATCAATATCTTTATATATTAAAATTTTATTGATATTTACATTCAACTCATCCATTTTTGTGATGTATTAGTACTATTGAAACTTTTCTCTAAACTTCATAACTAAATTTGTTGCAACACACCCTACCATCTACAGTAGCTCCCCCATGGTCGTTGCACCGCTTAGTAATATCCTCTACTGTTCGAGTTGCTGGCACTAATCAAATTGCTTGTAAAACTTGGGTGAACCTCGTGATTGGATCGATTGAGTCCAATAGCTCGCATTCTTCGGCTCGAAGGCTCTAGTCATTCACCTTTACCAATATCAAAGGCTTGCATTGGTGTTCGAGTTCACTTAAGGAGAAGGCTTCAATTTATGGCATGCCTTCATGAAGCCAATTGGTGACTATGGTGTTCGCCCATAGGGTATAGCATGCATGCATTCATGATTCCTAAATTGGTGGTTGAGGATCCTTGATGGTTTGTAAATATAATGGAGGAGTGACTCGAATTTGAGGTAATAATCAGCTTATCTTTGCAACAAACTAACAGATTAATACTTTTACTCAAGAAATACTTTCTTATCTCTCTTTTTCAATGGCTATTGACGACTTGCAAGTTCTCGCAGAAGTTATGATATTTTAGAATTTTAAAATATTCATAGAAAATTAGTTTTCTCATAAAGTACTAATAAAATTCTACTTTATTCCTTCTTCAAATAATATAAACAACACAAAATAATTTATAAATCATAGGTATTATATTTAAAGGTATAAAGAAACTGAATTGAGTTTGAACTCGAGTTCAAACTCTAGTTCAATTTAAAAATTTAAAACTTGAGCTCAATCTAGGTTACTTTGAGTTTGAATATTTTAGTTTGAGTTGAGTTTAAATCAATGTTTAATAAGCTAAACTTAATTAATTTTATTTAAATTTAATAATTAAATATTTTATATCATTTTAATTAAATTTAAATAAAAATTTAAACTCTATTTAAATTCTATATTAGCTCAAGTAGGCTCACAAAGTCATTAAAATAAACAGATTGAATCTTAATTCAAACAAATATCTGATCGAGTTGGAATAACTATTAAGGCAGCTCCAATTATTTACATCCTCTAGGAAAAACTAGCCACAGATATCACATCATGAGGAAGGAGTGTCCTAATGTCATTTTCGCTGATGAATAATGCCAAATTGATAGTGAAAGATATTTAGAAATAACCTTTTAAATTAAAACTGCGGTTGAGACCATACGCTAAGCTGACAATAGTTGATTTGTCCGTTGTCTAGAATGCAGTGACGGCGACATGAACCATCAATGCACATGTGAAAGCAAGCACACTTTATAGGGTTGCAGTGTTGATGGACCACAAAAGCTCTAATTGGAAAACTCTTTCTTTCTTCTTTCCTTATGCCTTTTTCTAGGATCAACATTATCCTAGACTTCTAGCAGCTCCTTATCCCTCGAAGTAAACGAATTAGAAGAGCTGAACGTCGTACACACTATATACAAGACGTACGCCTAGCTAGGGTTTGGGAATTCCAGTAATATTTAGTCAAGCTTTGATTTCAGTGATCATGACAATGACCCCTTTTTCTTGGTCGTTTGTTGCAAAAGAACAGAGAACAAAGTTGGGAATATATTTCGCCGAGCTTCATGCTAGAAATTGAGAATGACTCAGGAGTTAGGGAACATTAATAGTAGGAGTCAGGACTCAGGAACAAAAATTATTAATTGTTAATTGATGGAAAACAAGGAAAAAAGTTAAAAAGAAAAAAAAAAACTACCCTTTCAAGAAAAAGGAAAACATTAATAAATACTTTAAAGTATTTATTAAGTAAAAAGAAAAAAGAAAAAAGAAAGAAGAAAGAAGCCCATCATGTGAAAATAGTTACATCAAGGTTACATCATGATAACATGGCTAGCAAATCTAGTATGAAAATAAGTATACCAGAACTCATTTGCACTTATATTGGAGATTAAAGATTTATGAAATTCAAGAATTAGGGTTTCAAAAGCTTATTAATTGTTAAACAATCTTTATTACAAACTTATACTAATTTTATTTGTTATATTAGTTAGCCATACCGCGGCATTGTGAGGGTGAGGCAACATGTGTTTTGAATATTATTGTAAGAAGTATTAACATCACAAATGATGAAGACTAAAATATTATTTATAATGTAAAAGATTCAACTAAATCGTAACATCTATATATAAGATTTAGATAATTCACTAAAATATACAATATTTGATTATATTTAAACACAAACATGAATAATTTATAACGTACTTATCTTATCTAATGTGGCTCTAGGTTCACCACATATTCTCCTATATTTGTGAGTTAAGTCATTTAGTGAAGTCGATTGGACACATTAATTAAACAGAGACAAATCATTGGTGTAGAGAATAGAAATCATGATCTATGATTTGATGCTAATGAAATAGTGAATCAATATGGATCATTTCCATATATATATATATGTTTTTTTAATAGCATGTTTAGTTTATAGAATCAAATAAGTTAAGAATAAAATTTCAAATCTTAAAGAATGAAATAGAGTAGGAATATATATTCTTTATAATTCATTTAAAATCTCATTAATAGATATGAAAGTATGTTGAGGAAAAAAAAAAAGCTATTCCCTTAATCCCATAAAGAAATTCTAATTTTTCATTTTGTAATAATAACAATTCCATAAAACACCTTTTTTTGCCAATGAAATGTAGAATTAGATTTATAGGAAATGAATTATTATTCCATTCTATTCTTATGAAGTTAACCAAACTTGCTATCAATTTGCTGTAATTTACCTTTTTAAGATATTTTTACACGTAATCAATAATTAAAATTATAGAAAAGCAAAGATGTCACAATAATATCATAAGACTATTCAAATTTCTAAATAATCTTAATTATTAATTCGTAAATCGAGAAAATTTGAAAGAATGAAAATTAAAAAGATGTACATCCTTACTATACAAGTATGTCTACTAGTTTAGTATGTTAGATAGTTTGTTAGGTATCTATATTTAATGTGGCATTGCGTGAAAGTTTCTAGAGATCGGACCTCTACATCTTTGTTTCACCATTCAAGACCATCTCGGATGTAAATCTAGAGAATCCGAGACCCTATGATACTAATGTACTAGCACAAACTCGATGAACCTCAAATGGTAACCGTGAAACCCCATCCATACAAGACAAAGGACCATTTGCTTCTTAATAAATGATATGTGCCTTTGAATTAGATCGTCTATGCAGTTATAAAACTGATAGTACAAGGTTGAATCCATGTGGACTATACGTTAACTCTTAGCTATATCAGTACTACTTTAGTAGTGGAGTTGTATTGAATTTTAAATTCTAATGTAGATTTTAATTAATCCAATCACCGGTGGACACTTAATGGATGAAATTAATGAACAAACAACCAAAACTTTGGAATAATTAAT
Source organism: Laguncularia racemosa (assembly GCA_037954665.1). Taxonomy (NCBI): domain Eukaryota; kingdom Viridiplantae; phylum Streptophyta; class Magnoliopsida; order Myrtales; family Combretaceae; genus Laguncularia; species Laguncularia racemosa. The sequence goes on along the minus strand of JBBMOL010000020.1, from coordinate 7,246,893 downwards.
CATGTTAATGATTGTTATGTTATTAAATTACCCCATATTTAAATACTTGATTCTTGTTAGGTTTAGATTATTGATTTTGAATTCCCTTTTGAGTTGTTATTAGAATACACCACATTTAACTACTTGTTACTAAAATATGCCATATTTTGAGACAAGGTTATTTAAAAGATTATAGAAATATGTTTTGAACCCCAACCTAATTATACTACATATTACTATGTCTAACCTATAATTTGAATCAATTTGTAATGGAATCAATTAAATAAATTCTTTATAATTTAACTTAATCTTATATGCATTCCATAATCACAAAACACATGCTTGATGAATCAAAGAATCAAGAATACATGTATTCAAATCCTTGGTATAGAAATAACATAATTCATCAATCCAATATCATAAATAGAAGTCTAATTCATGATTCACATAAACAAGATTCACAAGGAGCACATGAAAACAATCCATAATAAAGATAAAGAAAACAAAAAAGAGAGAGAAATTTTACTCTTCATTGAAGAAATTAGATCCCCAGAGCATTCTATTATTTTATGAATTACTTCGCCGTTTGCAAACATTATAAATTGCTTAAGAAATATCTAAATCTAGGCTAGACTATGATGTGAAAAGCCAGCTAAAAGATGTGGGCTTAAAAAAGTAAATAAATAAATAAATAAAATGGAGCACATATTTAGTAAGTGGTCATATACTCTGTTAACATGGAGATGAAGTCCATATTATTGGCACACTAGGGTTTCACACTTCATTTAAATAACACAAGGCTCCGTTCAAATGAAGTGATACAAAAGAAAATTTTATTTCCCTAGTTGGGTCTTCACTCAAACGGCTTTGAAGCATTGTTCAAATGAAGTTTGGTAGTGTTCAACTTTGTTCTAGGATGTTGACTTTATTTAGATGCCATCATATGTTGTCCATAGAAGTCCTTTGGAGCTTGCTTATTTCTCCATATTAGAACCTTATCTGAACACCCTAAGTTGGCATTCAAATAAAATCCTCCAATAGACTCCAATTCTTCTCGTCTTTTGGTCCTTTTCATCTATTCTTGCACTTGAACCAATCCTTTTATATTTTTCCCAATTTCGAGTTTTTTTTTTCTTTGAAATGCAGAAAAATATACATCAGTGTAGTGTAAAAGTCATGATAAAACATAAATTTTGATAACTATAGTAAATTTACTACAATTTTAACAATGGTTCATTAAAGGGGTGTTTTTGTTTTGCTCTATTCTGGTTTAGACTTAAAAACACAACAAAAAGAGCGTTGCCATGTGGACCCTTTAAAACCTATATATAAGATATAGGATAAGATAATCTCTTGGGCCAGAGGACCAGAACTAGTGAAAACGAATTGGACACTGTTTCAATAAATATGAAATTCATCCATCTCAATGAAAATAATTGGAATGTTTTGTTATCGAATAATAAGGGATAATTTTACGTCGTTATAGATATTCAAAAGTAAATATTCTTTTCTTTTGCATATATCGGTTTCATTGTTTGTTAATTCGATTCAATGAATGCTTGAAGGCTGATGAGTAGACAGGGAAATAAGGTTGACTATGGCAAGGCTTGGTTAGCTACCATTAATATTATCCACGCAAAGAAAAGACAAATAGAAGTATTATTTTACGAACGAGTGTAGGAGTTACATTTTGATATTATTTTACCGTAACCAGGATATGCAAATAAAGCTCCAAGTAGCCTCTACGACCCAAGGCGTGGTCTTAGACTGCCTTTTTGGAGTTAGATCAAGTAAAGAAGACAAATGATACAACTGGGGTGGCACATGACCACTTATTGTCCACATCCCAATTCATTTTCTCATTTTACCCTCCTTTTTGTCTGTTGAAAGAAAGAAAAAAAATTAAAATTATATAACGTAGAGGAAATTCTATTAAAATTATTATGCCAACTATATCGCACACAGGGTAGAGAGAATCACATCGAGCTTCTTCTATAACAATAAAAGAATGGTGTTAATGTCATATAAACTACAAAGTGATAGCCAAACAGGACCTCTTAAAAAGTGAAATAAAGGGCAAGAGTGCAGGCACAGACGGGAAAATTCATGAACAAGCTAGACTGAAGTAGAGGCTAAAAGAGGAAAGAATCAGATTCTAAAGTATACCAGAAACCCTTTACGTGAGTACAAGAATTCAATCAAAAGTCCTTTCTATTTTGTGTGAATCTACAAACAATTAGTGAGTCGTTTGTTATAGCTGTATTGCCGCATATAATAAAATCCATGATACCTATTGCTCATTATGTGATCTTCAGGTGGGGTGGGCAAAGAACAATTCCTACACTAAACTAAGGACATATCTGACACCATTTTGCAAAACTAACAATTCATCAGAGGCCAATAAATGTCAATTTACATTTACCTTCTTGTCATCACAAGAGTATACAGGAGAACTTGAACCTGCTTAGCTATCTACACCCATTTCGGAACAAGTTTCCCTGGTGTGCTGGAGCCATGTGCAATCAGCCGACTATACAAAATATTTCGATATTTACATTATCACCTTCTCTTCTTTTCATCTTTCTCTCTTTCGAGAACAACAGGAGCTGCAGGAATGCTGAACCACCATTCTCTCAATCTCCTCATCCCCCTCTCCGTGCTTGCTTTCCTCGGAGGAGAATATCGTGTAAACATTTCCAAGAATGACATCAGTAGGATATACTTGGATGGTACAAATGCGAAAATCAGTGCTAAGCCCAGCAATACTACTGCAAACTTTTGGCTCGCCTGCTCAAATGATATTGTTTAAACATCAGTTTGTCGGGTAAGATATATTCAAACCTCAATATATTTCATCATTACACAACCATCCTAACTTTTAAAATGCTAGATTGCACTCCCTATCATATGGTAATGGTATTGTACCCCCTGACAAGTTAGATAAACATAGAAACATTCCATTTTAAATTTCATAAAAACGGATCCAACCCAAACAAATGCCAAAGATGAGACCCTGAAAGAGTTATGGGTAAATTAATTATGAGTGGGTGCAATTTATACTTATGATGATGGAGCTTATAGTAGGTATGAGTCTAAAGCTTAAGTGCATAGAGAGATGATGGATGGTTACCCGAGGGTATAAAGAAAATAACAAGGCTCGTAACTTCAGGAGAATGATGTTCCAGTCCTGGATTGCACCTTCGGCTTGAGAAATTGCATTCTGAACTGCCAAAAGCTGCTCCATTGTGTTCATTGCTGGGGGAGCTATTACCTTGACTTCATCTACAGGCCTCCCTTCATTACAATAGCGAGTAAGGACCATGAAAACTGCAATGAAAACAAGGAAGAAGGCCATGGCATAACCAAGCAACCCCCTGGGTCCAAGCAAGTAGATAGTCAGGTCCTAGTAAGAAATAATTATGACCTAGAATAACCACAACTGAGAAAAATGAAAAAATAAAAAAAAATAAAATGAAAGACAAAATATATAGCACAGAGAACTTTGATACCCCTTTGATATCTGGAGTCACCAAAAAGTAGGAAAGAAATGTTAAATAAGAGAAGGACAAAGTTTAACTTTCATAATTTTGCAGCAATCCAAAAAGAAGGGAAGACACCGAGATCTTGTTTGGTTGGTAGAAAGTGTCCAGTTTCCATATAAAAATAGATATAGCTAGAAAATGTTTTTGGTTGTTGAGATACTTTCAAATGAAAAAGAAGACATGAAAACCGTTTTCACATTTATAAGGAAAAAGCCAAATGAAAACAAAATAAAGTTGTGTTTTATTTTCTAATGAAAAGAGAGGTGACATTTTTGTAGATAAATTGAACTATTTTAATGACATTTTTGTAAATAAGTAGCACCTTTTTAAAGTCATTGTGGTAACTAAACCAACATACTTGTCTTCTCCCTCCATCTCTCTACAATATAACCTTCCATCTTTTCTTTAAAATTTTAAAAGCGAATTAATAAATAAAATCAAGATTGTTTTCAGCATTTTTGTAACTTTTATTTAAAAAACGAGAAATGAAAAGGGAAGATGTAATTTAAATTTTTATTTAAAATTTTTCTTGTTTCCCAATGCAATACAAATATCCAGAGGACCAGTTTGATGGTCTGCCAAAATTGCAGAGCTCTGTAAATCCAACCCACAAAAAAAAAAAAAAAAAAGAAAACCATCTCTAACTAAGTTTTTTCAGAAATCCATCTCAATATCTTAGTAAAAGGCCACATTGTGACTAGTGTAGCAGAATGACATCTGGTCTGATAACAGAATCTTACCGGCAAATGATATAAGTAAAACCCAAACAGAATAATGAAGATTTTAAAGGGTTATCCCAGTATGCCAAGGATAGAAGCCATTTCCCAATTTCTGTGAAAGGGTAGAGCAACTCCTGCAGTGCAAGAATAACCAAAAAATAAAATGAAGTTAATGGAAGAATACATTTCTGATTCCTAATACAACATTAAGCAAATTATCAAGAAGATCAAACAACAGTCTATAACATGGTTGATAGGCCAATTCACTACACCTATGATCACCAGGTAAAGGAACTTATGCTAGAATGGAATGGATCCATTGACTACAATATTAACCGCAAAGAATACCTTCATCACCGCCATATTGGTATCAACACCATCTACTTTGACTCCATCAACAGATGCTTGTGCCACCGCCACTTTTTTGTAGTTGTTTTTAGATTCCTTTACTGCTTTTTCAAGTGGAGTCATTTTCCCCACAGCTATCTCCCCAACAACCAGGCCTGTCTCATCATCATGATTACTCGACCTACTTCCTAAAAAGTCCAAGCTAGAAATCATTGCCAGGGATGAAATCGAGTACATCCCTTCGTCACCTTGAGAATTAGTTCTGTCCAATTTCCTAAAGGATGACATATTTGCTAGTGCTTCGAGTATTAGGTCACCACCAGGAAGTTGGTCACAAAGATTAAACATAAGAAGAGTCTCACAGTTTAGAGGGACTGAAGAATTAATATCCTGAATCGCCTGTACCCGCAGAATTCCCAATGCAGCCCTGGAAAGTACATCCTCCCGTTCGACTCCTGTTATCTGGAACTTATTTATAAATCTGTGTGCATATAATATCTCTCGAACAATTGCCAGCCAATAGTCACGGCGAGAATGTCCCTTGAGCTCAGGAAACTCCATGATAACAGGTTCAGATCTACAAAAACGAAGGACAGCTGAAACCAGGAGAATGACACCAAAGAGCAATAAGAGTACAAGCCGATGCATAAGTAAATCAACCCCTAGAATATCCTTAACTTACAGTGATACTGATTTATACAAGATCGCCTTGATACCAAAGAGCAATAAGAGTACAAGCCGATGCATAAGTAAATCAACCACTAAAATATCCTTAACTTACAGTGATACTGATTTATACAAGATTGCCTTGTCAAACAGCCGAGTACCCCATGGTCCAGTCAACTCAGGCTTAACAATCTGTTTGAGATCCTCTGCTAAATCATATCTTTTTGCCTTGTCATAAGTTACAACACGAAGTGGTTCAAAATAAAGCGCGTGATCAGTCAGAATCAACCGACCTGAAAACCGCAGACAAAACGAAATAAGCAATTGATAAATGTTTACATGCAAGCAGTGCCCAACATATGCAAGTGGATCTTACTTTCTGAAGCCTCCTAACTATAACTTGGCCATGAACTTGTGCTAGTGCTAATTCAAGGAGGTTTTTGCAATTACTCAACCAGTGAACATGTCAAGGATGCTTACCTGGCCACGCGGACATTCCTACATGCTCAAGAACTGGTTGCGTGGTGACAGTCCCATCTATTTCAAGTACTTTCTCTCCTTTTGATGATCGAAATGCTGAAAGAAGGGACGAATCCGTCTGGGACTTCAACTTTCTTATAACCCTAGAAAGATGAAGTAAAAGTTTTGAGACATAATTGAGAAATATTCAGAGTTACTACAAAGCCTAAGGATGAAGGGCCAAATTAATTTAAGAGGAAAAATCAACCTTCATTGCTTAAGCAATGCGATGGACTCCCAATAACCTAAACCAAGGATATCTATAACTTGGAAATTTAAAGCAGTGCTTGTCTCAAGTAACAACCCTGGCAAATAACTGTTTCTTATATGTTAGAACATCTAGCATATTTTTCAAGGAGATGTTAGCACTAACATCAACTACTCTTTATTGATACACAATTATACACAATAATGTCACTTGCTCAAATGAATAGTGCCCAAGAATGTCACTTGCTCTGAACATTTTTACTCTGACAAGGTATTAGATCCACTAACCCACCACCCTACCAACTACTGCTACCACTAAACTGCCATTTTGCCAGTGCCAAGCCTACTTTCTCCATCAGTTATGGCCACTACTACTGCTGTTTCTATTCTTCCTACTGCTAACACCATTACTACAACAACAGGTGCTGCTCCTATTACTACTAACACACTGCTGCCACTACTGCCAATATTCTATCATTACTACCAGACTGCCAGACTACTTCCCCTAATATATTATTTTGTGTTACAATAACAAGCTATGCATCTACCATTTTTTTGGCTGTAAGCTCCAACTTGACAAGGATTGTTAGACTGCTTATACTCGAGAGATCTGACAATAAATTTTCAAATATTTCCTTTATTGTTGGTACCTCTATATGCAACCAATCACCCTCTACGTAAAAAACATGGTGGGTCACCAATAATACATAAGAAAGTTATTAGTCAATATTTCTTTTTCCTTTTTTAGTGTTGATATCACAGGCCTCATCTATATGCTTTAACACAGTAGACGTATCATTCCAATATCTCGAATCTCAAACCTCCCCCCAATGTATAGATTGAGATAGAACAATCAAATTGAAAAAAAATGATAATGTCAAATTCTAACTTAGACCTCCCACTTCAATTCCATACTAGATTTTATCCACAACCAATTCAATAAAGCTTAAGCTAGTTGATACATGTATGGTTTTATTTTGATATCCCAAGCAATGGTATACAACCTGTTGTGCTTTACTATTTTTCTTGAAAGGCAGAAGTAACATCACTACTTACCAAAAAAAGAAGTAACATCACTACCCAAAAAAGTAGCAATAGCATTTCATTCATGCTTAATGAAAATTCAAGAAAAAGGCTTGATAGATGTGGGATGATAACCAAAATAATAAGAAACACCATAAAGATCTTGATAAATAATTTTGTTTTAGGATTATTTTGACAGGCAATTGAAACTGACTCCTCCAGTAACTAGCAAACTGTCCATAGAAAACGAACATTAATACCAAAGACCTGTATAATAAATGGTTATAGAAGTTCAGAAAACTGAACATAGAAAACGAACAAACAACAAAGAGAATTGCACACTGGATGCATTAATTGGTAAATAAATTCCAGTCATCTAAAGAAAACTTTTTGCAACTCATCAATTGACTTGATGGATTTCATGAAAGATGCAACGTTGCTGTTTAACAACATATCTCCAGCTGAAACATTTACAATAACTGGCAAAACTAAGTTGATGTGTATGACTTCAAACAAAAGTTTCAGGTGCTTCCCAGTGAGGAAAGCTAGCACATTCACTTACAAGACTACCTTTTTAATTTTTACCAAACCATGACCTACAAAAGAGCATTCATTGACTATAATTTTCCTGAAAACCCATGTGCAGAATGCATTGAGAGAACAGAATAATGCCTCTAGCAAATAAACCCTTTCTTTCTTGGAGAATTAGAGAGATTAGAAGAAAGCCAAGTTCAACAATTACCTTTCCAGGCCTGTGAGGTACTTATCGTAGATTGAGAAATAAAGCCGGCCATCTGTTGAAGAAGTAAGCACCTCAAATAGGTTTTCACTTATAATCACATTTGCAATGATAGGGATGGCTGGAGCTATACGAGAGAAAGCCTCCATTCCAACTGAAACTTCTTCATCCACCTGAAAAGAGATTACAGATGCGTAAATCCATATGGGGCAAAGCAGCAGCATATTCGGTCACACCGCAACACACAGATTCCCACCTAGGTTATATGGTCTTAAAATTATTCAGTAGAAGGCGTTGCATTAAGAATGAATCAAACAAAAATAAGTAGAAACTGACATTAACTGAAGATTGGCTAGCAGCACCAGGAGTCTCCCAAGCCACCATCATGTCATATGTCAGGCGTCGAAACTTCTTATCAGCCAAATGACCTGGCACTTCTACAGAAAGTGCAAGTGCTCGGAAACAGCAATATTCCAAGAAGTTTCTCGCATGCACTGATGGATGCTTTACAGATTCAGAAGCCTCTTCATTGAAACTTTTCTGAAGCTCACGCGTGGAGATGCCTAAGATTCTGCACTCAGTTTTCATTTTACACACATTTATAAATTACAATCACATAGAAGAACGAATATAATATGAGATCCAGAAAAATGAAATTATTCAACAAGAAGAATTCAAGGAATTAAATTTTTCTCACTCTACTCAAGAGATTAAAGGTACTTCATAGGAGAAGCGAGGACCTCGGAGCTTGCATATACTTACTTTGAGCATCGGCGGACAACAATATTTGCAACTGGAGAGAGCTCAGCAATCCAATTCCTCTGAGCAGATGGAGACCTTCCCATTTCTTCGAACTCTTCATTGAAAGGAGCTCGGCTTCCAAGCAACCATTTAAAGGAACCCTCTCTCACAAGTCCCTCAAGCATATTTCTAGTTCTGCTTGCCACTGCCATTTTTTCCTACTTTTCCCTCACTTGAATAATACTATCCAATATCTGGAGATGCTACTATTTCATGACAATTTCCTGCAGGAACGGAAATCAGAGAAAATGTCACAAAAATGTTCGATTTGCAACATTTTATGAAATTCACAAGCAAATCTTTCAAATTTCTTTCCAATTTAAAACCCAAAGTTGCAATATTTCGATTTCAAATCACTCCCAAAAATGCAGATTATGGCACAGCATTTCACTTTCTTCAGTAGTTACAGAACTAACCAAATTTAACTACCAGCGAAATTAATAATTCCAGAGATACTTCTTTTCTTAAACCAACTACTTAATCCCTCAACAACTATTCATCAAAATTCTACATAACTAACACATTAATTGCAGAACTATTCAGTCACACACAATCGACCAAAATATTCACAAACTGCAGATTAAAATTAACTACCAAAACAAAGAATCAAACTACCAGAGACAAATACCTTCCCTTCTACCAAACATAAGATGTAGGAGGACAACTTGCCCACCAAGGCACATAAGCTAAGATTCGATATTTTTACAGAATACCTTTCATTCTTACAACATTACCAAAAACCCACGTCAAGTCATGCCTTATAATGAATCTACAAATAAAAAAATAAAAAAAAACCCACAATATCCCAAATAATGCACTAACTGCACAAGACTGAAACTTAGCACTAAAATAGAGAACCCAATTACCTCAATAAACAAATTTCTACTTCTACTGAAACAGAAGTTGTTAAAGTACCAACCCACCAAAGCATATCACAACAAAATTCGATCTTTCACAAAATTCCCTTCACTTACATAATATGATTAAAAACCCACCTCAAGAATACACTAAATAGCAGATTTGAGAACCCAACCACCTCAAAACACAAACTCTTTTCTTCTACCGATCAGAACATGAAAAAGTATGACTTACCCACGAAATCGTATCCAACAAAATTTCATCTTCTAGCGAAATCACTTTGATTTGTATAACATGTCATAAACCCGACTCATAATATCACTAATTAAGAGTTCTACAGACTCAGTGAGCCAATTGGGCTAAGTTTCCCTCACAAAGGCGGTGCAGAATAATGAGATTATTTATTTATTTATTTATTTATTTTTAGTTGTCGCTTGCCATGTATTCGAAGCTTTCTTGGCTTGGCCTAGCAGTTGGTCCTCAAGGTTTGATTCAGTGCAGCGGCGGTTCAGGATTACCGACACGTGTTATTGAGGAGAGAGATTGGTATCGGGATTGGTTTGCACACGACACGTCATCATCTCCTTGAGAAGGATTTTTATATCTAAAGTGCCGCGTGCACTATAGTGGATCCCACCAAAATAGCATAATGTTGCCTTAAATCCAAATAATTCTGATATTAACCATTGACTATTTTAACCAATTCATTAAATCTTCATAATTAATTATCATTAAATTTTTATTATTAACATGAAAATTATCATTAAATCATTACTAATAATATAAAAAATAACAATAAAATTAAAGGTTACACCAATTTTATAAAAAACACTATAGAACCATAAATTTTTTTGCATAAATGGGATTATTCATATTATGCTTTTTTTTTTATTTTCAGTATCTAATATATGTAAATATCTTTTTGATTTTTTCTTTATTTGTTTTAAGACGAGACCCATAATTGAATGGATATGAAATAAACATCAAACAAATAAAAAAAAAAGAAAAATCAAATAGATCTTAAATAAAAGAAAAAGACGTTGCGGAGAAACCTATAGATTTCTATTGCTTTATTTTCCTTGTTAGGTAGGATTTTTCTCCTATCATTGGATTCTTTTACTAATATTTAAACATAATAAGGGAAAGGAAAAATTATAATACTTTAAAAAATCCTTAAAAAATTGTAGCTAAAAAATAAAATATCAACAATATAGTATTTGAAATCATATCTTCAAGACATGATTTAAATAAATAAATAAATTTTAATTACTAAAAATTGGCCTAATCTATTTTAAGTTTAAAAATTTAAATTGCCAATCTTTGTAGCAAACACATGATGTAGATATGGTCACGAAGTGAAATCGTCTTAGATTCATACTTGAAATTACTTGTTTTGGGTCCTTGGGGAACCTGCAATGGAACCATGGGATCTAGTTCCAGTCTAGGTCCAAGGACCTATTGGTTCACATGATCAATTTTAAATTCATGAAATGGCTTTAATTTTTTATTTTAAATTAACAAGATTACGAGATCAAAACTCTTGATATTTTTTAGCTCATTTGGTAAAAACTTAAATTTATATATATTTATTTATGTAGAACTACTTAAATAGAGTTTTCATCTTAGTAATATGAGAAAAAAATCTATAAAAGACAATCAAAAGATAAAAGTTAGTTTTAGTCTCATATTACTAATAAATAAAAACTTTCTCTTATTAAATTTTATAAATATCTAACCACATATGCTCTTTTGGTGTATTTATTTCTTATGTTGTTAACAACATATTACATGCTATGAAGGCAAATTAATTTTTCCTATTTTATATTGAAATAGTTTAAATTTTCAATATTATTTTAATTTTAACTTTCTTTTTTTTTTTGGTGAGTTGGAATTGAGGGGTCGACGGGTTGTAAAAAACCCCAAAGATAATAAAATAAGGTCAAGAAAAATAAAAAGGAAAAAAAATGGGTTGAATTAAGAAGGAATTTCAAGTTGGAAAAATAAATTTTTCTAAAAAGGATCATTTTTTTTTACCTTTAAAATTGGTTTTATCAAAAATGAACTCAAAATTTCTTAGAAACCTTAAGTATAACCCCAATACCTTAATTAGATGAATAAAATCAATTATAAAATATTTAGAGACAATTGGAAAAGAAAAATTTAAGTTTCGAGGTCAAATGAATAAAATGACTAAAATGCCCTTAGACTTATCTCAAGGAGGAGTAATTAATTAAATTAAATTCTAAAGGCATTTTAGTAATGAGGAAACACTATTTTGCAGCTAGAATAAGTATGAAAAATTAAAGAAAAAATAATACAAAACAGGCTAAATTAAAATGGTACATGTCACTATAAGTTACAACTTACTAACCTTTATGGACTTATTTGCCCTTACCCTTAAACCCTTACTAAACCCTACTACATAAGCTCATTTTTTGATAGAAAATAGCAGCTCCCTTTCTCCATTTTTGGTGTGAAACAATAAGGGTAAGAAGAACCAAAATCTCTAAACTTAAACTCTAAACCATTTATTTAGCTTAAAACTTATCATTATAGCTACTAATTCTAGACTTTTTCTAGTAAGTTTTAGGTCGAGGATCAAGTGAAATTCCAAACCAAGAGGGGGCTATACCACACGTGATTTAGGTATTGAGGAAAGTAAAAAAAAAAAATGACTTGATTCAAGTGGATTTCAATTTGTATATGGAAATCTAAGTAATGTATGTTATTTATTGTAAAGAAAATCAATTGGTACTTTGGGGAAAACATCATTTTGAAAGTGGGTAGACACGTTGGGAAAGAATTTGGGTATTTCTTGGATCTCCAACAAGGTAAGTTCAAAATCTTGTTTAAGTTGATGATTTAGAATAGTTATAAATTATGAACATAATAATTTGATGATTTCTTGATCATTAATGGTGCATTATAAAACCCATTAGTGATCGCCACCTATATTAAGTGTTATTTGATGATTTAATACTTGATATAAGATTTAATGTGCTACATGTGTTATTGGGTATTTGATTTAGTAGTAGAAATCAAGATTAATGCATGTAATTTAAGAAATGCCTAAGTATTGATGATGTCACCACAATTGAAAATGAAATTAGGATTTGATTTTTTTTTTTTTGCTAATTCAATTTTGGATGATGAATGATAATAAATTGATAATTGAAGTACGAACATTTGATGCATGGAGTGGTTTTGGTGATTAATTAGTAGATATGACAAGTAGAATGTTGAAATTTGGTAGTAGGATTGAATTAGTGAATGAATGAGTTGATTTAATTGATAAATTATAAATTTCCAGCAAGTTACTATGTTCTTATAGTAATATATTTGATGAAAATTGAAGTTATTTGATAAATATTAAGTTTGGTAGAGTTTATGGATGAGTTGGGTTAAATTGGAGGATTGAATAGACTTGAATTTATGATTTTCTTAAATGATTCATTAATGTAAATAATTCTAGAAAATTTTGATTTATTATGTTTATTTTGTGTAAGTTTGATGGAATTATCATTTTATTATAAATAAGAGTTGAATTAGATATAAAATGAGGCCTACAAGTGAAGATGTACAAAAATTGGACTAGTTAAATTGATGGAAATAATTTATTGCATGCTCTATTTTGATTACACTATTTTGGCAATATTTTTTGCTTGAAAATGGAAAAAAAATGATGTATTAGATACTAGAAGGGATTATGAACAAATAAACTTTGGTTTAAAGTGATTTAGATCTAAATTGAATGAGTTATGGACCTTTAAAGTTGGAAATTAGTAATTAAGTTTAGTTTGATAGTTCAAGAGCTCTAAATAAAATAAAACTTTTATGTTAAAATAGGTAGTAGAAGTGATGATGAAACAAATGACTTTTGTTTCGTGATTTGAGTTTAAATTGAATAAATTATGGCTATTTAAAATTAAGATTTTTAATTGTGACTAATTAAAATTCAATTAATGATTGGTTTAATTAAATCAGGCTAAGGTTAGCCCAATCACAAGTTGGCCTAACCAAATAGGCTTAAGGACCACCATCTTACCCTCTCCTTGGCTAGCTTATGTAATTAAATATAATTTAATTAAGACCAAGTAGTCTTAATCATCACAAGGCATTCATGGAATTATTAGTTCATGGAGCATTTTCCTATTAAAATCGAGTTTAGATAACTAGTCAACTATGGCATTATCCATTTAGTCTGTTGGCAAAAAATGACATCTTTCTTATCTTTGTAGTTAAGTTTTTCAAAACTTAACTACAAAGAGGAGTAGCTGCAAATATCCCATTTTTGCCGCTAATCATTAATAATGTTTATTTTATAATTTTTTTATTTTTTTATTTAGGAAAAATAAAAGAAAAAATAAAATAAATAGGAAAAATATCCCAATTTTGGAAAATACTATTAGAAATAATAATAAAAGGAATTAAATAATTTTTACAAATTTTTAGAATTTCAAAATAATATAAAAATAATAAAAATTGCATCGCATATATACAATTTGCATTAAATAAAAAACTGAGAAGTAGGCTAGCCTAGCTGGTCTGGACCATGGCCTAGCGTACGCGCGCAGGGGTGCGAGGTCAAGGGTTTGAAACGCAGGGGAAGCAAATTCGCGTTTTGCCTATTTTTCTTTTTTTACTTGGGACACGTGTCAGCTTGTGATTGGATGGAGGGAGTGCATGCGTCGGGTGCGTGATCGTCTTCAACCTTCGTCCGAAATGCTCGCCAGCATCGAGAAAATGAAATCCGGCCGTTTTGATGCGATTTTTTTGCAGAAATCCACTAAATCTTTAACTAAAAAGAGATAAGCATTATCCAATTAGAATAAAATTGTAACAAAATCCAAGATTTACACGCATATAAGTAAATCGGAGATGGGTTTTTAACCGAAGATTTGATTCATCTCAATTAGAGGAAATCCAAGCTTATCTAGCTTGATTTCTGGTGTTTATAAATAGAGTACGACGTGAGGAAGTTGAATGACATATCTAAAGTGAGAAAAGAGTGAAAAATCAGAGGTTTCGAAGCTTGCCGGAGTTCCGCCCATACCGCAACCGCCAACCAAGCCAATAACCACCACCAGGAGGCGTTTCTGAAGAAATTTACCACCACGGTTAGATTCTCTACCCCCTAAAAGCTTGGAAGCCACCTTTAAATGCTCATAAAAACCATCGAAACACCGTCGTCAAAAACCCTCCGACCACCGCTTGATTCGACTCGACCTGAATCAATCCGACCCGACCCGCGATCCATAACCCGTACCTAAGTAAGTCGATTTTTCCAATTTTTTTATTTTTATTTTATTTTCTTATTCTTTATTTATTTATTATTTATTATTTATCGGTATTTATTTATTTATTTTGTTTAGATATTTATTTCAGTAGAAATTTCTAATCTTGAAAATAGAAATAATAAAATAATAATGTCAGGGTTTTAATTAGTTTTTTTTTTTTTAGAATAGTTATGTTTAGTTTAATATGAAAATAATAAATAAAAATAATGAGAAAAAATAAATAAAAAATTTAAAATTAAATAATTAGTTGGGATAATAACATGAATTAATAATTAATCGTTTTATCACTTAGAAAAATCATCTTTTCAAAATAAATCTAAAATTGGTTTTTCTTAAATCAAAATTTCTTTTAGAAAATAAAACAATAAAGCTTAGGCTTAAATTTTTTCCAAAGTTTTGAAAATGATAATGGATTTAAACCCGAGGTATTTTCATAATTAAAATTAATAAACCCATTAAAGCTTTTTATAAAGAGCGAACTATGACTTGTTTGATCCTGAATAGCAAGTACGTAGGTATCCTTATAAGGCAACTCTAAAAAGAAATAAAAAATCATTTTTCAAATTAGTATGAGTTGTTTTAATATCCCTTCTTTTAATATGTATCCAAAATAAAAGAAAAAAATAAAAAAATAATAACAACAATAATAATAAAAATGAAATAAAATAATAATAAAGAAAAGATATCAAAATATGGTCTAAGTTTGAGAAGAATAAGGTGATAACTTTAGGATTTTAATAAGTTAGCCCCTGAGTCAAGAATATCTAATTTTCCTTTCTTCGTTTTCATTTATAAAAATAAAAGAGGAGATTTCGTCGACTAGTTGTCCAAATTAGAATTAATCCGCTCAATTAGTTCTAATTTAATAATTTTTCCCAACCTCAGTTGGGTGGCGACTCCAAATAAAATAAAATTCCTAGTTCAAGTTGAAGATTTATATTAGTGAGCATAAGGTCCAATATAAATCGGATTAGGAATATAAATGAGAAAAATAAAAAATTAGACTCGATAAGATGGTGTCTTCGCTGGGGATCTGTAGTAGGCTAGCCACCTGAACCTTCTGAAATCACCATTTGTAGACATCTTTTAACTTTTGCACTGTGAAATATTACTGGTACTAACCTTTTCTTTCAGGGATTTGATGAAATTTAATCTTTTGTTATTGTTGAGTCTTCATGCATGCATATCGTGTGATTAGATATGGTCAGACCCAGGTCGTCTTAGGACCCTAGGATGGGAGGCCATTGTGTTGGTTTCGAGCGAAGTGATATGACCACCGTTCGTGGCTGATTAAGCTACCCCACCCAATGCTTCGATATGGCTTGAGATCCATTTCTTCGAGAATGTGGGAAGCCATAGAGCTTGGGGACTTGTTAGAACCTACCTATCTGCATACATGAAGACTTGAGTTGACAATTGATTAATGATGTAATTCTTTTGTTCCTTTTCTGGAAATTAGATTCATTTACTTGTAATAGCACCATTTGTACTTTGTAAAAATTTTGTGTAATTAGAAATTTCTATTGTAATAGATGGCTAATCCTACAATCGACCGTCTCCTCCGCAAGGAAATCCAAGTCTGTAAACCTTTAGATCTAAAACTAGTACTGGACCATTGGTTTACTTTGTACAACCTTGAGGAATAAGCTTTCATCCAGGAAAAGATAGGGCCCATTCTGTCATTAATGAAGATGAAAATCAACCTACATCTGATTTGGGCTATCTTACACCTCAGGGAAATCAAGCCTGTAGCTTTCTCTATTGGGTCGCATGAGATTACACCAACCCTCGTAGAATATACCCAACTTCTGTAGGCCCCATCGCTTACCAGCGGGATATATGTGCTAGATCTTGAGGTTGGGCCGGCTAGTATTTTCAATAGACTTTTGGATATTCACAAGATAGCAATTAACCAAGCCTCGACAAACTGCAATGGATACTGCCTCCGGATGGACGAATTAGAAGCGTAGTTTATAGCCCGGAATGATGATGGGAACAGGAAGGATATATTATGCGAGAATTTCAAGAGCTAAAAACAAAGAAGGGTGTATGCTTTCATCCTGACAGCATTTGCAACCATACTCTTCCTTACTGAGATCTTTCAAATCCACTACAAGGTTGCAAAACTGGTGGCCCAATTTCTAGAAGGGAAGTCTTACATCCTGGCCTTACTAGCTGAATAGATCAAGAACCTGAATTTTGTCAAAAAGAAGGGTCATGGAATTCTTTGCTTGAACATTAACCTTATCCTAATATGGTTCGTAAACTACCTCAAATGTTTCGGGTTGAACATGGTCCGGAAATCCCTAGCTCAACAAGTAGATCTCGTAGATTCCTGTATAGAGAGGATAAAGTTACTCGACAATCTCATCAGCCACGGTTGGGTAAAAGTACTCAAGGGCTTCGGTGCTAATGACATCCTTTGAAATGCTAGATGGAGTTGCTGCAACAAAGTCATCATAACCTGCAAAAACCTCTAGGTTGTTCCTCTAATCGGTATCAGTGGGTGCACAGGTTATCATCCAAACTCAGTGGTCTGCTAGTTCGGTACCATCCAAGATATAGTTTACAGGCCGTCGTTGGAGGGAATCACATTTGAATACCAAGATCCAAGCTTGCTGGTAACTGAGAAGTTTGCTAAGTTGGCAGAGGTCAAAGCCCTCTAGGAAGCCCGGATTGAGAGCCCTAAGATAGACCTTAGAGACCTAGATGGTAAAGTGGGCAAGCATCGAGCCACCAGAGATTTTGTGATCAACTAACTATATCAGACAGGAGAAAGAGCATACCGAGTCCTAAATGTCACTCAACCCGCGCCAGACAATGTGGGTCCAAAACTGAGAACCTACTTGGAACAAATGAGGATTCGGATGGAAGTATACTTTGAAGCTGCATACCATAAAAGGGATGTTTAGAAGGGCAGGTTTAAGGAGTTTGACTAAAGGAACAAAGCTTTGGAAGCTTAGCTGGAGAAGACCTAGGTTAGAGTTAAAGAACTGGAAGCAATCATCAGTGGAGAACCGATGCCTACGTAGCCAAAGAGGAAGAAGACTAGGAACTAGATTAGCATTGTATTATTTCTTTTTCATGTTTTAAGTATCGAACTCTAACTTTCCAATATTAATAAAAATAAAGTTTTGGTATTATATCATTAATCAATTGTTGGCCTTTTTTCTTTTAAGCATCTATGTGATACATGCATCATATTTACATACACACATCAAATTACAAAAAATCCGAATCTAGGTGTCAAAGATGGCTCATAAACAACCGAACCCTCTAAGGAGCCCAATCCACACCCGCTTTAAGACCAAAATGGCAAACAGTGGCACCAACAGCAACAACTGCAATAACGCTAGTGTTGATACCGCCTTGGACCCAAGGATCGTATCCCTAGAACAAACGATCCAGCAATTGGCTACACAAGTCCATCTCTTGACTGAGAGTATTGATCTCCTTTGCACCACCTAACCAACTCAGGAAGAACATTCAAGGGCTAGAAATGGGAAGGTAGTAGAGGGTCAACCTCCAGAGTATGAGGAGATTAGTTCCCACCTCAACCTAGCATTCGAGTATGAACCGAGAGTTAACTTTGGTTCGACCTCGGACAATATAAAAAGGGAAATGGAAGATAGGCAAAAGGAGATGGAGAGAAAGCTTTTCCAACAACTAGCTGACAAGATGAAGATGTTAGAAGGGCTTGATAGCTTTGAGCAGATAGGAATCACCAGCCTATCGGTATATGGGGAGGAAGCTTACTTAGAGAAGTTCAAGACCCCAGAGTTTGAAAAATATGACGGCACTGGATGCCCCAAGATGCATACGAGGCTATATGTGCGGAAGATGAGCAAATATGCCTAATATGACCAACTTATGGTCCAGACCTTCTATGACAACCTCATAGGCCCCGCCCTCATCTGGTATGCACACTTGGACTTCAACCAAGTCAACACTTGGGAAAGACTTACTTGGGTATTTTACGACCAATACAAATTCAACATTGAGGTTGCTCCTTCGGTAATGGATTTAGGAAGCCTCCGAAAGAAACACACTGAATCCTTTAAGGAGTATGCCCAATGCTGGAGAGCTCAAGCCTCCAGGGTAACAACCCCAATCTTTTAAAAAGAGTTAACATTTATCTTCGTCAACACTCTGGAGAAGGCTTACTTCTCACATCTGGTAGGCTAGACATCATTCAGTTTCGCAGAAGTAATGGCAGCAGGGTGTCGAATCGAGAATACCATCACATTAGGGAGACTCCAAACAGTTGACTCTCCTAGAATCACATCATCTCAGAAGCCCATAGGAGGTAACAAAGCAAAGGAATCTATCGTCAGCACAGTTAACTCCGGTAGAGTCGACAGGGTTGGGTCCTGCATGACATTTCAGACTGCCAATGCCCCAATCCAGCAATCACTAATGAATCACACCCAGGCTACCAGAGTCACAAGACAATTCACTCCAATACCGATCCCGCTCAGCTAGGTCTTTGCTCGGTTGTGAGTAGATAATTTGATCAGCTTTGAGATTCCAAGTGACCGGTACAAGCCAAGGAATTTTGACCTAAGCCTCAAGTGCGATTATCATATGGGCCAAGAAGGGCATTCCATAGATAGATGCTAGAGGCTCTGAAACAAGATCCAAGATCTGATTGACGTTGGAATAGTGCAGTTGGACTTTGTCAATGCACTGACACCCAATATCAACACTAATCCATTGCCCAACCATAAGCCTACCGTCAATATGATTACATCCGAAGAGTCGGACTCCAAACCAAAAGAGTCCCCAAAACAAGAGAAGATAGTAGCGTAGCAAGAAAGTCGCTCATGCCAAGTCTCAAATAAAACTCCTAAATCACAGATCAAGAGGAGGTGGTTAGCTAGAGACCCAACAATCGATACCCTAGGCAAATCACATGGGAAGTTTGAGTATTTAGTGAATTACTCTTTCACCCCAACCGAGTATGGGCCACCTAGTGGATGGGGGCCCGAGTTTGAAAAAGAAGATAACCTACCAAAGGAAAAAGAGGAGTCCATAAACATGATCAAATTAGACCAAAAGTCGATAGTCATAAAGTGCTACGAGGGATAAGCTACTAGGGTGCAAATCTCCAAAAAAGAGATATGTATTCAATATCCCAATACCCTCAGAAAGGTATAAGGTGGCACATTTCAACTATCAGGCCCTCGAGTAGGAGAGACCTCCCATCATAGGAGGAATCACCCGCTCTAGGAGAATTTATGACCCCAAGTACAAGATCTCAACTGAAGAGCCTAACAC
Source organism: Laguncularia racemosa (assembly GCA_037954665.1). Classification (NCBI taxonomy): domain Eukaryota; kingdom Viridiplantae; phylum Streptophyta; class Magnoliopsida; order Myrtales; family Combretaceae; genus Laguncularia; species Laguncularia racemosa. The sequence continues at coordinate 7,226,918 of JBBMOL010000020.1, read as the reverse complement.
TGTGGTGGAGAGAGAGGAAGAAGAGGGGCTCTCTACATTCACAAAGATGGTCAAGGCAAGTGAATACAAAATCATGGAATAGCTTAACAAGGTTCCAGCCTAAATATCACTTATGGGCCTCCTCACAATATCTGAGCCCCATAAAGAAGCACTCTTCAAAGTACTCAAACAAATTAAGGTACTAAAGGGCATCGCAATAGAGAAATTGAGCCATGTGGCAGATTTAATCTTCACCATGTATCAGATATCTTTCTCTCCCGAAGAATTAGGAGAAGATGGAGACCAACACATGAAACCACTGTTTATAGTGGTGAAATGTAATAACATAATTATCTCCAGAGTACACATAAACAATGGATCTTCTCTCAACGTATGCCCTTTAGCTACCCTTGACCTACTATGGGTTGATGCAAGCAACATCAAGCAAAGCTCTACAGTAGTTAGGGCCTTTGATGGGTCCAAGAGAGAGATAGTGGGGGAACTCAGCTTGCCAGTGGAAATTGGTTCACAGGTATTCTACATCTTTTTCTAAGTCCTCGACATTTAAAGATCCTTCAATCTACTATTGGGAAGGCCATGGATACATACTGTTGGAACCATACCCTCGAGTCTACATTAGAAGGTCAAGTTCATAGCGAATGGACAAATCATCACTGTACTGGTAGAGCAGGACTATGTTATCTATAAAGAGACTGCCATACCTTACATCAGGGAAGATGGTTCTAAAGATTTTAGGCTCCAAATATTCAATGAAGTGAGTATGGTAACAAGCAAGGAGAGCCATCAGTTCAAGAAGGGACAACAAGGGACGTTTGGATTAGGGTATGTTCCTACATCCTAGGAAGAGGCATAAGCAAGAGGTATCAGAGGTAGAAGGAAAGAGAAGCCAAGCGACACCCAGATACATTTTCTACCCCTCCAACAATCATTTATGCAAGCAACTACCGTTTAAGAGCTAAGGATAAGCGAAACTAACGTCAGCAATGAAGGCTCAGCCTCTCACATGTCTAATCAGCATTTAACTCTTAACAATTGGTTCTGTTATCTTATTGATAGCACTAGGTTAACTTAAGGATGGAGAACAATTATTAAACAAGTTTCTATTGTGACTATTATTCTTCAGATTCAATAAATTGTAGCTTATTTCTTTTGCTTATACATACATGTTCTCGCTTCACTTTACCCACAAATTTCCTATTGTTGAACGTTAGAAACATTTCGCGCAGGTAAGTAATGAAAACATCGATATCATTTCTGACACTACTGGGTCGGCCGTTGGAAACGATGTCCTTGACTACAAAATAATATAAGAAAGTTGGCAAAAACATGAACAAAGTAAAATCTCAATTGATGAGCCGATGGAGACAGTAAATCTAGGAAGCATAGAGGAACTCAAAAACTTCAAGATTGAGGCCAATTTGAGTGACAAGTAAAAGCGTGAGATAACCGAACTGTTGATTGAATATGCAAATGTATTCGCCTGGTCATATGGCGACTTACCATAACTCGACCAGTCAATTGTAGTTCACAAACTTCCCACGAGAGAAGATGTCAACCCTGAAAAACAAAAACTGAGAAGGTTTAAGCTCGACATCTTACTAAAGATCAAAGAGGAAGTAAAAAAACTACTAGAGGTGGGGTTTATTGAGGTATCAGACTACCCAGAATGAGTAGCAAATATAGTCCCCATTCTAAAGAGGAATGGGAAAGTGCGAGTGTGCGTAGACTTCCGAGACTTAAATCAAACTACGCCTAAAGATAATTTCCCTCTACCTCACATCGATGTCCTGGTAGATAATACTGCAGGGAATCATCTCTTTTCATTTATGGATGGTTTCTCAGGATATAATAAGATAAAAATGGCTGAAGAAGATAAAACTAAAACAAGCTTTATCACAACATGGGGAACTTTCTGATACAAAGTTATGCCCTTTGGTTTGAAGAACATTGGGGCAACATATCAGAGAGCCATGGTTGCGATACTTCATAACATGATGCATCGAGAAATTGAAGTATACGTTGACAATATGATAGCCAAGTCTAAGGGTGAAGAAAGCCATGCGGTTATCCTGAAGAAATTGTTCAAGCGGTTGAGATTCAACTCAAGTTGAATCCTGAAAAGTGTACTTTTGGGGTCACAATAGGTAAGCGGTTAGGGTTTGTCATAAGCCGAGAAGGTATCAAAATCGACCCTAACAAAGTAAAGGCCATAATGGAACTACCCTCTCCATGCACTATCAAAGAGGTAAGAGGTCTGTTAGGAAGATTGAATTACATAGCCCGTTCCATCTCATAGCTCATAGACAAATTCCACCCACTATTATATCTGCTAAAAAAGAATGCTACGATAGAATGGGACGATGAATGCAAAGAAGCATTCAAAACGATCAAAGACTATCTCACAAATCCTCCAGTCTTGATAGTTCCAAAACAAGGAAAGCCTTTATTCTTATACCTCATGATACTCCCCAAATCTATAGGATACGTGCTGGGGCAGATAGATGAAGAGGAAAAGGAACGTTCCATATACTATCTAAGCAAGAAGTTTACAGACGGAGAATAGAGGTACTTTGAAATAGAAAGGACTTGTTGTGCTTTGATTTGGGTCATGCACCAGTTGAGATAATACACCCTTTACTACCCCCATTGAGTTGCTAACAAAACACGATCCTCTAAAATACTTAGAAAAGAAGCCCATTTTGTTAGGGAGAATCTCTAAATGGCAAATGCTGTTATCAGAATTTGACATCACATATATAAATCAAAATTCGATAAAAGGGCAATCTTTAGCCGATTAGGTGGTAGAACACCCAATTGAGGGAGATCTCCAAGAATCACAAGCCTAATTCCTTGACGAAAATATATTAACAGCAGAGGGCGAGCTAACAGAAGATTATGGGATAAAACAAAGCCTTAAATGGAAGATGTTCTTTGACGAAGCTACCAATGTATTCGGTTGTGGGATTGGAACAGTACTAATATCACCAAAATGAACACAATTCCTCTCAGCGACAAGACTTACATTTCCATATACTAATAATATCGCGGAATATGAGGCATGCATCCTTGGCCTCAAAATGGCATACCATATGGAAATCCATGAATTAGCAGTATACGGAGATTCTTCACTCATCATATTACAGACACAAGGGGAATATAAAACTAAAGACCCTAAATTGGTATCATACCATCAATATTTGACAAAGCTGATCGATGAATTCGAAGCAGTCACCTTCACATACGTCTCGAGGACTCAAAATTAGTTTGCAGATGCCCTCGCCACATTAGCATCTATGATTCAAATAACAGGAGAAGCCAAAGTCCAACCATTGAAAATAGAAATTGAAAATCGGCCCGCTTACTATCTGGTATTCGAGAAAGCATAAGATGATAAGCCTTGGTATTACGATATCAAAACTTTCCTCCAAGAAGGTAAATACCCTGAAATGGCTAGCAAAAATGACCGAAGAACACTCAAAAGGTTAGCAAGTCACTTCTCACTAAATGGGCCTGTGCTTTATAGAAGATCACCTGATACTACCTTGCTAAGATGTGTGGATAAAAGAAAGGCATGTGAACTGATGAAAGAAGTGCATGAAGGAGTATGCAAACCTCACATGAACGGATACATGCTCACTCAAAAAATCATGAGAATGGGCTATTACTGGTTAATAATGGAATCGGACTATATCAAATACGTCAAACATTGTCACTTATGTTAAGTTTATGTAAACCGAATAAACTTCCCACCTAAAGAGCTTCATTCGTTGTCTGCATCATGGCCTTTTTCAATGTGGAGAATCGACATCATTGGGCCAATTACTCCCAAAGCATCCAATGGTCACAGATTCATACTGGTAGCTATTGATTACTTCACCAAGTGGATAGAAGCTTCATCATACGCCAGTGTCACAAAAGGGTAATAATCCGATTCTTGAAGAGGGCATAATAGCCTGCTATGGGGTTCCTGAATCAATTATCACCGACAATGGCACCAACCTCAACAACAAGTTGATGATAAATTTGTGTCAACAATTCCATGTAAACTACAAAAATTCAACTCCCTATCGATCTTAGATGAATGGGGCAGTAGAAGTAACCAATAAGAACATAAAAAGAATCATTGAAAAGATGACAATCACTTACAATGATTGGCACGAGATGCTATCATTTGCCCTCATGGCTTACAGAACCTCAATTCGAACATCTACTGGAGTTACCCCATATTCTCTGGTATATGGTACTGAAGCAGTTCTATCGGTCGAAGTCGAAATACCATCCTTCAAGATCTTATCAGAAGTGCAATTAGGTGAATCAAACTGGTTAAAGAAGAGACTTGATCAGTTGAATTTAATCAACGAAAAAAGACTCATTGCGTTATGTCATGGCTAATGCTACTAACAAAGAATGGCCCGAGTGTTCAACAAGAAAATGAAACCTTGATGTTTCAAAGAGGGGGATTTGGTGCTAAAGATGGTTCTCCCAAATGCTCAAGATTCAAGAGAGAAGTTTACCCCAAACTATGAAGGCCCATATGTTGTAAAAAATGTGTTGTCAGGAGGAGCTTTAATATTAACTCAAATGGATGGTCCAAAATTGAGAGACCCCATTAACATGGATGCTATTAAGATATACTATCCTTAAGCAAGAAAATTGAAATTTTGCCAAGGTTTACAAATGCCAATATTCTGTATAAATCTCATTGAATTTAGTTTTCATTCCTTCTACAAGCAAAGTTAATGTCTCTGAATGGTCGATTACTTCACCTAATTCCCATTAAACAAACTTTCATAAACACACATTACCCATTGCCTCACAATGAATAATGAACATTTAAGTGATAATAAATCTCAATAGATTTTGTGATATAATTCTGCCTATTTTTTGAGCATTAAACCTGGTGTATTAATAGAATAACACCATAATCACAAGAGTCACGCTCATAAGAAAGAAAGTACGGTAAGGTCCTCAGCCCTACTTTAAAGTAAGAGTAAGCAAAAAAGGAGCAAACTAGCACGAAGGTTCGGTTGTTTGGTTGCTATCCATGATAAACCGATAAGTATTTTAGAGTACATAACCATCACTTCATCATGAATCACATAGTCTAAGATAAGCAGTCTAAGAAACATCTCTTATCAATTATTTAACCAATTTGCTAGAAGCGTTTTCAAAAGTATTAAGTAAGTTAGCCCACAACGGGGCACTTTTCCAGAAATGTTCTTCTAAAGTCAACTCACTACGGGGCACTTTTCCAGATATAATAACCTAGAGTCAGCCCACAACGGGGCACTTTCTTGGTTATACCTTCTTAAAGTCAGCCCACCATATGGCATTTTCCTAAACATCTGCTCTTAGGGTTAGCTCATAGGGATACCTTCCGAGACACCTATTCTTCAGGGTTGCAAGTCCAAGAAGACGCTTCTCGCTATCGATTAGTCAGCCAACAATGGGGCACTTTCCTAAGATATCCTCTCTTATGTTTGCAAGTTTAAATAAGACACTTCTTAATTATTGATTAGTCAGCTCATAAGAGCACTTTTCTAAGATAACCGATTAGTTAGCTCATAGGGGCACTTTTCTAGATAATTTATTGATTAGTTAGCTCATAGGAGCACTTCTTCAAACAATTGATTAGTCAGCTCATAAGAGCACTTTTCTAGATAATTGATTAGTCAACTCATGAGAGCACTTTTCTAAGATAATTTAGCGATTAGTCGGCTCATAGGAGCACTTCTCTAGATTATCCCCTTTAAGGTTGTTAGTCCTATAAGGCACTTCCTAATATTGACGAGTCAACTCATGAGAGCATTCCTCTAGAGCATTTGCTCTCCAATGTTGCTAGTCTATCTAGACTCCTTCTATTGGCAGGTGGCCAGCTCATAGGAGTGCTTCCTTAGACAATCTCTTCTTTACGGTCGCTAATCCAATAGGACGCTTCCTGTTATCAGTTAGTCCACTCACAATAACACACTTCTAAACAATCCTTGAGATATTTCCTATCGTCGATTAGTTAGCTCATAAAGCACTTTTCTAGATGATATCTTACTCCAAGTTATTAGATTGTTTGAGATCATTCCCTAAGCAGTCTTAATCATCATAAGGCATTTGTGGGATTATTAGCTCATGGAGTATTTTCCTATTAGAATCGAGTTCAGATAACCAGCTAACCATGACGTTATCCACTTAGTCTGTTGGCAAAAAATGGCGTCTTTTTTGTTTTTGTAGTTAAGTTTTTCAAACTTTGCTACAAAGAGGGATAGCTGTAAATACCCCATTTTTACCCCTAATCATTAATAATGTTTAATTTATAATTTTTTTTTCATTTTTTTCTATTTGGGAAAAATAAAAGAAAAAATAAAATAAATAGGAAAAATATCCCAATTTTGGAAAATAATATTAGAAATAATAATGAAAGGAATTAAATAATTTTTACAAAATTTTGAATTTTAAACAATATAAAAATAATAAAAATTACATCGCATATATGTAATTTGCGTTAAATAAAAAAACTAAGAAGTGGAGTAACCCAACTGGTCTAGACCATGGCCTAACGCACGCGCGGAGGGTTGCGAGGTCGAGTGTTCGAAACACGAGGGAAGCAGATCCGCGTTTTGCCTGTTTTTCTTTTTTTTTTTACCTGAGACACGTGTCAGCTTGTGATTGGATGGAAGGAGCGCATGCGCTAGGCACGTGATTGTCTTCAACCTTCGTCTGAAACATTCACTGGCCGCGGGAAAAATGAAATCCGGCCATTTTGATGCGATTTTTTGCACAAATCCACTAAATCTTTAACTAAAAAGAGATAAACATCATCCAATTAGAATAAAATCATAACAAAATCCAATATTTACACGAATATAAGCAAATCAGAGATGGGTTTTTAACCGAAGATTTTATTCGTCTCAATTGGAGGAAATCCGAGCTTATCTAGCTCAATTTCTGGTGTTTATAAATAGAGCACGACGTGGGGAAGTTGAATGACGAATCAAAAGTGAGAAAAGAGTGAAAAATCAGATGTTTCAAAGCTCGCCGGAGTTCCACCCACATCGCAACCGTCGACCAAGTTAAGAACTACCACCAGGAGGCATTTCTGAAGAAATCCACCTCCAAGTTAGATTCCCACTCCCTAAAAGCTCGAAAGCTGTCTTCAAACGCCCACAAAAACAGCCGGAACGCCGTCATCGAAAACCCTCCGACCGTCACTTGATTCGACCCGGATTCGACTCGACCCGACCCCTAATCTACGACCCGTACCCAGGTAAGTCCGTTTTTCTTATTTTTTATTTTTATTTTATTTATTTATTATTTATCCGTATTTATTTATTTTGTTTAGATATTTATTTCATTAGAAATTTCTAATCTTGAAAATAGAAATAATAAAATAATAATGTTAGGGTTTTAATTAGTTTTTTTTTAGAATAGATATGTTTAGTTTAATATAAAAATAATAAATAATAAATAAATAATAAATAATGAGAAAAAATAAATAAAAATTTTAAAATTAAATAATTAGTTAGGATAATAACATGAATTAATAATTAATCGTTTTATTACGTATAAAAATCCTCTTTTCAAAATAAATCCAAAATTGGTTTTTCTTAAATCAAAATTTCTTTTAGAAAATAAAATAATAAAGCTTAGGCTTAGATTTTTTCCAAAGTTTTGAAAATGATAATGAATTTAAACCCGAGGTATTTTCATAATTAAAATTAACAAACCCACTAAAGTTTTTTATAAAAAGCGAAATATGACTTGTTTGATCCTGAATAGCATGTACATAGGCACCCTTATGGGGCAACTTTAAAAAGAAATAAAAAATCATTTTCCAAATTAGTATGAGTTGTTTTAATATCCCTTCTTTTAATATGTGTCCAAAATAAAAGAAAAAATATAAAAAAATATTAATAAAAATAATAATAAAAAATAAAATAAAATAATGATAAAGAAAAGATATCAGAATATGGTCCAAGTTTCAGAAAGATAAGGTGTTAACTTTAGGGTTTTAATAGGTTAGTCCCCCCCCCGAGTTGAGAATCTTTGATTTTTCTTTCTTCTTTTTGATTTATAAAAATAAAAAAGAAGAGATTTCGTTGACTAGTTGTCTAAATTAAAATTAATCCGCTCAATTAGTTCTAATTCAATAATTTTTCCCAACTTCAGTTGGGTGGCGACTCCAAATAAAATAAAATTCCTAGTTCAAGTTGAAGATTTATATTAGATGAGCATAGGGTTTAATATAAATCAAATTAGGAATATAAATGAGAAAAATAAAAAATTAGATTCAATAGAGTGCTTCCTATAATTTTCACTCCTCACCAATAACAGATTAGCAGCTGTCATATTAATATACTCATCCTTCTTTTTGCCCATTTTCTGAGGATACATTTCTCTCCTTATGGTGTTTGGTTTCCTCAATAACTCTATTTTCTACTTATTCCTCTTTATATTTCTTTTATTTTGCACTTGTATATATGGGTCATAGTCATTATTAATATCGAGTTCTTTAGTTACATCACTCTCCTCTAGATTTTCTCCACCATCTGCCACATGTATGTCTGTATGTTGAACTTCTCTTTCATCCACATCATTTGACTTTTCGTCTTTGCTTGATCCTTGCCCCACAATCTTCCTACTTCTTCCCTTTTTTGTTGCTTGATTCTTTGTCGCCTCCATTATTAACATTTTTCTTTGGGAAATTCTCAATATTATGGCTTATTCGACCTCATAAATCACATAAATTTAGTAGCCCTTCATATAGGATCCTATAAGAGATTTTATTTAGGATTACTATGTGTTTCAAACACAGATTTTTTGCAATCTTCCCCTCTCCACTCCTACAACATAGGAGTCATGTTTCAATAACAAGCCTATTTTTTCATCAATTCTCTTTATCGCTAATGAAGAATAGCATTCAATTGGTAGACCTAGAATTTTGATCCATACAACTATTGCACTAAATCTTACCACTTTTGGTCTAAAATTCGGTTCCCATTTCCTTAAAACTAAATATTACCCTTTTATAAACCATGGGCCTGTTTGGATTACCCTTTCATGTCTCTATATTTGATTTCTTCTTCTTCTTTGATGTATTCCTTCAATTCAATGCTTTAGTTGGCCTAAATCACAATTGTTTGCTTTCTATTTTGTTTTCTATTATACTTTGTTATTATTTTGTAATTTCATAATTCAATTTGTTATCATCTCTCATAGATTTCAACAATTGGCCTTGTTCCTGTAACTAGAGCATCATCAAAATTTTCTACACAAACTTCATCTTCTATTTCTTCTGAAGGTTGGTGAATGATATTCTCGACTTGATCAAAATTTGGAACCTCCACTTCATTTTTGTCCCAATTCCAAACTGCTACTTCATCGAATTTGATGTCTCTACTAACAAATATCTTTTTCCTTTTCAGATTGAAAACTCTATAGCTCTTGGAGATAGAGCTATATCCCATAAAAATTCCCATCTCAACTTTGTAATCTAATTTTTCGCTTTTCACATATGGTACATGTATGTAGCATAAGCTCCCAAACACCTTGAGGTGGTTCATGGCTCTAGTTTAACTCCACTCCATGCTTCAAATGGAGTTTTAGTCTTCACAACCTTGGTAGGAAGTCTATTTATCAACTACATGGTTGTGTTGATTGCTTCTACCCAAAAACACTTAGGCATCTTCTTTTCAAACAACAAACACCTCACCATCTCCATAATGGTTCTCTTCCTCTCAATTATGCCATTTTGCTGCAGAGAGTAAGTGATGGTGAGTTGATGTTCAATTTTGGCCTCAACACAAAAGTTGCTAAACTTGTCCAACGTATATTCAATCCCATTATCGGATCTTATCACCTTGATACTACTATTCAATTGATTTTCTGCCATGGCTTTAAATTTCCAAAACACATTAGCCACTTCAAACTTTTGTTTCATAAAATAAACCTAACACATCCTTGTATAATCATCTATAAACAAGATGAAATACTTACTTCCATTCAACGAGAGTGTCGTCATTGGTTCACATACATTAGTGTAAATCAATTGCAACCTCTCCAAAGCTCTTTAAGCTCGATTGACAGGAAATGGCGACCTACTCTCCTTGCTAAATTGACATACTTGGCACATAAGTTTTTTTCTCACAAATGATGGGAAGACCTTGTTAAGCCTTCATGTTATAGGTGTTTGAGGGCAGTATAGTTAAAGTGACCAAATCTTTTATGCAACAATATATATTCATCTTTAATAGAGCTATAAGCATACATATTTGTATTCCTCTACATGATTAGAAAACTATTATCTCTCATTTTTTACAATTAACATCTCACAACCACTATGATTAACAAAGGTAGATAACATATTTTGAAAAAGGAGAGAATAATTTTTTTTCCAACAATTGACCAACACTCAGTAAGCTTTGGCATATTTTTGGTACAAACAACATATCAAAAATGCATTTAGTACTTGTTGAAGTTCAACATCAACAACACCTCTGCCTTTGACATCAACGAGTTCTCCATTTCCAATCTTCACTACAAACTTGTATAATTGATCTAGCTCTAGAAAACTACTTAAATCTAGTGTCGTGTGATTTGTACAACCACTGTCAACAAGCCAAGTGACAATAGAATGATTTGTTGTAGTGCCTGTAGCAACGAATAGCTCCTTTGTTCGGTGTTGCTACTGGCTTTCTACAACTTGTCCTTGCTACTACTGTTGGGTCGCCTTTACTCTTACAAACCTTCTCCACATGCTAAACTTCTTACACGAATGACATTGCACATGTGGTCTAAACCAATAATAATTCTTGGAATGATCCATCCTCTTATAGGAAGGACATGGAGGGTATTTTTGTTTGCTACGGTTTTTGCGTTCTTGACCATTATACTTTTCCTTATCCTTCTTCTCACTAAGTTGCTACTTCTCTTTGGTTTGAGCTTTTTCTTTTTGTTTTGCAAGAAAAGCTCCTTTTCTATTGGCTTCTTGTCTAATTGACCTTCTTTGCTCTTGAGCTTGGAAAGCATGCACTAGCTTAACCAAAAAAATTTGGAACAAATCCCTTGACTCTTCAAGAGAAGAAATCTTGGACTCAAATCTTTCTGGCAAGCTCACCAATACTTTCTCCACAACCCTTTAATTTAATAGCTCCTCACCATGAAGTCGAATCTTGTTAACAGCTTCCATAAGTCTATTGTCATACTCTTTAATGGTTTTGCTATCTTTCATCTTTTTCACTTCAAACTCCCTTTTCAAATTCAAAATTTGGATTCTTGTTGTTTTTTCACTCCCCGTGTACACTTCTTTAAGTTTGTCCTAAGCCTCTTTTGGTATTTCATGAGCCATTATTTTTTTGAATATTGAATTTGAAAATGCACCTTGGATATGAGACAAAGCTCTAGGTGCTTTTGCCATTTCTTCTTCATGAATCCTAATTTGATTGAACGTTAAGTTATGATACTGGTCTTCCCACTATATAACTTTAGATTATAGGCAAGTGCACTTATCAATTATATAGTATAGTGGATAAAGATATCGAGTGTCAATCCTACAAGGATTACGAGTATTAGTAATTATCCTTTCTCTAATTATCTAATCAACAAAATTAAAAAAAGAGTAAATAAAATAAATAATGAATAAATTAAAGAAAACAATACTTGATAAAACTAATATATTCAAGTATTAAATCCCCTTAGAATGACTAATGTAATTAATTAATTATTATTCAAATTCTTATTTTATTCTTGAATCGTGGGAATTCCTATATTAAACTAATAGTTCTCTTGAGTCATACTAATTCCTAATTTTAAGTTGATTAATTGAAATCTCTTCTTAATTAAAACCCCTAAAATTGCATTACATTTGATCTATGAATTCCGCTATTAGATTTGACCATAATTCGGAAGATTTATGCCATCCAATGTCTAGGTTTGCATGTAACTCTTTTCAATCATACTATATCTACTCTTATATAAAATATCTCGATTTTTATATAAGAAATTAAATTTCAACTAATATGCCGGCAATATTAAATTGAAAATAATAAAAAAACATAATTGAATCACAAGAATGATAAATAAATCACTGAATAATAATCATAAAAATTGCATGTTCATTCTAGGGTTCATCATATTTGAGTATAAAAGAAATTAAGTTATAAATATATTGAATCTAAAAACAATAATAATAAAAGAAACCATAAATAAAATCATTAAAATCTAATCTTAATTTTCTAATTCTAATTTTTCCTTTGATTTAAAACTAAAACTAAAACTAAAACTAAAACTAAAACTATTATAATCTCTAATCTCTATTGTCTAATCTAATGTCTTCTACTCTACTGGACTATTACTCTCATTTGGAACTCTATATATCTTTTTCTAAAACATTTTTGATTGCTTTGCAATCAATTCTTAAAATAAATTTTTGGTTTAACAAATCTCCTTGAAATTTGGAAATTGTTAAAACAATTGCTAAAATTTCTTTCTTAATTGTGGAATAATTCATTTGACATTCATTCTAGTGTTTGGAGACAAACTAGATTATACATTCATTCCCATTCATTTTCTGTTTAAAGATTCTCCCAAAACCTATATCAAACGTATCGATTTCTACTATTTTTGGTAGATTATATATATATATATGACAGAGTTGGCATGGTTAGAATCTTGGACAATATGTATGTATCCTATGCTTTCTGGCATATCTTCTCATTCTCAAACTGATCTAATTTGTTGTGGAATTTCTGATTTGATCTTCTCATCATCTTCTCTCGGTTTTATTCTAATCTTTAAATCTAATCTTTATTATTTCTTCTCATATCTATTCTCATCGTCATCTAGATCTAGTTGTTTAAATTTTGATTATGTTGTCATTTGGATAATTTGATCTCTAATCCGATTTGTTTGCAGGTGGCATAGTTAGATTCTTTTGGTACAATACTGACATGTTTCCTTTCTTCTAGACGTTCTTTATATATATATGTCTTGGACAACGTGTTTTGTGGCTGAAATCTCCAGTGTTCCAATCTGGCGTGCATGGTTTTCGGTTGCTGCTTTTTTGGTTAGTTAATTCTGGCATCTTTCTCGGCGTTTATTCCATGTGTTTCTTCAATCTTTGTGTGATCTTTCGGTGAGCTTAACTTCAGCACGGTGAGGTTTTCAACATTGTAACACGAGCGTATCCAATGTCGTGTACAATTCTATGCATCGTCCATTTTCAACACGCCCACCAGTATGGACGTATTTGTTGTAGTGTTGCTGCTTGGATTTCCTCCTTTCCTCAGCTTAACTCACAATTTGGACATGATTTGTTTTTCATTGTCGGATATGTCGATGTTGATTCACGTGTTGGATTTCCATCTTGTAGAAATCATTTTTTCTCTTTAACTTTCAAGTAATTTTCCTATTAATTCATAAATTATAATTTAAAAACTCTGAAATTAAAATATAAGGTGATTAAGTGTAATATTCATTTAAAATGTAAGAAAATTAAATAAAAGGTTATTTTAATTTATATAAATAATTAATATATTATAACCTTTATCAAGTTATCACCCAAAGGTTGTGATTGCCTTTCTGTTTCAACATATTGCCATCAGCCAAGCCCTCTCGAATGAGTCTTCATTTTAACAGCCCAAACTTGATAGTTTTTACCATTAAGAATTAAAAGTGCAGGAGTTGCAGTTGCTATGTCAGAAGAAGCCATGGAGTTTTTATTGTTCTTTGTTTTGTGTTTTTAGGATAAGTTTGAAGTCTCTCTCTCTTTTTTTTTTTTTTTTTATGTCCACACACCCCTTAAGATCTTTTACAGTTTTGATACCATGTTATAATTTTAAAGTTCAATCCATAGAAAAAGAAAAATAGAACATAGCAGCCAAAAAAAAAAAAAAAAGAACGGAAAGAAAAAGAAGGAGAACATAGAGATTTTGTGACGTATTATGTCTACTTTTCTGCTATACACTTTCAACCATAATGTAATGGTTTATATTTATAAGGAAACTAACACAGTTGAATCAACTAAAATATTTAATTTATCACATATACAAGTTCCTCAAAATAAGGATCACCACTCCTTTAACCACTACAATTGTTGAACAAAAAGTAAATTACAAAAAACTCCTTAAAGTATACAGAAAAATTCTCAAACTCTAACAATTTTTCATATGCTCTAAAGACATTGAGCATCATTGTGTCTTTAAAGGAGAGTTTCCTCCCTACTTTTCTTGCACCTCTATTGTCATCAAAATCAATAGGAACTACTTTTAGTGTTTCATCATCAATTGCTATGATCATTCATTCTTTCTTTCTTTTTTTTTTTAAATTATGTCCTTTGAATGTGATGGACTTTAAGTCAAAGAGAGCATTCTCTAGTCAACTTTAACTTAACAAAGAGCTTTTGAGAGATAAAAACGCGTCATGAAACATAGGCAATTTCAAATTCTCCATGGGCATCGGTTAATCTATTTCTTGACTATTGTCCTAAAGTTTTACACTGGTATTTCAATGTAATGTCGTCATCCCACGGGTTGCTTATTTTTATGTCTCTATACTTGATTTCTTCTTCTTCTTCTTTGATGTATTCCTTCAATTCAATGCTTTAGTTGGCCCAAATCACAATTGTCCACTTTCCCATTTTGTTTTCTATTATATTTTATTATTATTTTGTAATTTCATAATTCAATTGAAAGTGATATTGACTTGCATTTTGGATATTAATGATTTTAGGCATACTAGTGAAGAAAATCAAAAGTTCCTCACTTATTTCCCTTTAAGCGTAGTTAATCTCCTTGCCCTATTGTTGTTGGGCAAGTTTTTCTATGAATCCTAAGGTTAGGGTAGTCCTAATGAATTAGAGTATTAATTGCCTCAAGTACCTAACTTGTAATTGTACATAGTTATTTGTTAAAGAAAATCAAAAGGTGAATTGTTAGGCGTGTGGTGAAATTCACATATAAAGTTATTAATTAGTGTTAATTTGATGTTCACTATCTTGATCTTATATATTAATATTAATTTTCTTTCTTAATCCATGTAAAACTTTAATCACATGAGGTATCACATTTGTGATAAATAGTAGATTAGAAATATTATTATATCCTCCATATTTTATGTGGGTTACTTAAGTTATCTATTATGTATCATTGTAATAAAGAAGTCATCCATGTGTTTTTTTCCATATATATATATATATATTATGGAAGATATTAATGGAAGGAATTACATCATAAAAAATACAAATATAAAAACTTAAATGACTTATTTAAAACATATAGGACTTAATAGAATTTGAACATAAATATAAGTAACTTATATGATTTACTTAAATTATAAATGAATTAAATGAACTAACATAGATGATTTGTAGTGTACAAATATAGATGGTTTCTAGTGTAAAAGTAGTTAAGAAAAAAGAAGAATAATTATGATTTGTAATGTACAAATATAGATGGTTTCTAGTGTAAAAGTAGTAAAGAAAAAAGAATAATAATTACTCATGAAGAAGAAGAAGAAGAAAAGAGAAAAATAGAAAAGTGTCTTGAAAATAGTTGTTCATAATTTTTGTATATGATATCCATTTTTTTACAAATGATATATAATTAAAAAATCTATGACTTGTAATATAATTTGAAAATAGTATGATATGTGAATCGTAAAATTAGTTAGTCAAATAGAAATTTGAAATAAAAAAAGAATACTAAATCAAGGAGCATTCCAATTTAAAATTTTGTCTAGGGACCATCTTTGAGATATGCACCTAATATTATTTGCAAACTATAATAAAAGTAATGAATTTTGTAGCAACATAAAGGTTGTCTTAAAAAGTCATGTACAGTTAAACTTTTGAGAAATGTATTCATTTCATTTTCTAGTTTCCTATTTTTCTTCAATTTATTGTTATTTTTCTTCATTATATTTTATAGATATTTTATAATGGATGTTATAAATGAGTCACTTATTTCTTTCATTTCAACATGTAGTTGATGCATAAGAAAAAGAAGAAGTAAATTTAAGAACCAAAATGGAAAAAAAAAGGGTGAAACTTGAGGTATTTCCACTACCCTTATCCCATTTTGGGATAACAATTGTTATAACCTAAAATTGACATCTATAACAAAGCCTCCAAGAATCATCGTACATTATAGTATGAGCTAGTTATTGGACTTGACTCCTCTTATCACCACTATACTTATATAGCATTCCTTCATGCCACTAAACCTCATTGCCTTACTATATTATAGTAACCAATACAATCCATCAATTCTAGGTCTAAAAGATTATGGGACAACTGCAACATATGCTTTAGATCATATACAATTCACATCCATCCATTATGCAATCATCCTTGGACTCTACCTATACAAAAAAAATTTCAACTTTTAACTGTTGTTAATCTATAAATGACCATATTGTAAAGGCTCATAGGTATTAGACAAATCTTTCTAACAAGACATGTTAGAAAGCATTCTTAGAGATGTAACATTATGGGATAGCTTCGACGCATATCACATTAGACACAATTTATCACATCCACCTATTGTGTAGTCTTATCTAGACTTTGCTTATATAAAATTCTTCAATAGTTAGCTAGACATGGGCCTTTTGCTTGTATTGATAGTAGATCATATAGACTTCTCTCTGGAATTGCTATCACTAGAGAATCGTTGATCTCTAAGATTTAAATTCTCTACAACCTCATGACTTGTGGATCCCGTTTCCTTGTTTAACTAGTTGTCACTCAATGGATTGCTCTTTACGTCTTTTTTTATCAACTACCCTTGCCATAGATCATGATGTCCTTAAATCCTATTGAATTAAGATGGTAAAAGGTACAATAAGATCACCTCATAGTCTCTTCAATCTCAATCTTAATGTCAATATTTTCAAATCCTCAATAACATATATGAATTCCAAAATATGTTGTCTTATTGATAACCCATCACTCATTTCAAGTAAATATAATCTTTGTGTTAAATACCAACCAATTTGCTTGACATTTAGTCATCTATAGCTCTTCGAATTTCCTTCATAGCATGCGCTCGTCAGACTTAGTTGGATCATTACCAAGGTCTCTTTAGTGAATTTTGTCCACTTCTCATCTTCCATAGATTTTGGCTGCTGATCCAAGACCTCTTCAAGCTTGACTATATCATGATCCCTTACATTTGCTCTTGTTATAACTCAAAATTTCAACAATCATCAAACTTCTCAACGTTGTATTTATAGCGATCTCTTCAGTGTATGGATGACGAACTTTGAAAACTCCCTACCTTTGTGTCTTGCTTTAATACCAATTTGTTGAAGCCAAATTTAGAATTACATTACAAGTTACAGGCATACAAATAACAAGTGAAACTATAAACAAGTAAAGGCATAAGGTCGACATACATATTTACATAGAGACCCAAAAAAACAAGGGTAAAAAAACCATAGACAAGAATAAATAGATCAATATAGTGTAAACAATAATACTGATGCAATTCATAATCATACAGCACTATTTCCTTTTAACACGATCCCTATGGTTTATGTATCTCTATTATACTATTCTATACACTAATGTTCATATAAGCCAAACCCTTTATATAAATAAAACTAAATAACTTGGGCACTTAGAGAAAAAAAAAGCTGCCAAGGCCACACAACATGCTTGGTCAATCACAAAGCACCATTCCCTTTAGTTCCAAAGGTTCAAGTACTTGCCAAGGCCCCAGGAGATGCTCTTATCAGCCATGAGCTCAGTTGGCTAGCTACCTGCACAATCAAACTCCACCTTGCCCGTCGGCTCCTCTCTCTCGCTCGATTGGCTAGCACTTTAACTTATGGTACTCCAGCCTTACCGTTTATTCATCCCTTCAACTATTCACTCACCGAATCTAATTTTCAAATTCACATTCAAGATACATACTCAATAAGGACCTTGCAAAATTTATGTTTTCTTATTTTCGTGTCCAGGACAACCTCTATGGAGAGAGAACAAAATCCATCGGAGAGAAAGGACTATGGGATAAAAAAAAAGATTCATTAGTACTATTATATTACATGTTTAGATGAATAGTAGATGAATACTAATGATATTTAAATATATAATAATAATAATGAGTATTTTCTAAAAACTATCATTCATGTTTTTTATATATTAAAAACTTATTGATATTTATATATTACTAAATCATTTACATGGCATGTGTTAGTGCAACCGAAAATTTTCTTTGGACATTGACTAAAGATGTTTTTAGAACTGCAGGTAATGGTCTTTACACGATGCCTTTCTTGGACCAATGAATCTAGCATGGCTTTTTTTATTTATCCATACTCTTATGTCGGAAGAACCTTTGGGACCACAATCTTGAGATATGGACCCAACCGATATCATTCTAAACATTTCAAAGCCGACTTATCCTTATGACCTCAGCTAGCTACATGCATATGATAATCTTATCTTAGCAATGTGACTTTAAGTGTGGTGAACAAAAACATGCAATGCCCAATGTACCTCCATTCACACGCGGATAAAATGAAATAGGCATGTATCATGCGCATCCTTTTGGGTTTCTTCTTGGTTGAATTACAGTAGATAACATATGCATATATAATAGGATATTTTTTGCTCTCGAAAATGACATAATGACATTTCTAAGGATAGAAAAAAAAAAAATGTTATTCGGTAACAGCTATTCAGAAATCTTTATGAATAATAGGGTTTTTGTTTTTTTTTGGTTTTCTTTTTTTTTTTTTTTAAATTGCTTTACAAGAGAACTCACCAGTTTATTAGAAATGTAAATGAAAGATAGATGAGATGGGCATCAATTCCATATTTTTATAATACACCTTTTAGTAGTAAATGAAACTTGTATTTACAAGCTTTTTAGTTATTTTGAATCCACGATTCGAAATATTAGACATAGCTAAAGTTTGAGAACTGGTTTTGCCATGGTTTTATCGATCTTTAGGAAAGATATCGTGTATTGAATGTTAATAGTACATCTCACTTTAGGAACAACATCGCTACCATAGGAGCAAGTGCAACAACCAATGGATGTAGATTAGAGGGCTTCAAAATTTTCCTGCTGAGTGGTTTCTTTTTCCATATTTTGTGGATTTATAACCATTTTCACCTCTTATATAATATTAAACCAAAAAGCCTTTTTATGTCCTAATAAGCCATATCTACCACACGAAATACATGTACAAGATCTAGAATAGGTGCTTCCAACTATTCCAATTAAACGTTTTCTTCTTCTTGAGACTCCCCTGTTCCATTAGTAACTGTATCATTATGAAGGACTTGGAGAGCAGTTTCCACAATCAAAGTCTGATTACTCAATTATCACATTTTTAGAAAAGAGAACGGCCCATGCCTCCTGCGTGCTCATCAGCCTAATTAGTATCTTTTTCGGATCCTCTCTATCAGTCCAGATTTTCAAGTTCTTTTGGTATTTGGATCTAATACTTTGCTGGTGCTGCCTATAACATCCTCCACAACTGCTTCTTCATAACCTGTTGCCATCTCTATTTGTTTCCTTATTCATGATGTTTACTTGCCTTTGCCTTTTGAAACCTCATGGGATTGGTTATCGACAGCTTCAGTGGAATCCAGAGGAGCATTATCGTTCTTTTGGGCTCTAAGTGATGGATTTTTTATTAAACATGTATATCAATTCCATGACCTAATTTAAAACTATAAGCTCAGTAACTGACAACATTATCAAAAACAACCCACAAAGTATATATATATATTCATTATTATTCCCGAATTTTTCTCCATATATACGTTGTTTAGATACGTTTATTTCAACTAACACCCTAGCAACCAACCACTTAGAGAACTGAACCGTTGGTTCATACAATGTCAATGGGTTACCAAAACCAAAAGTAAGTGAAGATAAAAAGAGGGAAAAAAAATGGAACAAATGGTGGATAGACCCTTTATAAATTATAGGTGACATTTGACCTTAATTGGGTATATGACATCGCCCATTTTAGTTCAAATGGGACCCTTTTTGCTATTCCACCTTCCGAGTTCACGCATATACTCCAATATACAAGCAAAGAAATGGTCAAAAAGGGGTTGGATGTAAAGATTTTGAGTTTTTTTTTTTTCGTAGGAGTGACAAAAGTGGCTTTAAAGTTTATCTCGCACTTATCATCAGCGGAAGCTGTACGAAAACCCCACCTCGCCCCATTTTCATTTGAGCATGTCGTGTCCCACTCGAGCTGTCCTATCCCAATTTCAATCTTTTAAGTCCTTGTATGGATGCAATGAATCTGCCTTCTTCCTTTCGACTCTATATAGAAGAAGAAGAATAGCAGATCTTTAGATCTTTAAATTCTCTCCTCCAATCATTCATGTTATATGAATTGGCTACATGTATCTACAATCATTGTCATCCGTAAAATCAGTCTTGAAATGCTTACGATTTTAGAATACATTTTTTAGTTAACTTGAGTATAAAATCTTTTTTATATAGACTCCTGATAGAATCACGAGTCTACATATAAAACCGATAAAATTATATGTTTTTAATTGAATTTACTAATTCTACCTATTAAAACTAAATGGACTAAAAATTGAAAGATACAACTTTGTTTTCATAAAATATGAATATTATTAGTTTTTTTAAGAGATTTGAAAATAGAATACAAGGATATTATTGATAGTCGTATTAATAATTATATTGACATTGATGATAAAAATAACAGCAATGATAGTTATAGTAAGGAGAGAGCTAGCGATAATTTTATTTTTAATGATGAAAAGGAGTTTATGATTTTTTTTTTAGTTTTGTGTTTTATTATTATAATTTTTATCATAATGCATTTTATATTGTAATTTTATACATTAGTATAATAAATTATGATATATAATTTATATGTAGCATAAGTATATAATTTTTATTGTGAGTTACGACTAAAATTTCTATTAAATTTATTTATTTCTATTTGGGATTTTATTTTTTTATGATTATAATAAATGCATTTACAATTTTTTTAAGGCTTATATGTATATTTATATAAATTATAAAAACTTAAATTTTTATATTTCGATTCTATATTTTGATTCTATGATCCTTTACTTATTTTAGCTAAGATTGTGAGTTTGACAACTCGTCTATAGGTCTAAATAATAAGTCAATCTATGTAGGTTAGATGCAGGATCTTGACACCATTTCATTTCTTCCTTCACAAGCCGATCATTTACGTCTTATTATATATAAATACCAACCAAATAATAAGCAAGGATTTGTTAGTAATACCCGTGGCCTTATGTAATCGGTCGGGTTATGGAAATGGACATAAGAAAAAAAGAAAAAAATTATTCATACAAATGATGATGGCTAATTAAATGAGTTGTAGAGTTCATCGACCTTTATGTAATTATTTTAAGGGTAAATCACAAAAATATTACTTGTATTTTAGTATTTTGTAAAAAAGGTGATTTAAGTTTTATAAAAAATTATTGATAATATTTTATATATATATAAAGATATAAGTCAACATCTCATTAGTAAAAAATAATTAATATAATATAAAATAATATAAAATAAATGAAAAGAAAATGAGATTGTTTTTCGACCACCTTAAGGCTAGGGAGTGGCCGAAAAATGACCTCCATGCAATGTGGGTCGCAACCCACAGTGGTAAGTGGGTCCTACGACCCACACATAGTAGTGGGCAGCTACTCACCACCCCTAAATTTTCAAAAAGAAAAAAAAAAAGAAAAGAAAAATCATGAAAAACTCATTCAGTCATAGTTCGATCATGCGACTTAACAAGTTCTTCATGATTTTTTTTTTTTTTTTAATTTTAAGGATGGTAGATGGTTATCTACCATCATATGTGGGTCATGACCTACAATGCATGGAGGCTGTTTTTCGGCCACCTCAAGGCTAGGGAGTGGCCACCAATCACCCCGACCTTAAGGTGGCTAGAAATGGCTTGAATTTTTTTTTTTTTCATTTTTTTCTTTTTTTTTTAAAAAAATTATGGTTGAAATTTATTTTATATTATTATTTTATTATATTAATTATTTTTAACTAACGGGATGTTGACATGTATCCTTCTATATATAAAAAAATAATATTAACACTTTTTTTTTTATGAAACTTGAGTCACTTGTTTGTTAAAAAAAAAAAAAAAACTTGGATCACCTCTTTGTAAAAGGGCAAGAACATAGGTAATGTTTGTTTAATTTTCCCTTATTTTAACAATGATATAAAAACCCACTAAAAGAAGGAAGCTATATGAGGGGACAAAAAGTTTATAACTTTTGGAAGGAAATATATATATATATATATATAATAGAATAATAGCAACAAAATAATATACTCACTCCTTACACCTCCCATTAATTTTATTTATCAATTTCCAAAAATGTTATTCTATGTCTTTTTTAAGGTAGTCTTTGATTTGCATAATTCAAGAGACTAGATAGAATGGATGAAATATGTAATATTGTATTTGTTTTGCAAAATGGTGTCATAATTAGGGATATAAATGAATCAAATCTACTTGTAAGTTACTTGAATTCAACTTAATATATTTACTAAATTTATATTTAGCAATAGCAAGTTGAGCTCTATTTGGGCAATTTATGGAATTGAGCATGCTTAAGTGTTGGTCAAGTTTGAATTGAGTTTACATATTGATATTATTTCAATTACAAAAACATTTATTAAACAAATCAAGTTTAAATAAGTATAATCGAATCCAATTCGAGCTTAAAATTCTAAGCTAAATATTGATGAAGCTGGAGCTTTAAAATTTCAAATCAAGCTCGAACTTGGAACTATATTATTTCAACTTAACTTATTTATAGTCTTAGTTGTAAGAAAAAAGCTTCACAAAGAATATGAGTAAACCTAAAATTTTTGTACCATCTAAGAAATAATGAAAATCTTGCCACTAGACAAAATACGTCTTTTAAGAAAAAACTAAAACAACTCTTTTATATTTTGATAGCGTAAGACTAGGGGTGAATACATCTAAGGTAGGTAAGAGGTGAATACATCTAAGGTAGGTAAGATAATAAGCCATATTTTATATCTCACACTATAAGGGTCCAAGGTGGATAGGATAGGAACACTCACACTATACTTTATCCTATAAGTATAGGTTCTAAAAATTTGGAATTAGGATCTATCCTATGATCCTTTAGGGATTCATAGCACCTTGTAATTCTATCCTGTAAGATTTATGGTTTCTGAAGTATCTTATGAAACTTATAATTTTTCTTTTACTTTTTTAATTTAAGCTATTACAACCAATGATACTTAAAATTATGATGTTTGAATTGAAAGTTAATATTGCCTTTAAGAATAAATAACTATGAATGCAAACGTATTAGATTTCAATAAAAACACAAAATGACAACTATATACATTATACAAAAGCCAAGTATTGACTTGATAAGTTGAAGATATGATAAAGCTTTAGTTGTTTGTTTGAGAGTTAGTAAAAAATAGTGCAATATAAGTTGATAGTCTCAGGTTTGATTTTTTCTATACTTTTTAGATTTAATTTTATTTATTAATAATATTTTAATGGTATGTCTCATGGTAGTATTCACACATTGAAAGTTTGCTATGTACCTTATACTATAATCATTTCGTACTTACGGTGCAAGCTCTAAGTAGATCTCGAGATGTGTATATGGTAATACCTTGTATGGTATTTGTTGATTTTAAAATTTTGAGAACAAATCTATCCCGCGACATATAATACTTACCCTTAAAATCTATCTGATCATGCAGAGTATAGTAAATTCTAGGATTCGATAGATTTCAATACTCAACCTTAGCATGTGCGAATGCGGAATAAAAAGGGTTGTGTAAAGAGGGTATCTTGGAAAGTCACGTAAGAACTTAATGCACATCTTAAACAAATCTCAAGTTCTTAACTCATGATACTAGAGATTATCCAATTTGAAATCAGAAAACTAAAATATAGTGTGACAGAAAGTACGAAAATAGAGCTTTATTTCAATTGAGTTTTGCTCCAAGTGAAATTATTTGCTTGAGTGAAATAGAAATCGAGATCACTTTCAAAGATCAACGGTGTCCGTTCTTACTTGTTCGACATTATCCAAATAAATAAATAAATAAAATATGTTGGAACGAAAGATTTTTTTAATCAAGAAATTAGACAAGTCAATAATTCAAAAGATATGTCTAAAATTTATGTTGCACCTTACTTTTTGGAATTTGTCTAACGATTGTATTGATGCACAAGCTTTTGTCGACATAAATTTGCCATAATCTAGCAGAACTTTTGTTTCCCTTTGGGTCTACGCGAGCTGATGTCGGGCCCTTGGTGGCATCAGGTTTGCAGAATCAAATTCGATTGTCTAGTAATATAATGAGATGAGCAGCAATATACGTTTTCAAAGACACAACATGATTTTTCCTCATGTTTCTATTAATAATTGAGATGAAATTGTCACAAGTCAACATTGAAGTATTTGCAACTTGATGGAAAAGGAAAAAGTGGGTGTTTGTTTCACTAATTATATATGAGATGTGCAAGAAGAAGCAAAATTTTGCTTTGTTGAATTATCTATTTAAACAAACATGAGTGAGTTTGTGATATCACTTTTATCCATGAAAAGTCTGTAAACACTCCTTTACTACATTAATGACATATCTAATTAACTTTGTAAGAGTATAATAGAAAAGTAGTTCTTCTTTTGTAAACCTATTCCTATATTTAATTGATAGACTAACTATTACATAAAATTGTAATTATTGTAAAATGAGAAATTGCAATTCCTTTACCAACAAAAGGAATACAGTATATTCCCAAATCTACCAATAAGACTTCAAATAAATTATAAGAATCGGCTATTATTTTTCCATTTTATTTCTTAAGAATTATAATTTTATTCATATCTTATTCTATTCCACAAATCAAACTTGCCATAAGAGAGTTTTAATTCTTTATAAGATTGGGAGAATTTCAAATACACCCCATAATTGTTCAAACAAACCCTCAAACTGTAAAAGTATGACTTCAACTCTTCATAACCTTTAAAAATATATTCAAACCCTCCAAATTGTCACTAAACCCTAATAATTACTACTAAATCATAAACAATAATAGTTTAGGGGATTTAGCAATGGTTTGGAAGAAGCGTATATATTTTTAAAATTTATAAAAAGGAGAAAGCATACTTTAATAATTCAAGGATTTTGTCCACATCTAATAAATAGTTTAAAAGGTGTACTTAAAATTATATTTATGAGATATATTCTTGATTTTCAAAATTGGATAGGAATGAATTTTCTTTGCTATTTCTCCAAGTTGTTTTGTATTTGTTGGTAATCGTTGCTTAGTTAAAGATACTCATGAAAAAGGGCGTAGTGTAGAAAAGTGGATATATTAGACAGGGAATATACATCAAGAGAAATGTTTAAAGCTGTTAACCATAAATCCTAACGAAACTTGAGTCATATAATTAGTTTATATCATTTTTAACTTGAGACGAAATTCTATTCTGGCATGCTTTATGGGATGATTGATAGTTTACATTAGGAGAGTTAGGAAAATTTGAACGTCTAGCATTCTTCATTTTAATAATTTTACTCTCTAAGCATGTATTTTTGAGTACTCAAGCTACATAAAATACTATGCTCAACTGTCTCTATAAGTATACCTCGAGTTAATACAAAATTTAAGATTGCAGCTTTGTTAAAAATGAAATTGAGAGTGAAACATTTGACCATCAAGGGAGATAGTGCACCATGGGGAATCACAACCGACTAACATGAATCTCACTCCATCGGGTCATAGATAGAAAGGCATGAGGAAAAATTACAAAGCAATTTAATAAATTAGATTATGATTGAAAGTCTCACCTGCTAATTTCTTAAATAATATGGCTTATAACATGATTATAATCAAATATCTAATTATTATGATAAGATTATTAGTTAATTAATTAATTTCATAATAATTCAAATGTTGATTGGCTAATGATTACTGTAATAACCATCCATTTTATTATTAATTAATATTAGTAATTAACTAATGAGTAAATTTAACTTTGTGTTTTTTGCTTTTTGTCACTTTGAATTATGTTTTTTATTTTTGATATCTTTCTTGCTTGTGTTTTATCACTACTTGTCATTATTAGTAAAAAAGAAAAGGTTTATAATTGATTTACGATAATTAATTTAATAAAATAACATTATAAATACATTTAACAAAAGAATATAATAAAAATTTACAAAAAAATCAACAAAAAACGGTGATCCAATTTTCCATATTAAAGCCATAGGTCAAATTCTCTGTCTTTATTTACTCGTTTATTATCTTGCAGAGTACATTATGTCGATAGGAAACATAAAATACTGTCAGTATCATGACAGATGTGATAATAGACTCTTTTCGGTGTTGGATAAGGACTTGAAGACATTCGACATCAACAGTTAGAAGAAACGTACTTAAAAAAGGAAATTCTTTCTTATAAATTAGATAACGATGTATTATGTTTCTATCCGGACACAACCATGTCACATGCTTTCAAGTAGAATTTAAGTTGTCATGATATACGAAAAGAATTTATTGAGATATATATATATATATATATATAATAAGGTTTGGTCAGGAGGCATCTAAATAAATTTATTTAAATCCCTTTCGACTACGAAGCAGATAATTTCCTCATATATTGCACAATTGTTTGGAATCAATTATGGGGCATTATGGAATCACTAGGTGAATGGAGACAATGAACAATCATATTCAAGTCCTACTAAGTTTTTAGTGGTTTTCATTAGTGATTTGGCTGTTTCTTTATCATCTTATGTCTGTTGTCTCATGAGAAGACATGATTCGACAAAGCTAAATGATGAGGCGTTTCTTTATTTCTTTCTTTTATTTTATTTTATTTTTTCGCATTTCCTTGAGTGGAAAGCTTACTGAGGATA